>JBBBDQ010000202.1:7402500-7777500 GCA_037127315.1 Ascarosepion bandense | reverse complement strand
TACTATTACAGCTTTCTTTCACTTTTCATTTTTTTATTTTTGGTGAAAACGTTCTTCATATTTTTGTGAAAGCAATTAGGAACAGATTTCTGCAATCTAAATATTGCTCAGATTATTAAATGCCCGAAGCTTTACGCAAAAATTTGTCTCATCTTCCTGATGATTTTCACCCAATCAAAGATCATTGATAACTTCACAGCAACGTTAATGGTGATCTGCTAATTTCCTATCAATTCGATGGAGACGTAGGCATTTTCCTGATGCCTTCCCCTCTAAGAATCTGCGTATGCGGACATCTGTTCAGTTAAAAATATTTTCTTTGCTCCTCATTTAGAGCCGAACTTGATAACAAGCAGCCTTCAGCTATTATGTAAGATTTCCTTGAACTCGCATTGCAGTGCAAAATATCTCCCCAAAATATTACGACAATTCAATTATTACGATGAAAAACAGACTAAAACTGGAACTTGTAATTTTCGCTTTCCCATATTTATTATTGGATTTAGTGATGTTAACTCATAAATATATGCTTAATCAAATGTTGTTTTTTATCTCAAAGCCAGCACTATCAAAACTCATATTGACTGACGTACACTACCGGCCATAATCATTAGGCTGCCCCAGTGCTTTAAAAAATGATGTATTTCATACTATATTTTACATTTATTGCCAAGTGAATAATTGTAAAGGAAAATAGAATGGCTCTTTTGTTAATACTGCACAATAACATGTGCATCAAATAAATTTATAAATATTAAATTATTACCGATACTGCAGTTTCATCAATGAAAGAATGCAGAAAAATTAAGGTGATACGGACGTGTTCATCTTTGCAACATTGCATTGTAAAACTTTGCAAACTAATAATTACAAAAAAAACATTCTATTTTCATTTAGAGTTTTCCACTTGGCAATAAAATATTAAAATAGTTTGAAAAATAGAATTTCGGGTTGCCTAATAATTATGGCCGGTAGTGTATGTTGTAGGCTATTTAACAAAATGCTGGTTTTAACAAGTATATTTGTATTTACTTGTTTGTGAGTTTTAGATTGCTATGTGATGTCAGTTCTTCAATTGAATGCTAGACAATATCTTTGACGATGAATAAAAAGCTTGAAACGGCGGAAATATGGTTTTACAGAAGGATGCTGCGAACCGAACATGTTAACAATTATGAAGTTTTGGAAATAATGGCATTGAAAGGAAAACTAATATTGAGCATCAGGAAGAAACAACAGAATTTCTTGAGACATGCAATGAGGAAGGAGGGCTTGGAGAACCTGATACTGACAGCCCACAAAGAAGGAAAAAGAGGCAGCGGAAGGCAGCGGATAACATATTTGAAAGGACTGATCGGGTGAATGACAGGAGAGAATATATCGAGAGCCACCAGGGATATGGAAACGTGGAAAGGCATGATCGTCTACGTTCTAAAGTATAGGGCACATAGAAGAAGAAGAAGAAGAAGAAGAAGAAGAAGAAGAAGAATTGGTGTATTAACTACTTATGTCTCATTCAAGAACAAAAGTAATTTTCTTGAGAGCATTAGTATTGGTGGACAAAAATATATTACCTGTATTATTTGTTTTCCCTTATGTATTGATAGTGAGTTTTATTATTCTTTTTTTTTTTGTAAACGTAATGCTGATAATATATTAATGAAAAACTGTACTTCTGATAATTTTACTATGAAAATTGTTATACTTCATAGTGCTTTGACTCAAATTTTGGGGATAACAATTCTACCATTACTGGATACCTAACAAGTGCTTCTATCCCAGCTCACGGTAGATCTAAGATTAACTGTAATTTAGACGTAATTCCAGGCACTTCAGAATTTCCTGATCACATCCCTGGCTACTGAATATAATTTATCGTCATACAAATGATGAGAATACTGTTACTCTTTATGTAAGATATGTCAGATTAAAAATTAAAAATTGTTAATGAATTATAAATTGTTTTATGACGTTTCGAATACGAAATGGAGAAGTTATGACTTTCGAGAAAATCTGATCGAGTGAATATGCTTTAAAGACAAATAGAACCTGGTTTGATTGTGAAGGACTTCGTAATTGAGTCATCAAATCACATTGGATTAAACGACTGCTTTTATCCAAAATTGTCGGATGTTCAAATCTTACCAGAGTGTCAGTCACTTAAATGCTATGCGTGATACACGCTTTGGGCGATCATGTGTAAGTGAATAAAACGAATTCAACTGGAATTCGAACACGGCTCCCCGAATTGTCGTTCCGTGTCGATATCCACTGCACCACGAGGTATTTTTTTTTAAATTGAGAATTCTCAGTGTTCAAGACAGTAGACGAAATAAATAATATTTAATATAATCGTAGCTTCTACAGAAAACAGGAGTTTCCACAAAAAATGAATTTTGTAGAAAAATTATGTCGGCTGAAGAAATTGAAACCCATTATTGTTTATATATATATATATATATATATATATATATATATATATATATATATATATAAATTTACAAAAACAAATTCTTGTGAGAGCGCTGGCACGCGTGTTTGTACGCGTGTGTATGTGTATGTGTAAATATAATAATGCAATCATAGATGATGCGTTTCTACCTTTAATAGATTGTATCAAGACAAATCTGAGGATATTATTTTGTAAAATTATTTATAAAAAATACATAAATTAATAAATTTAACGGTTATATTTTAATTTAAGAAATCTCTGTGACGCCTTATACCCGGGCTGGTTGTCTGTCTAATGTGACGCTCGTTCTCGTTGACGCTCGTTGACGCTCGTGACCATGCCAGTTGCGAAACTCCCATCCGGCTGGCCGGTTGGATTGTTCGCTGTTGCTGGTTGTGACATTCTCGTCTGATGATGTCGTCACAAAAGCTGTTTTACAAGACGTCTTTTGCAACAACGCGCTACTGTCCCACGTTTTGATCTGATCCCATAGGTCGCGTCGTACAATTTTTGTAGTCGCCCTTTTGACACAGTCTGAATAATTGAACAAGGGCAAACACGCCTGCAGAGTTACGAAGAAGGTCTTCATTTAAAAAAAACAATGCTTTTCCTTCCCCAGGAGCAGACAATACAGTTGTCGAAAATGATAATACAGTTGTCGAAAATGCCGGTTGACGTAGAAAGAAAGTACGCTAAAATATCAGAGCTTCCACTTCTTAAAAAGAAATGTCTTTTCTGAATTTCGTTAAAGTAGACAGAGCACTTCAAATTTTTACTAAATTCTTATATTATCTACGCTTAGAGCTGTCCGTCTTTCTTTTAGGTGATGTTAAAAAAATAATAAAGTTCTTTTGGGTTCTCTTCGGAACTTGACGGAATGTGCCGAATCAGAGGCAGCCAATGGCAGCGAATGTGGCATTGATGGTGGCAGTGGTGTGTGGTTGGTTTCCTTGTCGTCTGGACGCTCTCTCCCGGCTAACTAAACTTTTCTCGTCGAGCTTCTATTTTTATAACTATTTTCAATCCTCTCTGGGGATTCAACCGGCTTGAAGCCGTCGGCCAATGAAATCTTTTTTCCGCCCACTCGATTTGCGGAAGGGGGTTATCTCGACGAATGAAATCCCGCCAACTCACATTGTATTCCGATTTTTCAAAGTTCCCACAGATTTCTGTTTTCCCAGCAAAATCTGTTGAGAGACGTTGAGCCCATCTGACCCCATCAAATAATGCCGACACCCGTTTTGGTTAAAAAAAATTTAGCTTACCGAAATATCCGCTTCAAACACCAAAGAAGAAAATAATTATATTTTTCTTTATTTTCCGTCCCAGAACTAGTTAGATTTTATATTCCCCGGATTTTAGAAGTACATGATAGTAAAAATAGTTGGTTTTTCTATACCTCATATTGTACAAGTAGTTGATAGTTTTAAAATTATTTTTTTACATAAGCTCACATCGCGTATTACAATAAACCATAAGTAATAATATTGCTAATATCAATTTTTCTCTCTCCGTTTTATTGCAACAAACAAGGGAAAGTATCCACGCGGGAGAAGGGAAAGTATCTTTGCAGGAGGTGGTTCCACATTCCTATCTTACTCCTTCCTGTCATTTTCAGCATTAAAATGACACCAAAATCCGAGACACTATATCAACACACAATTTTACAAGATCCTCATTTCGTCTTTTTTTTTTCATACGGAAAAAGTCTTTTCCTAAAATTAAAAAGTTTCTTCAATTACAAAAGTTCATTTTCCACCTTTGGTTCATTCTACATTGTATTCAACTTAACCATTCAATTTCAATAACATATTTTATTACCTAAGCATGCAAATTTTAAAAAACTTTAAAAAAATGTTTCTGCTGACAACTAGAAAAAGTTCCCCTTTTTTTCATTCTCGTTCCTGTGTAACTTTTATTCAAAGCTAAATATGCAATTTCAACTAAAATGTTCAACAAAATGTCTCTACTGTCAACCTGAAATAGAACAACAAATAAATGGTGAGTGTGTGTGTGTGTGTGTGTGTGTGTGTGTGTGTGTGTGTGTGTGTGTGTGTGCAAATAGAGGTATCTTTTTTCTTTTTTCTTTTTTATGATTTGTCTGTTCCGTTAGAGATTTGTTTTCGTTGACTGCATCTCCCTCTCATACGTCGAAGCCAACGCAACATCTTCTTGGTCTGGGCTCGTTTCATCGGAAATATGGACACTGTCCGGCAACTTCCCTTGTTCTGTGCCACTTACCAGAGCACGTTCGACCGATTTCCGTCTGTAATCTTTAAATTTCCATATAAAATATCAATGTGCACATTACGGCCGACCAAATTATTAGGGTTCTCTTACTCTTCGCCCAGACTGTTTTCTCCTTTCAATGCTTCCAGTTGATCCTTTAATTGATTTATATTCATCTTCTCTCTGGGTTCTAATAGAGCTGGAATCTGCGTGAACGTAATGTTGGGGAATTCCTTCACTATAGGATTCCACAATTCTGTATAATTATCTAAATATCTCCTCACCAATTCTAGAACCAGATCCTTTTTCTCATATTTCTCTTTGGTAATAAGGGGTAAGGATATGGATACTCCGAATGCTGAGCACCCCAGGTGTAAATCTACTAAGGACAGCAGCGGTCTCACCTCTAATGTCCCAGTGGGGTCCCTACCGCATACCTAGGATAATCTGATGGGTTTTTGGACGTCTACAGCCCATAAACCATCTGACACACTAAGAGCCTGTGGTACCGTTGTTCTTGTTAACACTTCTACGTGACATTTTCTCTTAATTCTCTCTTCCTTATCTTGAAATAGTTATAGCACACACATTCTGTGATTACCAGCTGCACAAATGGGACTCAGTGAAGTACAGTTTCTTAGGTCGTTATTTTTACATTTCTCTGCTTCATCTGATAGGATCATAAATTTCGTCCTTGCTGAATTTAAGGCTATATAATCAGTTTCGATTCTGTACCTCGCCAACACCCCTGACCCTTCATCTACGTGTGGGTAGGGAATGGACAAGTTTATAACTTGGTATATCTCAAAAATACTCTCTCTATCCAAGAAAGGAAGGGACATCAAATCCAACACTTTTACGCTCCAACAGAGTTTTACAACCTAGAGCATTATAATACTTCCAGAGTTCCTTGGTGGGTCCTACCGGTAGTCTAAGTTGGTGGGGTAATTTGCTCTGTATTTCCAACAAAAGCTCCCTTAATCGCGCTGGAGTTACTTTCCTACGGAACAGATGTCCCAAGATTAACATGTCCATCTGAGATTTGACATGTTCCAGTAATATAGTCGACGTCTGACTAGTTCTTCTCAACCTATTAGCAATGGCGTTCAACTGAAAGAATTGTTGTACGGATCTACTTAATCTTTGTACCTTGGTTGTCATGGCTTCGCTATTATTAGATACTTCCTGTTGAAGTTCGTTCAGATTATTATTATTGCATTGATATTGGCTCTATTCGTCGTCAATTTTATCCTCGTAACATTTAATATTGTTATACTTCGCTGCGCCCACTGGGCCAGAATTTTCTGGCTGTTCTCAACCGTTCTCAAGCTTACCCTTAAGGCCTCCAGTTCATTCACTGTTATTGTTCCCAACAAAACATTAAGGCCCTCCCAACTAATGTAATTAATACTCTTTTTTCTCTAGTTTGTTGCAAGTCGACCTCCTTCATATAATTCCTCATGTTATTCTACTGGTCCTCCACTACAAACTTTTCTACTTCCAAGGGATATAACAATCTGTGATAATTTTCCTGTCCTGATTATTTTAAGCTACCGTTATTCTAGCTATTCCAGCTTGCTTATCTCATCCTTCAGTCTGTTGAGTAACACCTCATACGGGTTTAAATCTATTACAAAATAATCACCCATTTCGCTCTTGTTATTATGGCCTTCTTAAATACTGTACTTCTGCTGTGTTTCCAGGACTCTATTCTCATCGTCATCAACATCATCATCATTACAATCATCATCAGCAGCACTGGTCATTTCAACTGTGCCATTTTTGAAAGTGCAACAGATCCTCTGTTTTGTTCCTTAACAATTCATTAGTCAATCTTAATTCTTCACATAATTGTTCTCCACAGTTTTTTTTTTTGTATTTTCGCTATTTTTCTCTCTCCAGTTGTTCTTATCCCTAATTATTCATTAGTAGGGTATTTATTTTAGACAAGTGGGCGTCGCCCATGCCACAGTGGTTGCTCCCCCTGGCGGTACCACTGCTGGCCAGTCCGTGGCATTGCGAACGACCCTATTATCACCGCGACATGCCGTCCGCCCACACATCCTCTCCAAGTACGGCCTTCCTCTCGTCCTCTACCTCATTGAGATTTGGGTGTTTTTGCCTTTCTCAATCGTTGTTTAAGGGGTAGTTCGGGCTCTATCCTTCACTTCTGTTCAGTTCCTAATTGTCTCTAGGTCTGGGAAGAGGGAGTTTCTTCTATTTTTAACTTCAGGCAATTGCACTCCCGTTTCTTCGAGCAATTCTGACTGGGAATCTTGGGCCCCCTTTTTCTCTGTCGGTTGGGAATCTAATGATTTTTTATTCCTCCGTTTCTTTCGGGTCTTGGAGAGGGGTATCTCATCCTCCTCCATCCATTCACTTGATTCGCCTTCTGATTCTTTTTCCTCTTCCCATTTCTCTCGGAGCTGGGAGAGGGGTACCTCCTCATCCTCTTCCCACTCGATCTCAGAGTTATCGTCTGATTGTAAATTTTCATGTTCTACAATGGTTGTTTTCGTTGGTTTTCTCTTCTTCGCTTTTGGCTCACTCATTTCTCAATTAGCAATTTCAGATAACTTTAAATCATTGGCATGAGCTCTCTTTGTTCGACTAGCCACCTGATCCCAAACGCATATGACACTGGACTAGTTTGCTCTACCACTCTGTTGTATGGTTCCCATCTTCTGTCAATCTTTCCTCCCCTCAAATGAACCTTGTAGTACACGAGGTCTTCCCCTATATACTTCTTACGAGGCTTTAATACGTTATCTATCAACAAGATCAAATCCCTGTAAAACAGCATATAATATGTTGTATATTTAGTCGTATCAATAACTGTAAACCTTACCGCCGCGAGAGCCTGCGCCTGATACAGGTCCCAATTTTCAACATTGTCTCTCGATAATTTTGCTAGAACGTCCCCCAAGGTCCTATGAAACACCTCTACTTTGGCTTTGCTCTAGGGGTGGTAGAGGGAGGTTGTTATATGCGTCATATTCAGGCCCTCTACTGACTCTCATTACATAGTTTACATTATCAGCCACATTGTTTGTTACCAGGCATACAGGGGCAGCATGCATGGTTAAGTCGGCTACAGTTTTAGCTTTCTTGTGAGGTACAGAGAAGGTCTCGACCCAATTTGTCAGCAAATCTACAAAACTCATAATGTAGTGGTTGCCTCTAGGGGTCTGTTCGTATGGTCCTGAGACATTCATACTGATATTTTCAAAGGGAAAATATAGTACATCCATCCCTTCCAGCGGTGCCAACTCCTGTTTTCTACTCTGCATCTGGCACACCGCAAAGCTATTAATGTAGCCAGTAACTTCCCGGTATAGTCTGGGCCAGTAGTAGTTTCTTATCGATTCCCGTGTGGCCCAGCTTCTCATGACAGTGTTCCAATATTTTCGGTCTCAGATCTTTGGTTATATATAAACTTGGTCGGCTTTTTTCATTCCTACCCGAGGGATAATATAGCTTTCCCTCCTGTATCATATATCTAGAGGTCTCCCCTGCCTGTACTTTTCTTATAAGAGCCGCTATTTCCTTGTCCATCTGTTCATCCTCAACCTGTTCTATCCACTGGGGATCTATTTCGGCTGTAAAATTTCTTCTTCCTCTGTTTCTAACACAGGGCGGTCTTTTAGCGTATGGGAATTAATCATTCCGATTTGGTATGCACTATAATCTACCCCTGCTTTTGGGTTATGGAATCCTCTTCCTGCTTCTTGGGTATTCTGGAGAGCAAATCTTCACAGGTGTTATCCTTCCCTGCTAGATACTCGATTTTACATTTGTACCTGCTTAATTTTAGCGCCCACTTCTGGATTTTCTTATTTGCCTAATCTGTTTCCAGCAGATACTAAAGAGGTTTATTTCTTTTTCTTTTTTTTAATCGTGTCACCCCATGAAGGCATTCAACTGCCACTATAGCGCAGGGGGTTACATAGAGCGATTGGGTATAGGAAATGTCAGAAGGAAGATAGTAGACGACTTAGGATGTACATAGGGAGAGAGCTGGAGAGAGTGGGTGTTAGTTAATGTGTTAGGAGGTGTCTATTGACCTTACATTTAAACTCCTGGAGGTTGTAGCCGTTGGGTAAGAAAGCATGCGGTAGGGAATTCCACAGGAGGGATGTGCGAGGAAAGAAGCTGTTGGAGTAGAAATTGTGGTTACATTTCATCGGATTCACTGTAAAACGGTGGGACCTAGTTGCCAATCTAGTATCGTGTGCAAATTCACACCTAGGGGGCACCAGTGATTTAAGTTCAGAGCATTTATTATGGTCGGTTTTTATTATAAACACCACCCCGCTTAGATAGTAATCTAGTTTTTTGATGGCCTATACAATAGCG
Source organism: Ascarosepion bandense (assembly GCA_037127315.1). Lineage (NCBI taxonomy): Eukaryota > Metazoa > Mollusca > Cephalopoda > Sepiida > Sepiidae > Ascarosepion > Ascarosepion bandense. The sequence continues at coordinate 7,768,463 of JBBBDQ010000202.1, read as the reverse complement.
TACGCCTCTCTTGCTATCACCGGCCTCTCTGCTGTGTTTCTGAGAGTTTATGAGACAGGAAGTATATCGGTACTTCTTCTGGTATGCCAGGTAATGGACCCTCCTTATCAGGACACAGTTGGGTGAGAACCTCTCCCACACATTGCTCACTAACATCCGTGTATAATACCATAGGCTTGTTCAGATCAGGATACGTCAGCAGGGGTACAGCAGTCAGATGTTTTTTAACGCATTAAAGCACTTTTCCGTCCACTTCAATCTTACGTATTTGTTGGTCAACGCTCTCACGGGAGTCGCTATACGAGAAATTGCTGGTATAAAACGCCTGTAATATCCTATAGCCCCTATAAATCCTCTCACCTGCCTTACTGTCTGGGGCTCTGGCATTTCTCTTATCACTTTTACCTTATCCATATCAGGTTTGTTTCTTTTATCCCTTATTATAAATCCTAAGTACTTGGTATTGGCACTTTGGCAATTTTAACATCAACCAGTGCCCTCTTAGTCGACAAAAAACTTGTCTCAAGTAGTCAAATGTTGTTCTGGGGTTTATGAGAACACCAGAATATCCTTTAGGTATGCCATAGCAAAATTCTCCATTCCCGCAGGCACTATTGACATTAGTTTCTGGAAAATTCCAGGTCCACTGGCCAGGCCAAATGGCAGGATTTTGAACTGAAATAGTCCAGCGTGGCACGCAAATGTAGCCTTTTCTTTATCAGCCTCATCAAGGGACACCTGCCAATAACCTGATCGCAAATCTAATTTAGAAAATATTTTAGCTTTTCCCAACAGAGACAAAATGTCATCTATCAATGTCAAGGGTGTTGCTAATGGCCTAGAAATGGCGTTAATTTTCATAATGTCTAGGCAGAATCTATGCCCGCCATTTTTTTTATCGACCATCTCTATTGGGAAGCTCCAGGGAGACTTTGATATCTCTGTCGTGGTCGTTTCCAGCATATCCATCACTGCTTCCTCAACTAGGGGCCTTTTATGGATAGGAGTTCTATAATTTCTTAATTTAACGGGAGGGTGATCACCTGTGTCTTTTTTCATCTTTGCCGTAACAGTTTGGCCTAATTACTTGTCTGAGTTGGCCACCATATCACGGTTGACTCGCAACAGGCTCTTTACTCTAGTCTTAAATTCTTTGAGCGCCAATACCTTTTCGTCTGATATGTCATCTACTTTCATTAGACATTCCCTCTCCTTTTTGTCTAGTCTTATTTGCTGTCTGGTCCTTAGGGGTAAGGCTATACCTACCTCTTCCTATTTCGTCACTTTAATGGTCTTAGAGGCTTGGTTCACTAATAACATGGGAACAATTTCTGCTGCATTTACCACTGTCTCACACATAACCGCCTCGCTCTCTTCAGGTCTACTTTCCTCTATAGGAACTAACTGTATGATCCCCTTCTTTACCTTCTTCTTTGTCATTAATCTTCTTCTGCCAGTTACTACAGTTCTGGGGGTAACTCACTATCCTCTTCTGTCACTACTGATATAGCCCTGTTGGGGAGGCCTCCCAATGGCATCTTTTTACCGTTCACCACCAACACAGCAGGGTTAAACTCAATTCTAGTCTTATTTCTATATAGCCAATCTTCTGCAATATCACTTCTGCACACAGTCCTGGAGTGATATAAAATTTCTGGAGGCTCTCCGTCCCACCTACCCACATCGGAAGAGTCGCCATACCCATGATTTCCATGGAACCACCATCAGCCTGTGTTATTTCGATATCGGGCCTTATCATTCTACCTTGATTTTTCAATTTTCTGTATTCTTCCTCTCTCAATAACGATATAGACGCCCCCGTGTATACGGTGACCTTCACCACTGAAACTCCTACAACTAACTCACAGGAGAGCTCTCTCTCCTGCGTCAACAAGGGTAATGCCTTTCCTCTTCCTTTTCTGCGGAGGTGTTTCTCTGTCCACCCAGCTATGGGTGCTGGCCGTAACAGTCCTTCTTTAATATCTCTACGAGGACCCGTCTGACCTCAATTCCCATATCGGCATGTTCTGTTTCTGCCCCCTCTTCTGTCTCCAGATAGGCAGATTCTTTTCAGGTGTCCTGGTTTCCCAGAAAACCAATACATTCGAGGACATTTCTTTGCAAAATGACCTATCTGCCCGTAGCTCCAACAATGCAATGGATTTTTATTCGCACAGGCCACCCTGCCTCTTTTTTCTCGGGCCGGTCCTTTTGCGTTTTCCTGGTCGATTACTCGAAGTTTCATCTTCACATTTGGCATTGGGATGCCTTCCTTCTTTCCCCGCACCTTTTGTCCATACGCCCTCTACCACCGCATATTTTTTGCTTGTGAACCGGGGTCAGCCCCCGCCCTATGGAACATTCTGTCGCACAGTGGTCTCTATGCTGACACTTCCAACACACTAGGCCATATCTACCTAAGGTGGATTTGCGAAAACCGTGTCTTCCGGCCCATCCTGCTCAATAGTTTTCTCTTCGCCCCATTCTATATTTCCTGGACCACCTGAGGTACTTTCCTAAGTTTTGCGTTCCGCTGCCCTTCACCTTACTCCACACACCCTGGCTCTCTTTTGCCCGTGTCACCGCAGCCACCAGCCTAACCGGATCCTCCTTCAGCACATCATGCATGACGCGCTCAATCTCGAGGCATGCCGACATATAGATCTGTCAAATGGACATTGATGGCCACATGCTCTCTTACCTCCACCTAGTAGGCCAGAGTGGCTATTTTTTCCGCCATTTTACCTAATCCTTCGACCTCCTCATCCCTTAACCAGGAGTTGGCCGATAAGTTCCGACCGTTCTCCTGTAGCGGTGCGGTACGCCACTCACACCGTTACTTTTTTCGTCAGCTCATATATCGGCTGACATTTCTCTATGGCCGCTAACCAATTTCATATCTCTTTCACATCTCCCCGATAGCTCGGCACTCTTAGTCCCCCCAACAGGCTCCTCAAATCCCTGGACGGTATGTTTTCTCTATCTTACCTCCGACCCTGCCATTCCCTGTTACTCCCCGTAATCAGACATTAAAACAATAATCAATAAGGAAATCGATTTACGGCTAAATGGCAGCAACAAGAATTTCAGAAAGATACCAAAAAGTGTCCTACCTGTTACGGGTTGTTTTCCGATGAAATCTGCCAGTTCTCGACTCGTTCGGTGGCTATTTAGTGTCGATCATCGGTCTCACCAACCAATTGTATAACACGTCAGGCTGGGCTGGCCGTCTAATGTAACGATCGACCACAGCGACGGTCGAGACGACCTCAGTTGCGACACATTCACCCGGCGGGCCTGTTGGTTTGGTCGCTGTTGCTGGTCGTAACGTTCTCGTCCGATGATGTCATCACAAAAGTTGCTTTACAAGACGTCTTTTGCAACAACGCGCCACTGTCCCACGTTGTCGTGCAAATTAAACCCCTTTATTGTTTAGAAATATATATATATATATAAATTTTTAAAATCAATTCTCGTGAGCGCGCTGACACGCGTGTTTGTACGCGTGTTTGTACGCGTGTGTGTATGTGTATGTGTAAATACAAAATGCAATGATAGATGATGCGTTTCTAACTTTAATAGACTGTATCAAGTCAAATCTAAGGATATTATTTTGTAAAAGTATTTATAAAAATACATAAATTAAATAAATTTAACGGTTATATTTTAATTTAAGAACTCTTTGTAACGCCTTATACCCTGGCTGGCCGCCTGTCTAATGTGACGCTCGTTCTTGTTGACACTCGTGACGATTCCAGTTGCCACACTGCCATCCTGGTGGCCGTTTGGTTTGGTCGCTGTTGCTGGTCGTGACCTTCTTGTTCGATGATGTCGTCACAAAAGCTAGTTTACAAGATGTCTTTTGCAACAACGCGCCACTGTCCCACGTTGTGATTTGATCCCAGAGGTCCCGTCGTGCAATTTTAGTTGTCTCCCTTTTGAGCCAGTCCGGACACTGGTGTACACTCGTGGTTAAAAAAAAATAACATGACAGCAAAAAAACAAAAAAAAACAAACAAAATTAATGAAATAAATGAAGACGGTCGAACACACCTGGAGAGTTACGAAGAATGTCTTTATATAAAAAACAATGTTTTTCCTTTCATAGGAGCAGACAATACAGTTGCGAAAATGATAATACAGTTGTCGACAATTCCACTTACAACGGAGAGAGAAAGTACGCTAAAATAACAGAGCTTTCACTCCTTAAAAAGAAATGTCTTTTCTTAATTTCGTTAAAGTAGACAGAGCTCTTCAAATTTTCACTAAAGTCTTTTCCGTATTATCTACAAGTAGAGCTGACCGTTTTACTTTTAGGTCATGTTAAAAAAATTAGTAAAGTTCTTTCGGGTTCTCGTCGGAATTTGACGGAATGTGCCGAATCAGAGGCAGCCAATGGCGGCGAATATGGCATTGATGGCGGCAGTGGCGTATGGTTGGTTTCCTTGTCGTCTGGACGCTCTCTCCCGGCTAACTGAACTTTTCTCGTCGAGCTTCTATTTTTATAACTATTTTCAATCCTCTCTGGGGATCCAGCCGACTCGAGGCCGTTGGCCAATGAAATCTTTTTCCGCCCTCTCGATTTGCGGAAGGGGGGATTATCTCAACGAATGAAATCCCGCCAACTCACATTGTATTCCGATTTTTCCAAGTTCCCACAGATTTCTGTTTTCCCAGAAAAATCTGTTGAGAGACTTAAAGCACACCTGACCCCATCAAATAATTCTGACACCTGTTTTGGCAAAAGAATTTTAGCTTACCGAAATATCCGCTTGAAACAAGAAAGAAGAAAATAATTATATTTTTCTTTCTTTTCCTTCCCAGAAATAGTTATATTTTATATTCACCGGATTTTCGAAGTAAATGATAGTAAAAATAGTTGGTTTTTCTATACCCCATATTTTACAAGTATTTGATAGTATTATAGTTATTTTTTTACATACGCTCACATCGCGTATTACAATAAAGTATAACTAATAATATTGCTAATATTAATTTCTCTCTCTCCGTTGTATTAAACTAAAACAGGGAATGTATCCCTGCGGAAGAAGGGAAAGTGTCCTCGCGGAAGTTGGTGTCACACTTAAAAGGCTAGCTGAAGCTGAAATATTACCGAGTACATCTTTAACATCTACTAACAAAAAATTACCCAATCTGTCCTGCTGTTTAACCAAAATTTGGAGGGAGAAGTGATATATTCAAACCTTTGCCAAAGGATTTTTTATGTAAGTGAAAGAAATAAATTTAACTGGAAGTTGAACCCTGCTCTCCGGGTTTTTATTCAAAGCTGATATCTATTACAGCACAATATACATAAAAAAATATGTAAACTAACGACGCTGTTGCGAATGGCCACTAATTATTAACGTTATACCACATTATGTTTGTTTAAAACGTGCATTGATGAAAAATGCGTCATACTACATTTTCATCGATCACAATGGCTGATGCAGTAGTTTTGCATAAGCAAACTATCCCCAAGTTCAACCAACCCCCATATTACCAAGATCTTGACTCTTTCGCATTTTCCTTTTCCAATATGCAATTTCACTTGAAAGGTAAAAGAGACCAAAACGTCGGCGAAATCCAAGGGAATGCAGTGAAACAGCTGCTTGCAATCACCAGAACGGATTTTTTCATTCAGTGAAAAACATGCTAGATAAAGTCTGTGATTTCAGAAATAAACTACTTCTAAGGGAAGTAAATGTCGAATTAATGTGTTTTAAGTTTATTTCATAACACTGTCCTTGATACTTTCATCACGACTATGGAATAATAAAATCGGTACAAACGGCAGTTTTACTGTTTTGAAATGCTCCAAATTTCTATGTAACTATTATAATTATTAAATGAAGAAAATGCCAGGCAGAAAATCTAAATTCTGTGACATTTAAATAACTTGTTTGCAATACAAAAATGTGTACGTAGGGGTAATACCATATTGATATTTAATTAGAATATATTTGAAAACATATGAAAATTCAGTCAAAAAATATACATTTACATACAGTTCTGAGTGTCAATCTCTCACCGGAGTGACGTGGCTTGCCTGTGCCTCTTCTATAAACAATTTCATGGCTTCTGCTCCGATGAAATTTGATCACTGGTGTCCCCTAGGTACGAATTTGCACGACATACTAGATTAGCATCTAGGTCCCACCCTTTTACAGTGAAAACGATAAAATGTAACCGCAATTTCTACTCCAACAGCTTATTTTCTCGCACATTCCGCCTGGGGAATTCCCTTCCACATATTTGCTTCTCCACAGCTACAATCTCCAGGAGTTTAAATATAATGTAATAGACACTTCCTAACACACCAACTCGCATCCATTCTCTCAAACACTTTTCCCATCTACTCCACCCACATCATCGGTACCTTACCCGTCTATCAGCCTCCTGATAGTTCTTATATGTAATCACTCTTTCTCATCACTTTTGCACTATGTAACCACCTGCGGAATCAAGTAGACTGATGTGGCCCTGTGAAAAAGTTCACAAGAAAAACTCGGACACTTTATACGGTAGGAATCAGTATTATATTACAAAAGAGAACAGTGTACGGAGGAAATAGATTATAATAGTATTTAGCACCGGAACGGCCTACTAACAAATGAGTATCGTAGCTGCTGCTATTTTCTACTACCCACACGAGTAGATAACTATTTGTGTAGTCCGGTAGGATTCATATTAGTGTGTAGGTAATTCCCCACAACATAAACGTAATGGACAGTACTCGACGTATGAGACGTAGGCGTATTCAATAGACGTAGACCAATAGTCTAGACCAGTAGACCTCTAGTCCTATGTACGTAGACCTCTAGTCGACAACCTGTGGACCTCTGTGCGACCTCACCTTCGACTGTTATTATGGCTGACACCAGCCAGTCATATGACTGTTAGGGGGAACAAGGTGTATGCTATTCATTACATATACATCACCTCCCACTGAGCTAAATTTTCCCGTGAAATTTAGCTTCAATATATTCTTTTTTAGAATCTGGATATAATCGATCGACTTCTTTCTTTTTCCCTTCAAGCCTTTATGCGTGGTAACGTTTGACACACCTCTGGCCTTGAATATTTCCATTGACTAATGTTTACTTGGCGTTATAGGAATTCCAAATGTGTCACCCAAGACTTCCTTTGAAATGTCTTCGATGTTTTTCGTAACTTCTGTCGTGTGTCTGAGTTTTAATTGATTCCAATGTCTTTTGCACCTAAATTTTTTGCCCTTTTATGCCATATACGACCTGTCCAAATCTGTTGGTTATTATTCCTTCTTCCCCAAACATTTTTCCAGCGATAAAGTTCTTGAAAAACCTTTTCACCTGGCTGATACGCTTTAGTCAACTAGTTTTCTTTTTTAGCAAGTTTCCTCGCCGGACTAAACAACAACCGGCCAAACACAGAGCATATTTTTCTCGCGAACATTAACACTGCTATCCGGGTTTGGCGTAATCCTATATACTGTCAAAATATTTTGAATATTTCTTTCATTCGTGTCCATATCTTGACTTTGCTTTAACGCTCGTTGAAATGTGTCCACGAAGTTTTCCGCCTGTTCATTCGTTCTTGGATGATATCCTAGCGTTGTAGCGTTAGAAATAAACAACGATGAACAGAATTTCTTTGAATTCTCTTCCCGTAAACTATGTTCGATTGTCGCTGACTAATGTTTTAGGGAGACAAAAGTGGCTAAAAATTTCATTAAGTGCCTTTATTGTATTTGTTGCAGTCGGATGCCTGCACTTAACAATTTCTGGCCACTTAGTGAAACTTTGCACAATAATTAGATAATAAGATGTATTTATGGATCCTGCATATTCGATATGCAATCGAGTCGTGGGACATATGTCTTTCTTCATGGATGAATCTTTACCGGTGGATCCCTTGGTGCCACTTGCCAACCTCGGCATTCCTTACCCCTCCTCGATGTATCTTCTCATTAGGCATTTCATTCTCGAAATCCCTGGATGGACAGTGTAAAACTCATTCAGAATTTTCTTTTGCAGAGTGCCCGGCATTGCACCTCTATCTGCGTATAGTAATACCTGATCGCAGATTGAAAACGATGACACACTACTTTTTGGGGGGGGGGATTTTTCGATTAACCGGATTTTTTTTCATATTTTCAATGAAATCGTCGTTCTCCGCTCCTTTTTTCACATCTAACATAACCGATATTCTCTAAAAGTGTTGTATACCAGACACGACAATTACCTTTCGTCTCATTGCACCGTTATTACTGTTTATTCCAATGTTCCCGTATATTCAGGTATCAATCTTGATAACCTATAAACGGGACTTATCATTTTTGAATGCACATATTCTATTTTGAAATGATAATTCTGTAGAGTTACACCCCAAGGCTGTATTCAATATGTCGTGTGATTTGTATCCGTTTTTTTGTTTGCTTTTTAGTATTATTAATGACAGTAATTTGTGTTCTGTTTGTAGAATAAATTCTCTTCCGTTTTTAAATAGCGTAGATTATTGCTAAACTCTCTTTTTCAATTTGACAGTAATTTCGGTCAGTGTGCACTAACCTTCTTATGAGATGTACTATTGACTTCTTAGACCCGTCCTCTAATTCACACAGCAATACCGTACCTAGTCATTCAATACTGACATCTGCAGCAACAATCATTTTCCACTTCGGTTTAAAATGCACTAACGATAAATCTGCTATTAGACTGTTTTTTTATTTTTATTTTTTAAAGCATTTACGCATTCTTTCGATCATGTCCACTTCCCGCCCATTTTCAACAACTCATTTAAATAGATCTCATATCATACATTTTCGGGATATAATTGTTATAGTCCCTTACTAATCCCTATAACTCCTGGAGTTTAGCCACTTTATCAGGTCATGCATATTCTTTATAGTCTCAGCCCTTTTGTAGATCCGTTTTTCATCCTTTACTGTCAATGAACTTCCCTAAATATTTTATCATTTTTAAGAAGTGCTGACATTTTTCAGCACTCAGCTTGAACTCGTATTCCTCAATTCTGTGAAATACTATTCTAATATGCGTTTTGTGCTGGGCCTCATTTTCACTCCAAATCAAAATATCATGCAAATATGCGAGTGCATACTCCATACCTACCAACATTGTTTGCTGAAATAGACTTGGAGCTACCTTAAATCTAAACGGAAATCGTTTTACTTTAAACATTCATTTATGCGTGTTTATTGCCAGTTACTTCGAACATTCTTCACTGACTTTAATGTGATGGTAAGCCTACGACACGTTCAAATTTGAAAACACTCTATCTCCGTTTAATTTAGTGTATACATCCTCAGGAGACGTTAGAGGGTACGCATGGTCTTTTAACAGTCATATAGACCTGTCGAGAAATAAGCACATACTCTTTATTATATATACGGTTGGAGATGCCCAATCTGAATAATCGTCTTAGTAGTTACGCCACTTATCCAGTCTTTCTAATTCTTCATTCATTGTGTCTAGTGCCGTTAATGGTACATTTCTCTTCGGTCTCAAAATTGGTTTAACATGTTTTTTAATTCGAAGTTGACTTCTGATTGTGTGTACACCTCTAGCCATTTCGAAAAGACGCGTAGGAATTCACTTTTCAAGTTCTTAATAAATCATTCTATTGTGTTCTTCTTACCGTGCTCTATGACTTTAATTTGTTACAGAACGAATTTACAGGTAATTCCAATGTTAAACAAGACGATCATATCTAAACAAAAGAGGTTTTCTGAACAAGGAAGCACATATACTTTCGATTTGTGAATTTTCCCCATGAACGATATTTTACATTTTAATTCACCTTTAACCTTCAGTCATTTTCCTCGTGATTTTTTCGGTGTTAGTCACCGATGTGTAAACAATTTTTCCATGACTTTGTTTATTACTGAGATATGGATCCCCAAATCGAGTAATAATATTAGGGTCTGTCCATGTATTTATACATTGAGGTTTTTTCTTCCTTTACACTTCTCAATTTCGATTTTCGACCAAACTACGTTCGTTTTTCTCTGTTTTGCCCGAAAATGAGAACTTCTATGAGAACTTCTCTTTTTTTAATATTTATTAGTCGATGACATCCCTCCTTTACTTTTTGTAGCGAAATCTTTGGGTCCTATTTCATGATAATGATGATTCTAGATCTAATTACTTTGTGCTTCATCATCGTTGGCTCTTGAACAAAAATTAAACACTTGAACATGTCGCTTGACAATACATTTAATTTAAATTCCTCTCACCGTGAATTAACCATATCTGCATATATGACAAACATTTTTCTTTTACGATATTTAGACACTTCTATTGTGTATGGAATATACTGTTTCTTATATCGACAATTTTCGACAAAATTTCCACCGTTTCGCTGAACGTAATTTCTTTTGGATTAAATTTATGAGTTTCGTAATTTCTTCAGTTCCTAACTTCTGCAACAATAGCGTGATCTTTTACTCGTCTTACCATTGTGCACTTGGTTTCGTAAATATTGTCTTGGATCTACGAAATTAAGTCGGAAACGTTGAACCAATGTCTGGGTCGTATTTAAATTCTGATAGTGAATTTGCAATTCATTCCGCCGAAAAACATCTAGACCATTATACGTTTGCCAAAAGTAATTTATTAATTTGTGCCTGTTATTTGAATAATTTTCAAACGTTTCTTGTTGCTGCCTAAATTGTTGTTGTTTTTGGAATAGTTGCAGAATAAGTTGCTGTGGTTGTTGTTGCTGTAAAACTGCCTTATAGCAACTTAATTATTGATACAATTTCTTTCATTCTGCCAACATATCCACCAAGTTTTTGCTTCAACAATCACTCTTCTAAGGGCAAAAAGAGGTGTGGGATACTTTCTTATTTTTCTGAAAGCGTTGCACCAATTTTATATTTTCTAATTTTCATCGTGTTTATGTGTTCAACAAAACATTAGGAAAAACTTAATTATCGTCTGTACGTGTCAATGAGTCTTGCTAACGTTCTTCTTATCAACATCTTTGCGTAGCCTGTCGATATTTTCAAGGCAAGTGTGTCATATGCTAACAACTGGCATGTAGGTTTACTTCACATCGAGACGATCTTTTTGCATCTTCTCAGGAAGTGTTTCAGCGATGAAAATATTAGTAAAACTGAAAGATGTCAAGATGGGATATATGCAGTCTAATGAGTACTTCCAGTTCCGTTTCTTTAACATTTAATACAGTAGAGATTCTTTCGTATTAAAGACAATTCCATTTGTTTAATCACTGTTCACATTTGTCGACTTGTATGACAAACGACAGAAACGATTTTTTCAAACTTTTGTTCTCAACTTTTTGATATAGACGTTCTAATAGACAAAAACGTGTTGGCCGTGTACTATCTGGTCATCCTCAGGTGCGAATAGTTCAAAATAATACAAAGATATTGAAAAAATTACTCATCTCAGAAACAAATTACAAATTATGACAAGTGGCAAAACCCATTAATATAATTAAATCGCCAAAAACATCTGACACTGAATATAGACAAAAATGCTCTACTTCGAAGCGGCTGCGTATTACTTGGTTATACGTGTGTTAATATCATCTAGTGATCACGAGTTCAATACTTGACTTTGGTAATGATGCACCAAATAAAAAAAAGGACCATAATTGATTTTACAGGATATATCACAATAGTTGATAAGATAATTCACATCAGCCAATCAATAGATAACTGATGATGACCAGAGGATACTTAGTGGAAACGTTGTGTCTATTGTAACCTCTATATGGGCCAAGGTGTAAACAGTAGTTTTAAATAATACCAAGATATTGAAAATTACTCATCTCAGAACTAAATACAAAACATTCAATTTATAATAAGATGTCCTTTAACGACATGAACTTAATCGTCATTATATTTTCCAGAATCTTTCGCGGGTAAATATATTTGGCGAACAACATATCAATGAAGAGTAAAATATAAAGAAATTAATATTCATTGCATACATGTCAGTTTTCAGGATAAACTTGTCTTGCTAATACAATATCAACAGGCTATGAAGAAGCTGATAATTTCATACTGGAGGCAGATATGTATTACAAGCACACATCAGTCAATAGATTATACTATAGTCAGCAGATAAGAAAATGAAATATTCTTCATCTTATTCGTATTCTTCTTCTATGAGCCGTGTCTCTTCAGGACGTTGGAGATAATAAGCTTCCACTTTTCCCTCTCGATTTTAGCTCTTAACATCCTTTCTCTTATTATCAATACCTGCTTCGCCATCTTTAAGGCCTTCATATATGTCACGTTCTATTTGGTTTTTTCCCTCTAGCTGTACTGTGAGTATCATAGTTACCAAGCGTTTTGTTCTGATTACATGAGCCAGAACATCAACTGTCTTGTTCTAATCATAAGTATAAGTTTCATTTTTCTCACCATTTCTCTCAAACACCTTGTCGTATCTCACATGTTTGGTCCATGGTATCATCCGCATATTCAAATTATATTTTCGAAGTCTGGAAATTTGTATATGGAACAGCATTGTTGGTCTCAGCGTGTGATTCAAGTTATAATAAATTATAGTATTTACATTTAAATCATTTTCACAATTTAAATTATTTTCACAACCAACATCCAACATTGCCTGATGACGAGATTTTATCTCGAATCATAGAAATTTCCGTATCGCAATGTACATTTAACTCATAATTCTATGATTATATTAAGGTCTACAACTTCTTTGTATTGAGCAGACACACAAATACACGCACACACACAGATACGTGTGTGTGTGTGTGTGTGTGTGTGTGTGTGTGTGTGTGTGTGTGTGTGTGTGTGTGTGTGTGTGTGTGTGTGTGTGTAACTGTACTGATGATACAGAGAAACAATGCGGATTACTATTTACGTTCTCGACTGCCGAGCGAGCACTATGGGGAAATGGTAGACTTTGAAAACTGCAACAACTCAACGCTCTTTATGAATTGTTCTCCAGCAATGGAATTATAACTCTTGGCTTTTAGCGATTGTATACATTGCGTTTACAGCACGCTAAAATCCGCCGTCCTTGACCGTGCATCGATAGTTAGAGGTAAAATCTGATGACAAATTATTCAGTTTTCAAACCTAACTTGAACCAGTCGGGTGTCTAACAATACTGAGAAACTCTAATACGGCGTTAAATATGTCCTTAATATTGTAGAATCGATAAAGTTAGGCAGCCATTGTTAATATCCATTTCCTACCTATGAATCTTCTCTGATATTGTCAATTCCACCACCGAGCATATGTTTATCATTTGTATTCTGTCTAAAATAGGTTGTTCAACACATATAGCTTAAGGCGGGCTAATACTACCTCAAACGAAATAACAAAGCTTATTTTTCAAACCATTTCCACGACTTCCATCTGAATAATTACGCATATATAGGTTCAGAACACTCTCAGATATTCGTATTCGAACAGTGTACATCATGCCATTTACAAATGTATGAAGGACTAAAATGTTCGATGGTTTTCTCTTTCCCACAGATAGTGCTCAATGGGCATACAATACTGTGCAGTTGACAAAGTAAAAAACAACAAGTGTGCATGCTGGAATTTGTATAATATGGCAACAATTTACACCATCACAAACTTTGTTCGTGTACATGTATGGGTATCTGTGTTTGTGTCTGTGCGTATATATATATATATATATATATATATATATATATATATATATATATATGTGTGTGTGTGTGTGTGTGTGTGTGTGTGAATGTGTGTGAGAATTGAGTGAAGATATAGTTAAGAATATTTCATGTATGCGTCATCAGATATACTTGTAAATCTAAAAAGAAAAACATAAAGGTTCTCTTATAATCTGCATATATATGGTGATACATCAATTGACGAATCATCAACGCACATACAGACACAAAGACACACCTTCTCTTACACACGGTCACAGCGAAGGTAGAAATAAGGCAACTTAGATTTCATGTATTAAAAAGTATGGGAGAAATTATAAAGGAATATGAACTTGAAAGACGGAAACCAGCTTTTGAAATCGCATATTATTTATTTGAAGATCAAAGTTGCTTTGAAATCAAAAATCCACATGCGACTGAAGAAACTGATAAAATAGTAGTTACTGTTACATCTGGATATTTCATGTGTAAAATGATGAAACATCGCCGATAGTTTATTACTGAGTTTAATTCTTAAATATTAGGTAATGCATGAGAAAGCTATAATAAATATACTAAAGTGGAGATGCCAGATAAGGAGCAGCAAATCTGCATATTATTTCTTTGTAGTCAATGAAAATATAACAAACCATACCAGATACCAATATTCAAAACAGAATTATAAATGTGCAAAGTATATTCTGACGGAAAAATATCTAGATAGACAGAGTGAAACATCTGTAATGTTTACAGAATAATGAAATGATTCAATATCATCTTTCAGCTTTATGTCTTTAGAAAACATTAACCCAAAAAGAAGCAATGAATCACTCTCATAGATCTTAGCATGATCCCAAATGATAGAACGGAAATTAGGTTTATCTAATACGATTAAAATAGAGCATTTTTAGTTGGGTAGCATTATAATTAGCAAGTTGTTTTTTGCTTCATTAAGAAAAGACCGGCGATTATTCATTATACAAGTTTTTAACTTATGTCGAGCAACGGGTTTTCCAGTAATATATTAGTAAATATTTCATTCATCAGCATAGCGTATAGACTTTCATGTATTCAACATTTAAGAACAGTATCATAAATATGTCCTTGACATTGTAGATTTGATAATATTCGCGAGCCATAATCATTACCCGTTTCCTATCTATGACTCTTCTTCGAGAATGTCTATTCCACCCGAGGATATGGTTTTCATCTGTGTTCTGTCTAAAGCAAGCTGGTCAACACATTCAGCTTAAAGCAGCATAATACTACCTCAAAGGAAATTACAAAGCTTATTATCCCAAACACTCCCATGGCTTCTATCTGAATAAGTTTAATAAGTTGTTCATGGAAATCACTTTAATTTATTTGAACCTAAAGCTATGCAAAAAGGGTAAGAGGCGAAAGGGAACTTCTGCTTAAACATAGAGAAGGTGTTCGGCTTTCTCTGATCTGAAATTCATGTTATTGCTCAGAGTGATTTTTACTCGTAGCTTATCTTTTTGCATTTGTACTCTTGAAAACACTGATGACATTCAGGCCATTTTTGACACAAACATCCAATTCTGTTGACATTGTTCATAACACTTTGATTATAGGGGCAAGACTTATACCTATTTTTATGCCTTTTCAACGGAAGTAGTTACGACTTATTACATATTCATTTGAAAACATCGAAATTAAAAGAATTCAACTTATAAATGTGGTCTCGTTATTTATATGTCTACAGAAACCAACATGGGAAAATGAAGAAAAACACACTAGACTATACAAAAATAAGAAGAGATCACATAAAATAAATATAAACATTTGTGGTATATTTGTAACGCCTGTCTATATTTAAGATTTTGTAATTGTGTGTGTTTGTGTACACATGCACCAAGAGTTTTGGGGAAATTAACAAGTTTGTTTACCCGAAGTTCAGACTTCATAATATCTTGAAAAAGTGATTTGCATAAGATCACAGAAGGTAGGGAACGTTGGAACTGGATTTTATCTAGATAAGTGACTGCTTGGGAATTAAAAAAAATCAGAGAAACAAATTTCAATTACAGTTGTGTTTGTTTTATTCATTTACGCATGTTCATCCGTTAAAAATGTATCTCTTCTCTCCAACTTTTCTCTCCTCAGAAAGGGGACAATTAGAAAGATTTTATTTGTCTGAAAATGTTTCATAAGCAGCAAAAACGTCTCACTGAATCAGAATACTTCATCTAATGGGTTGAGATTAAAGGGACAAGAAAAGCGAATGTGTCCTTCCGTTTTATAAAGCTGATTATCTCCCTACACAGCAGATTGTGTAAAAAATTAATTTGCAGACATGATGAAGTAATCCAAATCTTGTACGTGCAAAGTACTGAACAGTTAATTCTATTAATTCAAAGTAAAGCACAATCAACAATTTCATCAAAGCCACATGTTCCGAGATGCAAATAATTTCCAAACTTTTTTCAATTCGTTTAAATTGAAATAATTCGGAATTTCAAAGTTGAAATTGTCAGATTTAACAAGTTCTATGTTAACACTTTCTTATCTGGCTCTTCAGGTTTGTAGAACTCTATTTCGGTTTCTTCGTTTCGAGTCAAATTAGATTTTCAGAATATTATATGTAATGTCAATCGTCGTCATCTTTATCTTTAATTCCTGTTTTTACATTAGACTTTTTCGTTGATAATGTTTTTATGTTTTATCAACTGGTCTTCGTTGCTTTGAATATTGGTGGCACACAAGTTCTGGTGTCTTTGGTATATATTTAGAGTCTTTTGATTAGATATAATACGCACTTTTATGGGTCTTGATCTGGATTTTTGGATTCATTCATTTATTTACAGCCGTAAAGTGGCTGCATTGAATATTTCTATGAATGCATCCATGGTAAAATTTTTACTGAACGTAGGCTTTATGAATGTAAGTACATTAATAGATTGGAAATGTTCTCATTATTTTACAGTTAAAAGGCTACAGTTTTTTTCTATCGCACCTCTCGCTTGTGAAATGCTACTCTGATTTATTTCTTCCCGTTCAGTTTTGTACTTCAGTACAACTGCCTTTATATGATTGACTGGAAGTAATTCTTGTTCTTGATTAGGATCTGCGACTTCTGTCGGTCTGTTTTCATAGTAGGGACTTACATTACCATGGTTTGGCCACCACTTCCAGTCTCTCGGTATATTCAATTTTGTCCATCACTACAGTTGCATTGCCTTCTTCAGTAGGTAGTATGATGATGTTCTCATTCCTCACTATGGTCTTGTTTGGTAGTCCCTTTTACCTTCGTGATATTTTGTTTGGGTGGCGTGGCTTTCTACAATGTGTCTCACATTCCATCTTCTCTCATCTCCTGTGTCTGAGGGATTGTCAATGCTATTTCCTTGAAACGGGCAATAATGTTTAAGTATGGTATCCGCCTGATAGTTGTTGCAAAGTTGGGATACTGGTTCAGTACCTACTCTTCAGAGACACCCTGTCTCTTCTATAAATACTTTCATGTCTTCTGCTCTGATGAGCTTAAGTCACTGATGCCTCCTCAACAGGTGTTTACCCGTGCAACCAGACTGGCAACTGGGTCCCACCCATTCACAGTCAGGTTAGCCAAATGCAGACGACAATTCTACTCCTGCAGCTTCCTCTCTCGCACTTCCTGCCTGTGGAACTCACTCCCGTATTCTTGCTTTCCTGACGGCTACGTCCTCCAGAAATTTAAATGCAAAGTTAATACTCATCTACTAACCACTGGACTCTAGCTCTCTCCCCTCCCCTGTATAATCTTCACTTTCTCTCCGCCTATGTATCTGTCATTCCACCTGCTTTCTCAGCTTTCTATTGTTCCTTTCTAACTAGTTTGTACTCCTCACTCTTTTCTAATTAATTTTTTTACATTTATGTAACCCCCTGCACATCAGTGGCTTTTCTGCCTTGCTCGGGGTGAAATGATTAAAAAAAAAAGAAACTCAGCTGATGTTGACTGAGATTAACTAATACCTTCACAGGTGTGTGATGAAACACATGTGTCACATTCAGGTTTTTAATCTGTTTAGATTCCGCACTTGGTGGACCTTGACTGCATTTAAATTTTGCCCGAGGGATAAGTCCAAATCCTGCCGGATCCTTTTTCGGTTTTCTTCATCAGTGATCACAGTGTGGAATGCTTCTCGAAGTTTTTTGAATGCAGT
Source organism: Ascarosepion bandense (assembly GCA_037127315.1). Lineage (NCBI taxonomy): Eukaryota > Metazoa > Mollusca > Cephalopoda > Sepiida > Sepiidae > Ascarosepion > Ascarosepion bandense. The sequence goes on along the minus strand of JBBBDQ010000202.1, from coordinate 7,750,668 downwards.
TTTTGATTAATCCAGTAGTTTTAATGGACACGTTGTTGGACCAGGGCGTGTTCCACCTTTTCTGGGACCAGATGGGATTTCCTTGAATTCTCGGTGCCAAGCCTGTAGGCATGAGTCATAATTGCCATGTATCGGTATATGAATGTCAGGGTATTTGATATGTATACCAGCTTCAGTTACGACTTTCTTATTCGTTTCCATAGTTTTGGTGTATCGGGTGTGTAACGATTGTTCAGTGTTTGTCTATATTTCTGAGTTGACGTAGTATTTGCACTATTTACATTTTTCGGAATGTTGTCTATATCTTGGTTGCAATTTCTAAGATGTCTCGGTCGGTATACGCACTGGCCTTCTTCAGGTGCTAAGAATTTCAAAGCGAAACTATTATTACGCTCATTAGGTTATATCATTCTCATTTCGTGTGCGAGGCCTATTTTGGTAAACATGTGTTATCTTCCTGTAATCGGATTATCTAAATCTTTTATTCACCAAAAAGAAATTATTGCCTTGTCATCAAATTTTCTTTTGTCATGAGGGGCACTTGTACTCTCAGTCAATCTCCTTGCTTTGACAATCTATTTGGAATCGCGTTCCTCAGACATGTTCAACATTATTTGGTCACCTATTCATATGACCTCAGAAAATATCACCGTATAATACTTTCCGCACTGTCCCAACGTTGTAAACTTATCGCTATTCTACTACGAATAGCGATAAATATCAGAGGCTCTCAGTTTTACAGTATCACCTGTTGAGATATTCATAACCAATTTCTAATTGTTGAATAACTCCTATTCCTTGGGTATTCAATTGATAAACTGGATATTCTACGCAGAAAGCTTCCATACAAGAAGTCTTAATTTGTAAAATTCATTCATTTGAGGACTCTTCAGGAATATCCTTTCAGTCAGCTCTATTTATCATATCAACGATAAAAATGTCTTGGATCAACTTAACTCTGTAGGTATTAACAGGGAACACTATTCCTTGTAAAAAAATGTATTAAAATGTATAGCATATTTATTTAGAAACATAAATAATAACATAATCAATATGTTCGAAATCTACATTATATAAATAATGATTAGAAAGAAAAATCACATGAATACTGGGGCTAGAGTTAACAGTAAAGCTCAGAAACCTGTTTTCCTGAAAAAAATATAATTTGATAGAAAATCTTTATAAACTCATCTTAGGAATCCTACGGCTGCTAGACCAATAGCTGTCCAATATTTCTTTATAAAGAAACGGCTAACATTACTATAACCATTATGATTGACTATGTTCAGAAAAATATGTGCATGATATAGTTTATGGTTAGGAAATTCATTGGAAATATCATGTACTTTGATTGTGTTTAATTATATTAAATACCTTTTCTATTTATTTTTATTCTACTTCCATGATCGTGGACAGTGTAAATGTATTACAGAATACCACGCTGAAGAGAAAGCATTATTGTTGTCAGCTGTCAAACTGTTGTGAATAAAAGAGAATTAAGATAGCATGATTCATATCAGATATGCGATCTCTTGAATCTAATTCTACACTTCTCTTTTAATACTGAATAAACGGGAAAGGACAAAAGAAATGTGTGGATAAAGCATATCAAAGAAAAAATATCTCAAGAAAAATATATTTCCGAAAGTCTAACGGAAGTTTCTTATCAAAATGAACACACTGCAAAAGTTGCATTGATCTCCATGGTTATAAGCCGGATTGTTTTCTTTTACGACCAACAGTTGATATCATTAAAAACCAAATAAAAGGCTAGTGCCAATGTTAGTATCACTCCCACATTTTGCTGGAAATTGTTCTGTATATTGCTTTTCTACAATACAGCACATAACGAGGTGAACAGCAAATATTTTGTTACTAATCTTTACTGGAACACACGTAAAACATGCTATACATTGTAGTCATATTTTGGCTTGGTCAATTTTAATATTTTATATTGTAAATTTTAATGCAAAATTTACAATATAAAGAAATCTAATACAATTAAATTGATAAATGAAAAATAAAATCTTTTTACAATCTTGTTTAGAATATTTCAGAAAGGTTGAAAATTATAATCGACCTTGTGAAGAACCGCAAAAAGTTAAGTTATTTGTCTTCTGTAAAACAACCTTAATTACAAAAGAAATATCAAGAACTCTTAAACGCATTCTCAGATTTTACACATATTAGGTGGAATGCGTAATTCTTTGTCATTTTATATTTAAATTTCGTACATACATGTTGTTTGATATTTATTATGTCCATTAGTCAGCGTAGTAGAGTCAGCTGGGCTACAATCTTGCAAAAGAGAGTAGCGTGATGCAATTTATTCTGCCAGCAATTTGGAATCGGCATGCAGTAACGCTGAGCATTCTCACTGGAACCTGTTTGGGTGTGAATGGGAGGAAAATACAGAGGTTTTAAGAAAGTCTCCAAAAATATGGAAGTTTGTTATTTCAATCTGATTGTTCTGATAAGAAGAAATTTGTTAGTAAGGACAACAGATTGAAGAAGCAGGCCTACTTCAAGTGACTTGAAGAAGGGTTGTGGAAATTGATCAAGAAAGAGGCTGCTGGAAGAACCTATAGCTTGCAACAAGACCCTGCACCATGACACAAAAAAGGGATAACAGTGTCATGGCTGTCAGAAAGTTTCTGTAAATACATCACCCAATACAACTGGCCACTTAACTCCTCTGAATGCAACAATCTTGATTATTAGGTATTTGAATGAGGAACCGATAAAATCTTTGTAACATTAGTGGATTTACTAAACGCCGTTTAGATGTGGTACAAGGACGAATGTAAGGGGTACTCTGTGAGGATCGAACTCACTACTCAATTGTAAAAGTTTCTAGCAAGACAAAGATGCTAACTATTACATCACGTTGGGGTGCCCAAATCATTGTAATATAAGGATGAGGTCCAAATCAAGTATCATGGCATCTTTCACCGACCGAAACAACAGAGCGTCCAGGTGTGCTACAGAAGAACACTAAGTTATCCGGAGGGCTTGATTGAAGTTAATCGCAAATTTATTGAATAAATATATTCTTCAGTATTTCAAGCTATCTTTGACTAATTTTGCTAAACATATCTTTTAAAATAAGATGAGATAGTGATTTTAATTTTGTGTAATTTTTATAACAGCATTTTCCTCGTAATTTGTAGTTGAAAAATCTATTGTGTTTCACTTGAAACAATTTTCTCACAAATGTTAATTTCAATTTATTTAAATAATACATATCAAATATCTAATCACTCCATAGCATGTTAACGACTCAACGTGTAAATAAAACTAAAATTATCCAAAAACAGTTTGAAACTTTGAATACTCTGACAATATAAATCCTCTCGCAATAAAGGTAAAATAATCTGTAGACGATAAATAAATATGATGCGGTTGATTGATTGATTTGGTAAGCATTTTCAACAATTTAGTCGAGTTCATATATTGCTCGCCCTTTAGTCTACAAATTCATTCTGCGGTTCAAGGGTTAAACTTAATGCAAATACCAACGCTTTAACCCATTAAGATATTGTGCAACGGGACAATTTAGATAACTAAATAACATGGCGCTTTAAGCCTTATCCTTTATGTCGGTCAGTATTGTTGCATCATGTGTGTATGAACCTACTGAACCTATATTTTTATTTTCTTACATCTGTTGCTATTGAAGACTTGAAATACATTTATCTCTATTTGTGGTTCCTATTTGGTATTCATTTTTCTTCTATAGATTTTAAAGAGGTCCATATAAGCAATGAATATTCTGCATGTAAATAGTATAAATAATGATAATTCCTCAGCACAAATATTTAGATAGACATATTTCGGATAGTAAGAATATAATTTCAATAAGAAGTTTTTTTTTCTGACAGTTGCTCTACAATTTAATCCATAGCTGGATAGAATTATAGGTTATGTTAAACCTTAGATTGTAATGCTGTTCTCATTCTAGGATCTACACTTGCATTATTATATTTTCTCTTTATCAGCAGAAAACGTATTTTTATTTTTATCCAATCAAGTTGCTGGCAATAAAACTCTGCAAAAAAATGTCGAGTGCTCATACTTGATTGCACCTTTCATATTTGCCAATACAAACAATTTCTATGTAGTGATTACAGTTTTTGGTGTTGTTTTCAGAACCATTGTCTTTTTTTCTCTGTGTCGCGAAATAGATTTCTTTTATCACCAGCAAAAATTTTATTCAAAAATGAAAGTTTAACATTTCTGGTGAGATGACAGTTGCTGTATTTGAAACATTATCTTTGGTTCTCAATTGAAAGCTCAGAAGAGGTTTTAATTTTTTCTATTAAAAAATTCTCAAATAAGCATTTCAAGGTACAATGCTGGATAGTGGAGCAGATAACATAATTCGAACGTAGCTTATTACCATTTGATCTTGATTTTGCCTTGGACGATTGACTCACAATTGAGAGCACTAATTTTTTATCTACCAATCATCATAATATATAAACGATATAATATACTCTTCATACCTATTGAACAAAATAATTTCAAATTATTAAGTTTACACTTACAATACAAAATATAATATTTAAATATTCAATTTCTTGTTTAGCGTGATATTCTAATGATCAATTAACTTACCGTATTGCATATTCACCGCACGAGTACATTTATAAAAGAAATAATGTATTTCTCTATACGTTATACTATTTCTTATGAAATTATAAACTAGAAATAACTACATAAAACCTTAAGTTATATGCCGATAATTTTTTTCTTCACACTTTTTGCATGTGGATCTCTTTTCCATCCCACATCGATATTTAAAAATTTAATTGCTATGGACATAGTCTTATTGTGTATTAATAGTTACAGTTTTTCTATTGTTTTCTCACCCTAATACGTTTTTACCTCACATTCTCTAACACTCACTAACCACCTTACCGCTGAATGTCTATATTATGATAACTGTGTTAAAATGGTACGCGCACACGCGCGCACACGCACGCGCACGCGCGCGCACACACACACACACACACACACACACACACACACACACACACACACACACATATATATATATATATATACTGGCATGTGTATACACGATACATCACACGCTAAAATCTTCCTCCTTTGACCGAGCGCTCATAGGTCAGTTGTAGAATCACCGACTGAGGCCAATTCTGTCGGATTTTAATCCTAGGTAATAAGCAATCGGATGTCTAACCGTATTGATGAGCTGCGATACAGCGAAACAGATCTGTCTGTGGATGACTATATATACCATTTCACCCCAGTTATAATAAGTTTTACCTCAAATTCTTAACATTCACTAGTCACTTACGTCTGAATTTTCATATTATGATAACTGGGGTTATTAAAAAAACAAATCATTCTCCTATAACGAGTTTCTTTTCTGTTGCTTGCATTGGACAGAAATGGCAACTTCATTTGTTCCAAAGTTATATATTAAGTCATTTTGTTTATACTGGTTTATCTCTTTTGAGAAATACATGTCTTTACTTTGGCATTTTTAATATTAATTCATCGTACATATCGAACAGTACCTCCCTCCATAATGTGTCTCCTTGCGTTTATCAGGAAGCGTAGACATTCTGCAGTTGTGGAGTTGAGTTCACATCTCCAGAATATAACTTGCACTCTTCCAAGTAGCATAAACACTGATGTCCAAAATCGTCAGTTCAGAGCGTCAGAAGCAAAAATACATTTAGCTAACAGAAGCAAGCTTCATTTCCTGACTACAGATTTGAGAAAGACTCCGTCGATTAAAGCGACATAATATTTCTTCATTGTTTTATGTTCATTCAATGCAGTAAAGACAGTGGAACTGATGACTCGAATTCAAACAATTTTTTCACATTCTAACTTAGTATCTGATGAATAGTTAAAATTTATACTGAAACAAAAATGTCTTCCTATTTATACGAATATAATGTATTACGAAAAAATTGATTAGTTATCAAACAACAACAATACTTCTAAGTAATATTTTTCAACAAATGCAATAGATGCAGATTGAATATCAAAAATAGATAAATAAGGTGCGGACGTAATATAGACAACAGTCGAAAATAATCCGGCATATGGAACGGACAGGCGTCAATTTCATTTTCGATGGACTCAGTCGCTAATTCAATAAGTGAATTTAATTGACTCTCAGAAGATGATATTACATTACGATCGTGAATCAAAAGACAAAAAAAAACGTTTCCATGGTTGTTTGGGTGAAAAGATGTTGCCGAATGCACCAGAAAAAAAATCTCACTTATCAAAACTGTAAATATCATACAATCTTTGGTGAAAAGAATTCACATTTTTACACACGAATTTCAAGATATATTTAAATATATAACCTTCATTAAAAACCTAATATCAAGCAACATCACGGATGCGGAATACACATTTGAATTCTTAGAAAAAATTACATAAACATTTGAATTCTTAGAAAAAATTACATAAACTTTTGTGGAAGAATGCTGAAAAACTTAAGGCACAATACAGCGAAAACAAACAAAATGACACATCAGATTTACGACTAGTACGAAAAAGTATACTAGTACCAATAGAAAAATCCTAAATAAGTATACAACCAAACTTAATCTATTCTATCACTGTGGTATGTTACATTCCAGAAAGTTGGTGAAGTTAAAATCAATGCCTTAATTGTGGAAACATAGATCATGAAATACAAAATAACTTACTGTGTGTAGAGCTACTATATAAAATACTTCCATATCCAATTGTTGTATATCGACAAACAACAAACACGCATATATATAAAAATATAAGATATATTTTTATTAATGACGATGAACCTAGGGGACAGAGAATTGAGAGAGCGCGCCTCTAATGGGTTGACGGGAGTGTCGTCGTATCTGTTGTGTCTCTCTGTCGCTCCTCTCTACTGCTACTCTACTACTACTGGTGAATCCGTGCGCCGAGGTCTTTTTATAATCTCCAGAACCGGGACTTTTTCTTCCTGTTTTGCCTCGCCCACGCACGCCCACGTAATTCTCAGAGACACCTGTTCTGTTTGCCTCTGTAGCCATTTCCGCTACTGCCGGAAATAAGGTCAAACAAACATCCGTTCCTTTCAACGACCGGAAACACCCCCGCTTGCATCAGCCTTCCTCGTGTGGGGCCAGATTGTTATATGACACACTGAGCCATGAGGAAACATATAGACGTTAGGTTTTTTCCAGTTAGTGATTTAAGTCATGAAGCTTCAACAGTGGTGAACAAATAACTCAGTTAAGAAAAAGAGAATAACGAATTGGCTAGCAGAAGTAGTACCGCGCATGGAATTAGTCTTAGATTGACTAAAATACTTTGAACTGTAGAATTGGTGATTAATTTACTGTTTTGAAAAGTTGAATAATCTAAATAATAAATTCAAGGATATTTTTGTTATAGAAGTTGGGTAAATGTACAAAGTTAAAAGCATTATTCAAAAATTAAATCAAAACGTGTTTTTAAGCCAAATTATATATGAGGCATTAGAGTTTATCATAACCAAACTTGATATGTTAGAAAACCGCGGAGTTATCGATTTTTTTTTTATGCAGAATGGAACAAGCCTTCAGTTTATATTAGAAAGAAAAACAATAAAATTCATTTGTGTGCAGATATTACTAATCGGCAAGATATTACTAATCTTCAAAATGTATAATCCCTGCCAAATCAAAAGGATATTTTTCAAATTAAAGGTAATAGTGTTTATTTAAAAAAAGCACGTCTGACATTCTGAATGTCAGAAAATTAACATTTGATATAGAGTGGCCCAAGATATTTTTCAGTAAGTAATGGATAGTAAGTTGTTTTTTACAGTGATATGTTAATTACATAGCTGACGTATTTATTAAGAGTGCTACGATAGTAGAGCACGTAAAATTGATTCTACAACTATTTCAGAAACTGCATGATTAGTGTTTTAAAATCAGTGAACATATTTTTTCAATTCTTCATGGATAAGATTAAATGTATATATCAGATAATAATGCAAAAAGAGGAAGGACATTAGATCCTGCTGGTAATTCTACAATCAAATCTCTATTTATCGAATAGTTATAATATTTATGTGCTAGTAATGTAAAAAATGCCGGCACCTCTGAATAATTTACCTAAGAAGGGGACGAAATAAAATTTGTTTGAAGAATGTCAAAAACTAATGAAGAAATAAAAAAGATAATTAAATTCAAATTTATCTCATGCACATCACAATTCGCAGTGACAAATAACAGTGTCCTCGGTCGCTGCCAAATTCGGCCTAGAAACGGTAATAGGCCATCACTTGAAAGACAGAACAGTGAAAGCAATCGCCCAGGCTCCAAGAAAAGTTGACAAATAAGGAAAAATGTTAGAATCAAATTGAAATGTGCCAAATACTTTTCACATTATTATACTATGAGGAAAATTTATATAGCAAACTGATAATTGTCTATAAATAAGTCTATTCAGTTTTAAGAAAGGCATTGCCACGTATGCTGCTATCAGACTACAGCATCCTGCTAAAATTTTATTGAACTATGATTCGAAGAAGGATTTCTATCGTCAAAAATTTGGAACACGTCGATGGATTACCCAGACTGATACCTAAAAGTAAAGACGATTTTGAATATAGTGATCGATTCTCTAGAAATCGAAATCGAAATTAAAACCTTGTGTGCACTCGTATTAAAGAATTGACTTTCCCATCAGACGATATTATAATTCAAATTAGGATACCTTAATACAAAACCTACGTATACCTTTATGTCGAATTAAAGCAAAAGTAAAATTAACCTGGTAAGAACAGTGAAGTCTTTTCTAGTTGTGATAAAAAGTTTTTGTCTACAGAAATAGTCTCAGCACCGTTATAACTATAAAAATGATTTACAAACAATTTGTCGAACAGTACATGGTAGTAAATGTTTTTTGGCCAAAACTTGACAAAGATATTCAAGTTCCAAAGAGAAAATTGTAATTCAGTAGCAAAATAATCACTTATAAATCATCGGGCGTGGCCGAGGATTAACTAACTATGGGCAAGATTACATAGCGTTATTTTTCTGAATTTACTTAATATTTCATTCTATTTAACTGTGGTCGACAACTTCAGAGAATGGCACGAGATCATCAAGAGTAAACAACCGACTATAGCAGTAACGAGTATATCCATTCAGGAACATTTTATAAATATCGGATTACATAACAGTGTGCAATATTAATATAGGACTCAATTTACTTTCGAGGGCATGTCAAATTACGTTAAGTACAAACGAAATTGCGGAAAATTTCACATGCAGAGCTTATACTTTCTTGGAATGTGAGATGTATTTTTGTTAATCTAGAAAAATAGAAATTTCGTTCATGTAAAATTACCAAATGTATAAATATTGGCAATAATATTTTCTTTAAACATTTAATATCAGAAGTTAAATTGGTTGGATGAAAAATTATTCACCGACTGAAAGTAAGATGTAATTTATTAAAGTTTTACGATTTCGATAAAGAAGAAACATAAATTTATTGAGGACTCCCTATTACAGAATATAACAAAAAAAAAAACAACAATAAAAAAACAAAAACAATGCAATTCAATGTAACTATTAACATACGTTACGATACTTTTGTAGAATTTATTCCTACAACATAGAGTTCAATATAACGCATTCTTAAGTAAAACTATGACCTGACTGAATCATTGGAAATGGACCTATGTCTAAAAGAGTGTCGAATAAAAAGTGCATATTTAAAAAGTGGTGTGTTTTTTAAACGAATTCAGCTCTCCAGAATATGACATGAACTCGTCTAAGTAGGATAAATACAGAGATCGAGAAACATCAAGACAGACTGTTATAAAATACAAAAAGAAAGTTTTAGAGTTAGCTAGCTGAAAACGAGCTACAGTAATTAGAAAGACTACGTCAGTCTAAGCAACATTATAAATTTTGTGTTAAATTCGTTCAATGCAACGAATCCATAACGTAGGCAATAACTATTTCTACATAACTGATATCTGTCAAAAAACCTAAATGAATATAATCTTAAGTACATTACAGAAACTAAACATTTGAAATTAAATCAACAACGAAAAATACATTTTTATTAGTTAGATGTTTTGAAGGCAGTGATGTAGTCTCTGTAGGTGTTTGCAGCGGTGGAATCAACACATAATGATATGAGAAAGAAAATTAATTTTTGGTTTATTCATCACGTAATTATGTAAATACATACATCAACTTAAAGACGATCGAATATATACAGGCAAGTATATATATATATATATATATATATATATATGTGTGTGTGTGTGTGTGTGTGTGTATGTATGTATGTATATATATATATATATATATATATATATATATATAAACACCTGAATACACATGTATACATCGACAAATCTGCACAAACATAAGCACATTCACTCACATACACACACACGCACACACATATATATATACACATAGCGGCAGAGACAATTAATTAGATACAATTAACTCTAGCTCAACTCTAAATTCAGTTACATAAAATGCAAAACTAACAATATAAAATTAGCTTATTTTTCGATAATTCTTTATAAGTGATTCCATTTCTAATTATGTATATCTCAAAGCAGTAAGTGAAAAATTAAATTTGCAATACTAATTGTTGGACACTAATGCACTAATATTTCAGCAACACAGGATTAAAGAAAACGTTTCTGTGTTTAAATTAAATTTAACGATTTTTACATTCATGATATGATAATGTTTTCGCTGTTTATTCTATAAAAGAACACATGATTTCATCGATAACGCAGCGTTTATAAATCTATTCAGTCAGTGATCAGCGGCCTTCCTTAATTGCTAAACATAGAATTTTTGCTTGAATAAACTAATTAATAATTGCGAATACTCTGGAGCGTATATCATTTTGAAGCCATCTCCGATCATTACTTGGATGATTGCCCTACTAAAAATCCGTTCTCTTGAAAATAAAAAAAAATGTTTTGATGGCTAATTCCCATCGCCCAGCTAATTCTTCAAATAAAATCTTTTCGCAAAATAGTTGCTTTTCCTAATGTTCGTTCAGCGTAGCGAGCGACTAAAAGTAGTTTAGAATCGGCACAAAACCGAAAGTATGGTGCTCGAAATCACGAGTCTGTCGCAGTTGATCTAGCGTGAAAGTACTGTTAATTATTAGACCACGTCGAATTGTTCATTCTTACTTTTAGTATATATTGTATCTATTAAAGCTTTTCTCCCAGTTGTGACGCAGTCGAATATTCTCAGATGCCCGGATAGATGTCAAAATGCAGCCAATCCCAAGCAATCCAACAGCCAATAAATGTTCGAATACCCAATGCTAGTCTGTTAAGCAGTTAATCAATTTTTTCTTTCACAATGTTGATGGAAAGATTTCTTGACAACGTATGCTAAAATCAGGATTTGTTTTTTTAAAGAAAAATGAATATAATAGTATTCGAGAAAATAAAGATACTCCTTTAATCTACCGTTAGAAAAGTATGATTCCATTTAAAGATCTTAACATTACAAAAACAAGAAAATATAGCGTAGACTTTATAGTATCTGAATTATATATTTCATAATATGGAATAAAATAAATATATATTATTGGTCTACAGCACGTTGTTACTCAATAACATTCTTCCCTATCAGTGTTAATATGCTCAGCAACTCACTGAAGATTCTACACCAAACCCAGGTTTAAGTATCCTTACATAAATGAGAAGCGAGTTCTAAATAATTATGGTGTCCATATTTATTTTATCTTGCGTTGAACGTGACATCTGAATAAAAACGACATACAGAAAAATATAAAGCCTCAAAAACACGTGATCTATAAACGAAGTGATTTTAATAAACATTGGATTATCAGTGTCACCAGAAAATAATCGTTCCCTTTTCTGTTACACACTGTGTACGCTCGTCATTAAATAGTGATGATCACTGCTCTAATTGATAAAAGAGGTAATTGGCTGTTCAGCCTGTGGTTCGTATATTATAGAAAAGGTCAGGGGCTATGCATTTTATGCACACATTTCTCTGATTTTTTAGAAAATGTATTATGTTTTTCTGTACATTCACTGTTTCTATTAGTTATCAAAGAAAAAAGCCGACTATTGTTATCTACAGATATCATATTGGCATAATTTATAGTGGGGCTGTTAAGAAAAATAAATGTTCAAAATATTCTGGTATTTATTTGACATAATTTATCTAATGTGGTTGAGATGTAAATATTTTAAGTCCATTTCAAGCACGCACGCATGTACTTTCCCGCATACACGTACGCATATATATGTATTCATACGTGTATCTATTTGTGACTTTGAAAATTGGATTGAGTTTTGTAATTTTTGTGTAACAACTTTTGTTGCAGAATCAGTTCCGGACAATATCAATTGATATAAATCCCAGGACAATATCAAATTGATTTTTAAAAATAAAATATTATTTTGTTATAAAATTTCCATTTCAGAGTTCGTTCCCTTGTGCTGAAAAACCATTATATATTGAAATGTTATCGAAAAATGCTCGAAATCAAAATAGGTTAATATTCGTTCGTGAAAATACATATTTTTTAAATAGATTTATGACTGAAAACATAACTCCGGAGATTACAAAGGCTAACAATATTTTGGACTTTTCTGAAACAAGATTTATTTTTACTATTCAACATCAATATTACAGGTTATTACATTACACAAAATACTTTCTTTCTATGACTATTTGTAATTACTAATTTTATTGTCTTTTCTCTGAACAATATATGTATCACATATAAAAATTTTTTTCACGTACACGCACACTTTCAAGTGGTCACACGAAACTATTGGTTTATAATATAGAATAATATTTATATTTCTGTTGTTTAGAAACTAGTGCAAAAATCAAGAATTATCTAAGTTTAAAAACGATTAATTGGCCTTTTGCGAGGTTTATTGTTTTCCATTCGACGCCTATGTCCCCACAGTAGACACATTGCTATTCATTCGCCACTCTACTTTTTATGGCATATGTTTGTTCGAGCTTCAATGCATGCGTCCAACAGTTCAGATTTTCATAATTAGGACCGTTTATATCATTTACACTGTGTCGAGCTATACACATTAGTTTTTAAATTATATTATTAGGGAAATAAATACACTCTTCTTTTTAGGAACTGGTACTTTTTAAAACAAACCTCTAGTGTGAATCCATTATACATCACTATGTATTTAACAACTTCATGCTTATGCTCTAGAAATATCTATCCTACATAATATGATATTATTAATGTATTATATACTTGTTCAATTAGGCATATTCCTTAATGTATTAAATAACCTATTTAATTTGCATGGGTGATTGTTCAGTTGCATAGTGGAACTTAGTGTATAACTACTCCAGTGACAAACTGAATTCGCCAGCAAGTAGATCCTAGATGCAGCATCACACGACATATAATTGAAAACAAGTCATCCAGAATGTTATCTTATTACATTAATAAGTACGAATATCCACCTTGACAAGTTATTTAAATGTATGGTTTGTTATGAAATAAAAAAAATTCTACCGAAAAAATGCTTCCCCGAGTGTTAAGATCTAAAAATCTTCATGTATAAGATAAACAATTTTCTTTGAAATTCGAAAGGACGCTACGTCTTTCCGTAGATTCGGAACGCCATATATTTAATAACATTCTTTAACGAGTAATATTCACGTAAGAACTAATTAATCAATAAAAATTAAACAATACAATTTTAAGAAAAAATAACATAATATTTTTCTTTTATTCTACGTCATTCTATGATAAAATTTCAAAAAATAAGTTAAGTGAGATTGATAAAAGTTTCTTAATTTTTATTTACTCTTATACTGTCGGATTTTGATTCATATTTGATCGTAATTCTCAATTTTCTTCTTCTTCTTCTTCTTCTTCTTCTTCTTCTTCTTCTTTTTTTTTTTTTTATGTGCCTTGTCCGTAGGCGATCTACGTCTCCCCATCCATGATGGCTCTTAGCACGCTTTCTCTTATAAAATCTCGCAGCCCCTATTCTGTCATCCACTTCATCAGACCCTTCAAATCTGTTATCCGCCGCTTTCCTCTGTCTTTATAATCTACCTGGCCTGTTAGTATCAGTTTCTTCAACACCTCCTTCCTCATTGCATGCTCCACGAACTTCAGTTGTTTCTTCCTGATAAACAGTATTAATTTCCTTTTCTTTTTCATTCTTTCCAATACCTCATCATTGCTCAGTTGCGCGGATAATGATTTCCGCGTCATCCTTTTGTACAACACCATTTTCGCAGCTTCGTGCGTTCCATTTATCTATGTTGATATTGTACAACATTCACTGTCATACTGAAGAATTGACATCAAATATGATACTAATACTCTCTTCTTTGTTTGTAGTGAAGTTTTCCTGTGACTTAATACTTTACTCAGATTCTGGAATCGCCATGGAAATCCGTCTTCTGATCTCTGTTTTCGCACATTTCGTCTTCGATTAGAACAATCCCAAGGTATTTAAAGTTTTTTACCTGATTGATGTTAATATCTCCCACCTGTATTTAGAATTTTGTTTTGCTCTTTTTACTGATGACTAAGCATCCAGTTTTCTTGCAGTTTATTTATAGTTCTTTTTTGTTACTCGCTTCAGCTACCTTCTGTCGGTGGGCTTGTTTGATTTCCGTGTCTGCAAAAACGGCACTGTATTATCTGCGTATCTCATGTTGGTCAAATTTTGGCTTCCGATAACATCTAGCGTCCTCAAAATATTTTCGTTGTACAAGTTAAATAGTTCCGGTGAAAAACACATCCTAGTACTACGCCCCTTTCTAGCTTTATACACCTGCTGAATTCGTTAAATTTCCCTATTCAGGCAGCTTGCTACCAGTAAAGATTCTTAATTGCCCTGAATATGTCGAGGGTGTGGAGTATCTCCATCATTTCTTTCTGGCTTATTTTGTCAAACGCCTTTGCATAATCGATAAAGCATAATTAAATGTCCTTCAATTGTAATGCCATTTCAGAGAGCATCCTAATCATAAATATGACGTTACTTGTCCCAGTGTCTTTGAAAAACCCACACTGTTATAGTCCTATTTCCGGCCTGATTCTGTTTCTTGCTCTATTCATAAATATTCGGAAGAGTATTGTAATATGACTCATTAAGCTGATACATCGGTGTAGCTCAATCTTAAGTATCCTAATTTTATGTACATCGAATCTCCTCTATTTAAATCTCTTACAAAATGTTATTTACTAACCCACTAAACTGAGTGTCTCTCCGATCTTGTAAAAAATGGAATATTAACATAAATTGCAGAGACATGTATAATTCCCTGACCAGCATTCTTTACATGTTCTATTACACAGATTACAAAATAAAGGCAAATTGGAACTTCTAAATACTCATGGCACATACCCTGAAGCCAACATAAATATTCAGTGTATAGAATTAGTAAATACTAACAATTCAAATACTTGGGTTTATGAATACGTTATAAGAAATTTACCTTAGGAGAAAAGGAAATTGAACACAGAGTAGTCTGCTCGTGAATTACTTTCACCCAACAGCGCAAATTGCTACGAATTGAGACATGTTCTTAAATATCTTTGTTACGTTGAAACTTACACATGGATGACATGAATAGCGAAAACACGCTCTCTGCCTCCCTCTCTCTCTCTCTCTCTCTCTCTCTCTCTCACACACACACACACACACACACACACACACACACACACACACACACACACACACACACACACATATATATATATATTTATATATGGTATTTTTTGTACAATCGCTTTCTTACTAAAATGGATTAAAATCTCATTCGCCGAGTCAAAATTAAAGGTCATGTCAAAGACTATCCTTGTATGAACCTTGTGATCTAGAGCTACACAATCACAGAGCTCTGTATCAAATAACGGAAACCACGTCACTTGAAGACTGTCGGCTGCACTACATTTAACTTTTTAATAAAAATATGACTTAATTATGATGGTAACATTTCACAATTTTTCAAATAAAAATGTTAGCTACGAAAATCCCACGTATACTGAAAATGAATAAAACATCTATTGTACATGAGAAAACCAGTTTCCAAAATAAATATTATAATAAAGATATCTTACACACATTAAACAACATCAGTACTTACCGGTCAGTTACAATCAAACTTTTTCTCGTAGGGAAATATAAATATGAACATTCGTATTATTATTTCACCTTTTTTAACTAGAATTAATCGTTTGGGCACCGATGTGTTGAGCTGACCAGCGTTCCCCTTTATCACTACAGTTAGTGATCCTGAGCGTCTGTTTGCGCGATTGTTTTTCGTGCGTACTCATCATATGGTGTGTATTGAACGATTTAAACCAGGATATATCTATCCTTATCCAGGTTTGGCCACAGCCGATATCTTTCAACTAGGTAGCTGGCATTGTTCTCGAACATAAGGCTGCTTCGTAAACCTTGACCGGTGAGGTTGGCTCTGTGTTGATTGTAAGATTATCCCACCAGCTGAAACGGTTTATTGGCTGCATGACAACTTGGAGCAATCCTACAACTGCTAACATGTGATACCTATCTATTTGAAGGTGCATCTTGACAAACACACTGGATATCGAAGGGAGGAGTAAGTAAAAAATTGGACTCAATATAATAATAGAAATCAATAAATAAATATGAAAATAATAAAATTATTTTCAATTATATCAAAACGCGATTTTTTTTTTTTGATAAAAATTTATTTCTCCGGAAAAAATATAACTTTATGATGCGAAAGAAAATATGTCCTTGTCCATAAAAAATGTTACACTCTATAAATAAAAAACGGATAAAAGAATAAAATGATAGGCAATTTGTGTTAATATATATATATATATATATATATATATATATATAGAGAGAGAGAGAGAGAGATAATGAATACACTGTAATAGATAGATAGATAGATAGATAGATAGATAGATAGATAGATAGATGTTAGGCAAGACATCGGTGATTAAGAATAAGCAGGGATAACAAAATAAAAAAAAATTACGAAATGTAATTCCTCTCCTAAAATTTCGAATATGGTCTTTTATAAAAAGTAAAATGTTACGCGTGAGTATGAAATACAGCAGAATTATTTATCTCAATATATAATTAATTTACCCATCATTGGAAATTGAATGTTCTTAATATGACAACTTACAAACTAACACTTAATGAAAAAAAATAGAGATAAAACAATCGATAAACCAAGACTTATTCAAAAAAGATCATACTTAAATATTAAAAATGCATGAAAATAAAAAAAAATAATACTATAATAAACAACGAAAAATATAAGTATAATTTGATAATTTAAAAAATCAAACTTTCTTTTTTCACATAATACATGTTATCCTTTATCAATGGAAGAAAAACATTCCGTTTACTCAAACATCAGCGTCTCAAGAGAAAAATTATCATTACCAAAAAATAGACGTCAAAAATTTAGAGTAGAAATTTGGGCGATCATAGAAACGTTAATTAACCACAATAAAAATAAATATTCAAAGCCTAAAATATTTTATTTTGATCGTTAAAACAGATTCTACATAATACTTAATCAAAACTAAGATTACTCTTCACTTGCTCTTTCCATGTCTTCACACTATTCATTAATAGAATCATGTTTATGTTATTTGACATCTCTTCTTCATCTCAGCTGAAACTGCCCAGAATTTCTTATAATACAGGATATTAGCTACTACCCAGCTTACTCCCGTCGCATTCACAAATCTGCCAAGGATGACACTGTTAACCCTGCTACTGCTCATAGAAAGGAACTCCAATCTTTGTTGGATTGGTATAAGAATTGGCTCATAATTTTTTGTGCATCCAAAACGAAATTGCTTTCCTTTAACAACCACAGAGAAACTTTTTTGCCTTTAATAAATACGATGCTTGTCTCCCACAAAGCAACACGCTGCGCCCCTTTGTCATCTCATGTGAAACTACGTCATCGAATCAATAGCTACATATGCCACTAAGAATGTCAAGTCACTGTGTCAGGCCAGAATTTCGTCAAAATCTCTTCTTTAAGATTTGTAAATCTACTATTGGTTATTGTTGCCAGACCTGTTGGTGGCTCCTGCAATTTATCCCTCTTTCTTGAATAAATCTAAAGGATGATGTGCAACGTAATCGATCCAGATTAAGCATCTCGAATTCAGTCTCTCCCTCACCGTCGAGATGAGTTTTCACTTTATCTTTTCTACAATGATTTTCAGCGTTTCTGCCCCAACAAGCTTCTTTTCCTGGTGCCCTGCACACATAAATTTCCTCGTGCTACAAGGTTGGTATATAAGTCTCACCCTTTACCGGCAAAACAGTCAAATATAACTGGCACTTTTACTTTAGCAACTTTTTTCGCCTGTGGATCTCCCGTCCATTTACTTGCTTTCCTGATAGCTACAATCTCTGAAAGTTGAAATTAAATGTAAATTTTGATGTTCTATCTCCTTATCTTGATTCGCACATTTTTCTTATTCTTTTTTCGACATCCCCTGTACGATGTTCTTTTTGTCCTTTTCTCTCAATGGAACGCCCTGCGCACTAGTGTTGGTTCTGCTTTATTTGGTGTTAATCGAATAAATAAAAGAAAATAAAAATATATTTCCTTTCCTTCCAAATGACACCTCTCCCAAAAATAATTTATCTCTTTTCAGAAAGAAATATTTAGCTATTTCTATTCGCCTTCTGATTTCTGTTTTACACTTTCCACCGTTTGTTGTTACATTATTATGTTGAAATTTGACGTGCTCAATAGGTAGATAGAAATCTGAGTTCTCTCTACTTTTCATTCAACCATCTCAAAGATAATTGCCATCTGAACTACTGAACGCTAATTTTTTCTTCTACAGTTTAGACATAGCTCTTTGGAACAGGAAGCAATATCACAAACTCCTTTTCCTGGAATGGTTTTCAAGAATACATGACTGTATGCTTTAATATTTACGATCCGTTGTTATCATTAGGCAACATTTACACTATCGTAGACTATAGAACACATTAAATTTTACACCGTGTTAGAATGTAGAGCTTATATTTGGAAACATTGAAATAAAAACTCCACTATGCAAAAGCTATGTCAATACAGTTTTTGTTAGAACATATAATGCACTGATTGTTTATCATACTCTCAGATTTTTAAAAATATATATACTGATCACTGTTCGCATATATTTAACTTATTTATGATATAATGAATATATTGATTGTTGGGATATAATTTCCTAAGATTGACTTAGTTTGTCTAATGGACACATGGATATATCATTTGTTGAGAAACTCTAAATAAATACAGAATATATAGTTAATAATTATTCTACACATTTTCTGTCTAGTTGTATTTTACTAAACTTGACTTAGGCTACAACAAGTCTGTCTAGAGTGGGAGAGCGAGAGTCGTTATTACTGTTGCAGGGGTTGTGTGACTTTTTGCTCTTTGTCCACGTATTAAACCCGATCTTATGTCACTTTACGTCTCAGTGTGGAGACCGTATAAATATGAGAGAGCAAGGTAAATGCGCTGTAGTCAGTTAGTTAAGTACCATATGTGATACACGCTCGGGCGACATGGCTGAAGATTTTTCCACAGTAAGTTGCCATTAATTTTTGTGGTGGGCTGGTTGCAAACAAAGGCTATACAACCGAAATCGTCCTGTTATTTAACCTATATCTGGGGGAAAGGTATGAATTGAAACCTTTCCAAGAGTATTTGCCTGTAAGGAAAGTCTACAAATACAAAAGGAATTAAAACTTATCTTTCTGATCCGATATCCATTGCGCACAACACACATCCATATGATCTCATATATCTATAGTATTAATTTAATTTCTCATGAACGTTAACATTCATAACATGACATGGTATCCAGTTATATATTTATTCAGTTTAATTTAGTTTGGCATAGTGTCATTATATTGTGTGTCGCTTACAGAACACATGAACTGTTGTCCTGTAATATTGTCAAGAATTATATATATGAATATATTTTTATTTCATAGCAAGAAGATTATGTCTGTTAATGCTTTGTTATGCATCTATTCAGATTTTTGGTTTTACTCATATTTCGAATGGCGTATTTGAAATTTCAAATATTGCAAAAGGCAAATTAGAAAATTTTTTAAATTAATCTATATCTTATAATGATTATAGGAATTCAATTTTCCTCTTATATTTTCGGAATAAACACGACTACGAATAGTTTAAAAATTAAACAGGATCCTATCTTATCTTTAAAGCACATTTACTTGTTCAGATATTTCTCAAATTATACATCTGCTCATTTTATTTTCCAAAGCGTAAGTGAAAAAAATATAAGAATTAATTCAAAATAAATGAACAGTCTACGCAAATAAGTTTATTGCTAAATATAATACTTTAAGTATTAAAATATGCTGAATTATATATATATATATATATATATATATATATATATATATATATATATATATATAGTAAAATCTATTTTTTCTTTCAAACTTGCTTTGTTTAGAAAGTGAATTATGATAGTAAACAGAGCAGATATGGGATTACTATATAAAAGAAATCTAAAAGGTAATCCGTATATTACGTAAAAGTTTCAGTTCAAAATATCCTGAACGTTACACACATCGACAAGTTCTTGAAGAAGCTTGGTGATTACAATTGCCAAAACGCTGAAATATTAACAAAAAAAGTTATGTGAATAGTATACTGATTCTAACTGTTCCTTACCAGACATACAGACGTATATAAATGCTATGGTATTATTAATCTATGCATAAATTTTAAATACCTACAAGTGTTAATATTTTAATTCTACATTCGAACTCCTGAAATCTAAATAATATTTTTTAAACTATTGTATAACGTAATATGCATTAATAATAAACTGTATAACTTAAGATAATGTTACACCGTTCTTTATTTCTCCAAAGTGCTGGACATTACCAATTCTTCCATATAATCACACTGGATATGGCATTTGCCCCAGGCCTCTGTCATAATTGTAAGTCTTAAATCAGACAAATTACAGATACGCTCCCGGAAAGGACAGCAATTGTCGTAAGGAGACTTAAGAATATATATCCGACTCACTATTCGCCTGCCTTAGGCAGATGTTCTTATCAGATACGTAAATTATGATTTGAGGATGATTTTTTTATGAAATGAGAAAACAAAAAGTTACAGCAACCAGAGGCCTGCTTCATTTGGTATTTTTGTAATTTAAAGTAGAAAATAAAAGTTTCTATTTGAAATTACAATGTTTCGATTAATCTAAGTATAGAGAATTTTTCGCCATTAGCAGATTAGATGTCGCACCTATATGTGACCATATTTGGGGTGACAACGGTGAATTCTTGAGTGATGAAGTAGGTGCATATATTTACTAGAATTGTGATAGATTTAGCAGAAAGCTTTAGCGTAAATGTACAGGTGTAGACTTTCTTCACCGAGTGTCAGAGCTGGAACGTTAGATTTATAACGTATGCGTCTTTCTGAAAAGAACACAAAAACTAGAATACAGATATGAACTATTCAATCGATAAGTTAGTTGCTTTCTTTTTTTATGTGCGGTGTCCTTACTGGATGACGGTTATTTCTTATCAGTATGACCTTTAGCACCTCTCTCCTTTGAAAAGTTTGTCATGTATGTTGTCATCCTGCCTTCATGTTTCTCCTTGCATTCGATATCCCTGATTATAATTAATTTCACATACAGAGCTTCATCATTACATATCTATATCATTTTAACTACCTCTTTCTGAACCAGTGTAAGCGTTGTCGCGTTTTCATTACATTTAACTCTTCTTCGTTCCTTACTCGCTCTGTCCACGAAATTTTCAGGATTCTTTTACATAAGTAAATTTAGAATATTCCCTTCATATTTTGTTTAATCATTCCACTCCAATCAGCACAATAAAAAATATAAGATACCATATGTTACTGAGTATTAGGTAATATAATAAAGATACTATTACGGATAACGGACATCAAAAGTAAATAAGAACTAAGAAGGCAGAAGATAAAGTTTGAGAGAGAGAGAGAGAGAGAGAGAGAGAGAGTTCTACACAAATGATGTGCCATTGAAGAAACTGTTAGCATAGAACTTACAGTTATTTTACACATTTCAATAATAAAATTATGAAAACTTACCACCAATCAAGTCAGTCTGTTAAGTGCCATACGTGAAACACGCTTGGGTGATCATGTCTCGAAAGAGACATGACTGACTGGGCAGAAGATTATTCCCCAGTAGGTTGCCATTGCTTTCTGCGGCAGACTTGTTGCCAGCCAAGGCTACAGAACCCAATCTCTCCTGCTATTTAACCCATAACTGGAGGGAAGAGACAGATTAATATCTTTCCCAAGGGTATTTGCGCGTAAGTGAGTACACTTTACTGCGCTGAAATCTATGCAGCTTGAATTTCATATAAAATTTAACCAGAACAAGTAATATGTAAGTGTATGGTATGTTAAATTTGACAATCAAATATAGCGGATATGGTGATGAAAGTTAATTTAGAAATAAGTCATATTGGATGCAAACATGAATTCCGCACACAATTTGGAATTCTACATATTAAAACAAATTGACAAAACAAACGACAGTTATTTTAATCATTTCACCCCATGCAAGAGAGATTTACTGCCACTGGTGTGCAGGTGGTTACATAGGAATAATATCAACGAGAAAGTAAGACAAGTTATAGTAGGTGTCAGAAGGTGAATAAGAGAAGGATGAAAATACTGGTGTGATAAGACTGGTGTAGACGGAGAAAATAGCACGAGGGAAAGATGCAAGACAGAGAGATAGGAAATAACAACATTTATTTTAATTCTTGGAGATTCTATCTGTCGGGGAAACATATATACGAAAGGGAATTCCACAGACGGGAAGTGTAAGAAAATAAGCTGTAGAGTAGAATTTGCGGTTATATTTCATTGGTTTCACTGTAAAAGTTTAAACCTACTTGCTAGTCCATTAGCTCGACTAAAATCATGACTGGATTGCACTAGTGAGTTAAGCTCATCGGAGCAGAAGATGTGAAAATGCATGTAGAAGAAACCTATAGAAACCTCAATACACCGATGAGAAAGTTACAGCATCTGAGCTTTAAAGTCGGGATCGATCAAATTACAGATTCTGCGTTGGGTTTTGTTAAGAAACCCGTGGTGAATAGCAGGGGCACTCGACCAGATGTGGCAGCAGTATTCAATAAAATGGCGGATGGTATATTCATATATGTGTAGGATAGATTCAGACGGAAAAGGTTACTCGGCCTATACTGTGAAACGAACTTCTTAGCAGTGGATATATATATGGATTTGATATATTAATTCTACGTGAGGTCTGCTGAAATAGATAGGCCAAGGAGGCCCAGTGTTTTACTTTCAGGGAGACTAGCCTGATCCATGCAAATAGGGGGCAGCATCGATTGCCAGTTTACATGTTATAATAATATAATAACAACTTAAAATTGTATTCGTTCAACGATGCACAAGATAAGATCAATGGTTATTAATGTAAGGTGAGTTTAGTATTAATAAATTGCAAAGAACAAGTTTGAGTCATGGTAAAAATGTACAGTAAAAATAAGTATTTTTCTCGCTTAGACCGAAAAGAAGATATTTTAAAAAGATTATTTCTTTGAAATGATTCATGTTTGAATTATTTTGTTGAGATAATGTCTTAGATGATCAAGAGTTTGTGATAGTGTATTCTATGTAAAGGAAAGTTTGTTGAAGAATGTTGTGAGCGTGATTGAGTGTAAATTTATAGTTTAATTCGGAATTTTCAGTAAGTGAATTTGACTGTTGCTGAGTTGAAGCTTGTACTGTCAGGGATTAGAGTTCGCGTCCCATGGTGAACGAAGTGAGGGATTGTTGCCTGTTAATGTCGATTTGAATTGGAATATGCTTCCGGACTGAGTGATTGACGAAACTAGCTCATAGTTTTAAGTAGGTGTCAGGTAGGATCAACTTAGCTTCGTGGGAAAAAAATTATTTCACGTGTTGATTATTCTATTAGCTAGAATCAACCAATCAGATGGCAAATTTTTGTAAGGATCAACTGATTTTTAAATTGCCGCTAGATTGCGATTTCAAGCTTGTCTTTTAATATTATTTGAGAGTTTATAAAAATAATTATAAAAAAGGCACAATAAAAATAAGTTATGGGCGAGGGAATTGACTGAAGCAAAAATATAAGATTAGGATCAAATATATTACAGATCTTTTTTCTGATGTTAAATATATTTGTATGTATATAGCAGGAGCATCCGGACAGAAGTGCAGCAATATTCAAAACTAGAACGAATGTTAGATATATAAGTACTTCCTACAAATACAACGTTGTGTCGCTTTCTAATGCTCGGTCTAATAGAAACATATGATCTGCCAATATAGTAGTGTGCTTCAAAGAACAGAAAGAAGTAAAACGTAATTGTAAATAAAGTCATCAATGAGCTCAGAATAGAATATGTCCAGTTTGGACACGCACTGTTATATTTATGTTTGCGTATCACAGACATTTGCTCATTGTTTCAAATGTAAGTACGTTCCACACATTTTTCTCAAGAACTATTTTTATAGTAGCTGTGCTTCTCTAATTTATCTCTTTTATTTTATATCCACATTCATGAGTTAATCTCTTTTATTTATATCACGCAACCTGTACGTTATAATGATTTCGGTGATAACACATTACTCTGAGAATGTATTGAATTTTATATCGAGCGAATTCTCTTGTAAAGTAATAACAACTCCAACACTCCAATGACAGATGTTACGGGTGCTAAATGATTGGAATCAAGGTTTTATTCTTTTACCGTCAAAGTAGTTAAACGTAACTCTACTTCTGGTCTAACAGTTTCTTTTCTCGCGCTTGTGATTCTCTTTCCTGATTGCTTGCTTCGTTGATAGATTCAGTCTCCAAAAGTTTAAATGCAACGTCAATTACCCTCTTTTCCTTCCATTCCTTTCTTCGACATTTCTTTTAACGTATTTGGTCTCACAAAGAAAATGTCTGTGCAGCAATGCTGGTCGTGCCTTGCTTGGGGTGAAATGATTACAAACAATTACTAACATCTCTAAAGATAAAACATATATTGGTGGAAGGTAGGTCAATTATTTGATTTTTATCGTAAGAATAGGTGTATAATTACTAAAATTATTTTCGCTGTCTACAGCATTTTCATATCAAAATACTAGTTTTCGTACAATCACCGATAATATGCCTGGTCATTAACTATTTTGTTATCTGCTTGGGAATACAAGTTGCAGTCAGCTTGTTTGTGCAGATGCTATAATTAATATTTGCTCTGAATTCTTAATCAATGATTCAAGATTAAATCATATTGGCATTATTATTCATTACACGAACTTATATGAAAGATTACAACCCTTGGTATTCTCGAGCAGAGGACCATCAAGGTAATGAGCAGGTTCAATATTGCTTAACATATGTGGCTTTAAGGGAAGTGTTATTTCAACCTGATATGGCGATAAGACATTCAAGTAGGAATTCATGAATATATGAAATACAAATCCTATATCATCTAACAATTAACTGAAACGCATAAATTAAACTGCACAGCCAGAAAATAGAAGCAGATAGACTAACAAAGTTTGAAAAAACTAGAGCAAAGCAAATTTCACAAAAAATTGTAACAATTAATATTCTGGATGGATGCTGATTGTATAGGAAATAGCAAACTGAACTATGACACAGGTCAATTGTTTTTAGCACCTAAAAATGGGTATGTCGTTGTATTCGATCACGTGATTAGATTTCACTCCTTATTCACGTCTCTTGACCGGCCGTAGACAGTCCGATGAAAGCAGACATTGGATAAAGACCTCATCACAATATAAGGGATAAATTTCAACACGCCGAAACTGACATGTCTCGTCGACATTCATTCTTTTACTCTTAATTTTCTTTCTTTGTCTTCACTGATACGCCGTCAACGACATCAACAATATCAACTACTTCAACTAGTATAATTTTCCTTTGTTGCCTCACTTTCCTTCTCACTTTCTTGCCGGCCATAAAAAACGGGAGAAACAGAGACTTTATTAGTTATCTTTTAATCTCTTTACATAATCACATTCTGCCACTTACAATTATTTAATTCCACTCGTCTTTCTGCCACCGGAAAATACCGTGTATATAGATTATATTTGATGATATATAATATATATAATTCTCAGTGTGTCTTTCATGTAGTTGCCCTTCATTGTAATGAGGAAGTTGAAAAGTTTTGTATGGTTAGTTGGGAGCTAACGGTATTGGAAAGTACTCCTTGTTGGTGAAAAGTCTCTCGTTTTTTGTGTAAAAAATGTTAATCTTATTTTAATGAGAGTGTGGTCTATGTGTGTTTTGAGGAGTCGTTATTCTGTAGGGTTCTGAATACTACCACGTGTTTCTGGCGGTTTTATCAAATATCTTGAAATAAGCATTTCTTTACATGTTCTCTTTCATGTTCTTTGCGGTTACATCCTTCTGTAGTATGTGAGTTCTTAGCGGTTTTATCATTCTCTAGGGTGCGTGTTCCCTTTGGGTCTTATCAAATATGTAGAAGGTTATATGTTCGTATCACGTCGAGGTAAAACCATTTATATAGGCGCCTAGGTCATGCTTGGTTAATTGGCCTTGTGCCAAACACGTCCGAAGTCTCCACAATTTAAATTTCAGAAGGTTGGATGTTTAATGTTGAAATCTGATTTATTTACAGAATGAAAAATGTGTAGGAAAAATATAAGTGAAATTCGTTAACTGAACACTATAGTATATTTGCGAAAAGATAAATGTTTAGTGAGAAAATGCAATCCCTTAATTTGTTAACACGTTCGTAGAAGTAATGTTGGTATTTGAAATGTCCGCAGAAGATAAAGGTTCGTGTTTGTCTAGTAGAGGAATGTAAAACTTTGTTCATTTTTTCTTTAGTAGTTCACGACCGGGTAAGAAAAGGAAAAGGCAAAATAGATAAAGGAGTGGTACTTAAGACGTTTGTACATTTTTTGTTGTGCTGTCCTCCTCAGCGGCGTGGTGTGAAAATGAAGAATCAGACGTTGGAATACAACTGGGACGTAATCTACTTCCGGGTCGGCTTCTTGAATTGTCTTTCGTTATATTGGCAGAAGTACTAAACTAACCGCTCCCATATCAAACTGCCCGGTTACGAGATCTCATTATATATAGAATTCTGGTCACGTGGGGAGGCTCCCAGAACGATTTTTCTTTAGCTGTGAAAAAAATCGTTTCGCTGACGTATTTTTAATTTCTCGATTTGTTAACCAATCAGAATCAAGAGTACTGCTTTCCACACACACTTGTGAAAAAGATATGCGTTTATCTCTTTGGATCCAGTTCCGAGGGTGTGCAATTTTATTTTGTTTTTTTTTCCAAATGTTGTAGTCGTTTGAATTTGATTTTGAGGATGTGCAATTTGTTCTGTGCTTTTTCGTTGGTTCATGGAGTATGTAGGATTTGTATCCTATAGTATGAAAAAACTTCGGAGATGTGTGGATTTCAACGTTCATGTATATCCAGTTATGTAGTCACCCTTGACTTAGAATTTGTAAGCAAAAAAATGTTTTATAATCCTAAGAAAAATAATTTAACCTTATGTCAAATTCACATTGTGCATCAAAAAGGCTTTTTTATATTGGAAACATTGTTAAAAATGTAAATTATATGTTCATCGCTTTAAAACGAAGAAACTATTTAATCGTTAGTTAACCATAAACGCACTTCTTTATAAACCGGGTTAATCACGTGGAATCACAAAAAATTACTAAGTTTGATTTATATGAAAACGGAATTTATCCGGCAATAAAATGATCATTAATAGAGAGGGAATATCAAATATATTAATATATTAAATATGCTTCAAATTACCTGTCTTACTTCAGGACAACGAATATATAAAATTTATCTACTTACAAAATAAAACAATGTAACGATTAGGTCATTGACGAAAAATATATAGTGCATTTCATAATAGCTAGAATAACCCATTACTAACTATCGCACCATTTAGCTGATATTGAACTCCCTATAATTGGACAGATTTTGATTACGGCGAAAGAAGTTCTTTCGGAATTGATCTGTTCATAATACTGTAGAAAATGCTAAATATAAACAAATATTCCATTTTCATAAATTTTTGGCAATTTTTCTGGTTCTTCCATTTCTGTCAACTTCAAACATAAAATAATGTACAGTCTCGGCGAATCCTTTTAATTTTATTGTACGTTCACTTTATCAACGCTTTCGCATTACCTTTCACTCTCAGTAAACAACCCAGTTGTTTGTTAATGACTTCATCATATTGCTTAGAGTGAAATGATTAAAATAGAATTCAATCACCGCCTCTAAATAGTCAATGATAATGTTGGAGGTGGAGACTTTTTTTTCTCAGAAATTATGTGATGAGCAATTGTATCGCACACAGATCCACTTTCATCACAGAAAAGCGTTTGATAAAGGAAAATGTCATTTTACACAGTGATCGTCTGTTTCGAAGAATTTAGCTGTTACGCTCATAAATCTAAATATAGTTTTTGTCGAGTCGGGTATAGAAATTTGCAGGAATGTTGTAATAACTTTCTCATCAAGTACCTACTTAAAACCACGATGATTTATAATCAGAGTAACAAAACGAAATAGTTCACACAAATGATGCGTTAATATATCTAACATAGACGCATAAAAACATATCTAGAAGTTATTTGGATTAGTTGGAATACATGAAATATTACAGAGATATCATATATATTTCGATACATCATTAAAATTTCCTCACAACACCCGAAAAAGAAAATATAAATGATTTTTATATGTATGGATAAAAACTGGAACAATGTGAGATATCAACTGAAAACTGTTTTTTTTATTATTTTGTTTTAGCTTACCATATGGTAATAGGAATATATAACGTTTCATTATGAGGAAAAGTTCGGAATTCATCGACAGATTTGCCAGTGCCCCTGATTTGTTTCAAATTATGAAATATTATAATTGAAACTATTTTTCAATAAATTCACTTGATGAATACCCGTAGGTGTTATTACCATTTCTACTATTAGCAGTTGATTCCCTCCTAGATATATCGAAAAATGTATGGAACTTTAGAATAATAATTATGTCAGTATTTTTCTGCAAGTTATATATGGTATCCTTTTCAATTGAATTTCAGGTTGCAAGTTTTCAAATGATATCTTTTCTGTTATTTTGTTTTATATATATATATATATATATATATATATATATATATATATATATATATATATATATATATATAAGTTTTAGTGTATGTATGTGAATGTGTGTGTGCGCACCTCCGATTTAGGTGCAAGCGCGAATTAGAAGCGTTATCAGATAAATGTATTTAATTTTTTCTCAGAATGAATTCAAGAGAAGATATCTTCAAATCAGTCAGTGCAAAATAACTTCTAGACAAAAGTAAGAAACTCTTAGTGCCAGCGATATGACAATGAATGTTCTATTGGCCATTTTTTCTCTTGAAAACTTTTACCATTCTTCTATCATAGTTATATTTATTCCTTATAACTCAGAAAAAATCTCAACTGACGGATCAAAAGGAAATTATTCGACATTTTCTCAGCTGATGTCCGATTAACATCTGAATTAAAAGAAAATATATAAAACTTCTAATTATTTTATTTCCGTCAATGATTTTCCATCTTCTACGTCTGTATAAATTTTCTTAGATTTTCTTTCCATGAATATGTCAATTCCAAAAACTCATTAATATTCAAAAATATAAAATATATTTTTTACTCTATTAATTTTCCGCTAATTATTTTAAAAACTGCATCTAAATATTTAAATACCTTGTGAATATTCAGGAAATGAAAGCAAAGAAAAATTATATAGTTTTCATTTCAAAACTTCATATGGTGTATATTCTGCAGGAATTACACATGGTATAAATAATAGACATTTTAAAATGTTAAAAACGAAGGTATCAGAGTATTTGGCTCTAATTCTAAGAAGAATGCAGAGTATTCGGAAAGAGTTGGATGAGTTTACTGGTGATTGTGAAACAGCTGTAGGTCGGAGTATTCACTCTGTTCTGATAGAAAAAAGAACTCCCGAATTTCTTGGTGAGGAACTCAATCTCAGCTCAAAGACCTATATAAAGTGCCTTGAGGAGGTAGTACTGCTCTTTTACAGGAGGATAGCTGCTGGAAAACGCTATATCTGGCAACAAAAATCTGCATAAGACAAAATACAATGGAGTACACAGTGATAGCTATACAGAAATGTCTGGAAACTTATAAGGCTTTACATATGGCAACACAGACACATTTGATATTTAGATGTGAGGTAAAGTCGGACGAGAGACCAACAAAACTTCTTGTAGCACCAAAGAGAAATCTTTGAAGACAATGGTTTATGGCAGCGTTCATTAACTGATATCGGCAAGAAGATTTGAATATTCATTTATCGTTTCTAGGCAGTGGCTGAAACCATTTACGATTTTATTGAATAAATTTACTCTTTAGGATTTAAACTTATTTTTGTAATTTTAGTAAAGATATTTATCTAATAATAATAACAATTAGACAATAATTTATCCATCGTATCTTTTGTAATGATTTATTCTGTCTCCAAGGCTATTACACGCCATGCGAGTTTCATTATAGAAAACCACGCTTATTTCCTCCGTATTCCCAAATCGAGATGTAGCTCTATTCGAAGAGCCTCTTTCCGCGAGCCACTGCTTTGCTGAATCGACACCCAAGAGGATGTTTCCCTGATCAATACAATTCTAACTTGATCATGTCTAAGTTCAACAGATATCTCGCCCTCATCTCCATAAAAATTATACTATAACTATAATTAGTGGTTCAGAGCATTGCATAGTGTGAGAACTGACTGCACAATTAAACAGAGATGGATAATGATCAGTTAATTATTCTATACCACATCAAAACCGAATCAACTTATATATATATATGAATATTCTTTTCGCTCCAGGTGTCAACTGATTGAGTATAAGAGGAGATACGTCTATGATATGTGCATAGATATTTGGAATGAGAATGACCGGGAACAGAAAATCGACATTCCTGTCAAAGTCATCGAAAAACAAAACACAAAATATGGATTTTCTAAACAGAAACAATGGACGAAATGAAAGTTGTGACGACACATTTTCGGAATTCATCATAAATACTCAGTATGTTGGTTTAGTAATACCGAATATCTTATATATGTCATTGCTACAACGGTTTTTTTAGAAGAAAAGAATGCAACATAGATTATAGCTCTGTAGATAAAGTTTAGCTCAACTCGAGACATTTCTATGAAATTAAAACATTATATCTCAAACTCGTATCATATTAGTAAATAGATTTGTTTAATTGAGACACATACGGATATCTTAAAAGGCACCAAACCCTTTTTAAAATATCTACTATGTCAACTGTATACAACTGCTTTCTAAGATCAATTTTTTAATATAACTTTGATTGTGGGAAACTTGTAGATCATAGTGAATAGCATCTTTATTCGAACATTGTCGAAAAGCGTGCAAAATAACATATAAAGAACTGTACAGATATCATAAAACACGACATCTGCAGCAACGAAGTTACATAGCACGCTTATCATAATAGGAAAATTTATATAATCATGATACTGATGTTCTATATTACTTCAAATAAAAGATTATAAATAAAAACTCATCAATACTGGGAAAACTAGATCATCTACTTAACTTCACAAACCTACTTCATGAAAAAATTTCTAAAAGAAATATTCTATAAATTTTACCATAGAGTAGAACCAGAAGTTTGGTCAATGGATGCCGAAGGGATTCTTTATGAGAAAAAGGGTAATATTACCATCCGAATTACCAACTGTAAATTAAAAGGTGAACGTTTGTGCAAGAAAACTAATACTGGCACTCAAATTGTTGGTGAGGTATTTCCATCCTGAATATATTTTACATGACATTGGCAACCATGGTTTACATTTTTGTTTTCTCATTTAGCTTTAATTAATTTGCAAAAACTGGAAATCTTCCTTTTTCTACGGTTGAAATAGCATGCATGACGGAATTCTTTTGTATCGGTTGGCAACATGTCAAGAAAAGTACATCATCACATTAAAAAATGGAAAATTAATGTTTACGTGTTGTTCTTAGAGCTAGTACACCACTTTAATGCATAAAAAATGACTATTCGGATTTAATGTGCTACATGTTCTCAATTTTTACGTAATCCGTTCATTCGGAAAATATGTAATCAAATTATTTCCCTTATCTCTATTTCCCTGTCTTTTTTCGCTTCCCCCCACCTCCACCTCTTTCTCTCTCTCTCTCTCTCTCTCTCTCTCTCTATATATATATATATATATATATATATATATATAACAATGAAAAATGCGGAATTTTTATATAACGTATTTTTATATAACGACAAACAAAATGTTTCAAAATGTTTCAAACACAAAATAAAGCTACCGGCGTTGACTTTTTTCTAATTTCTAAAGCATTTCTCATGACCCGACATTTTAAACAGATAATACATATTATATATATACTAAAGTATGAGACTTTCTTATTTTATTTAATATAAATTATAATATCAATATTTAGGAGATGGTATTTAGTCAATGGAATAAAATTCTACTACATTTAAGCGACAGTTATTAAATATCATATTTTGCGTTGGTTTTTAGATTTTCTGCGAAAATATTCTTTGTCAGTATTAAAATGATAGAACACAGTTTGACGTTGAAATTTTACATTTTTCTTTATGATCCTTCGGCAGTTTTCAGACCTTAACAAAACCTGAATTCTGATTGTGTGGTAGAGAATACGCTTATATTTTCTTTATTTGATGAAAAAAAAATCCAAGCCGACAACCAACACAATGTTGTTTACCATTTTCGCAACCTGAACTTATTGATATTGATTAAACTTGCCTTAGCTACTGTTGCGAAATAAATAAATAATAATTAACAACAATAAAAAACATGGATATTTTTCAACATGATTATTAAATATACAGTAATTTAATGAATATTAGAAAAAATTAATTAATTAAGCAAACATAACATGAGAAAATTTGAATTTAAAAATAATTTTTATAAATAAACGCAAACGCGCGTGGACCCGCACGTGCGCCGTCTCGTATTCTGTTGGAGAGCACACATCTTCCTTTAGTACTATTACTAAATGATCAGCTTAATAGAAAATAAAAAATAAAGGTTTAATAAATGAATTAAACGTCTACTCAAATATAATTACCTAATAAAATTGACGTTAAACGTGAAACATTAGTCAGATTATTAAATAAACAATTGTTACGTTACAAAGTAAATATGTATGTGCACACTTAAATAAGACATAGATAGATAGATAGATAGATAGATAGATAGATTGCAACGGCTTTGATTATATATATTCAGATATATATGTCTGTTTGTTATTAACATTTACCATAAGCATTTCAATCTAAGCAAAGTGAAACCACTGCTGGTGTGCAGGGAATAACATGGAGAGATGGAATAGGATACAAGAAATGCCGAAGAAAATATAAGTGGTGGATGGGATATAGAAACATAGTAGATAGCAATTGACGTTGCATTCAATCTTTTTGAAATTCTAGCTATCACGTAAGCAAGTATACGGATGGGTGTTTTATGGTTGGGAAATACCAGAAAACAATCTGAGGAGAAATCTACGTTATATTTGACTATTTTTACCGTAAATGAGTGGCCGTTTATAAACATTTATAATACCAATACATTCACGTTTTTGGTGCAGGGGGTAAAGAAAGACATCAGAGCAGAAGCTGTGAAAATATTTGTAGAAATGACAGAGGGTAAGGCACAACACCTCGTTGAGA
Organism: Ascarosepion bandense; assembly: GCA_037127315.1. NCBI lineage: Eukaryota > Metazoa > Mollusca > Cephalopoda > Sepiida > Sepiidae > Ascarosepion > Ascarosepion bandense. The sequence goes on along the minus strand of JBBBDQ010000202.1, from coordinate 7,716,778 downwards.
AACTGATTGAATGCCTCTAAATCAACTCGATTACATTGAAATCCTTCATTGGAATTTGTCGAGAACCTCGCGATGACTAGTAGAAACACTCGACCAGATATGGCAAAAATATTAATGTACTGAACAAAGACAGATTTATAAATGGGCAAGACGTATTCTGATGAGAAAAATTTCTTGACCAGACAAAGTGATCCGACATTCTATGTGGTAGATGCGGCTATATATTCGATGTACTCGTGCAACATGTGGTTGTTTGAGAAAGTGATGCAAAGGAGACGCACTGCTTGGCTTCCTGGGAAAATTATGTGATCCATACTGATGAAAGTTATAAAAGTTTCTTTATGGTTGTTAAAAAGGAACATCTTCGTTTTAGAAGCATTAAAATTTAAGAGGTATTCCCTCCTCATTTCCATTACAAAATAAATTTATTTTAAAAAAATGTACTGACCTATACTTTGTTAGCCTTGGCAGATTTTTTATTGATACAGAAGTAAATGGTGGTGCGTTCTTTATAACTGCCTAATTGTTACATCAAGAAATTATTGATGAAGAACCACAAAAGCATAGGAGCTTAGAAAGAGCCATTTGGTACCTCAACGTTTATATATATATATATATATATATATATATATATATATATATATATATATCTGTAATCTTAAGTGTACAAAAAGACATTCATTTTACGAAATACCATTATGAGTATCTTCTACAGAATGTCAGCATGCCAAACCCTGTCAAACGCATTTGTGATACCTCGAGAGCAATATCATCCATATATATATATATATATATATATATATATATATATATATATATATATATATATATATATACACAAAATCCAAGCACGGGCGAAGACGATTGGGTTGTTCAAGACGATTTAAATTATAGCTTAATTAGTATAAGTTTTGGCAGAGTTAGTTCTTTTACTCCTAGCATTGTAATTACTATAGTCAATATTATATATATATATATATATATAAATATATATATATATATATATATATATAAAGTCACTGATGGCTGTAAGCATATTAACAGTGGACCTAGCAAACCGGAATTTATATTGTTTGTCAAAGAGCGGTTTGAGATGTACTAATTCAGCATTGATAATAGTCTCGAACAATTTGCCAAAAATCTCTAAGAACTAATAGAAGCACAATTAGATCGATCAAAGTGCTGTTCAGAAATTAAAAAAAAACAATAACTGCAGAGGAGGAAATTCAACAAAGCAGTAAATCAAGAAGCAGTGAGGCAATAATTATAGATTTAGAGAAGACAGCCGAATGCTCATGGTCACGTTTCTTTAGAGTGATGTCCGGAATTTCACCATCTTTGCTTGCTTATGAGAGTCAATGTTAGAAATTATGTTAGAGTTATATGTATATTGCTCAGTAGATCATTAATTCTAGGTACAAATTCTAGTATGTGTACCCATAGAAGTTAAGTGTGCAGCTAGAAAAAAACTTTCGAGTTAAAAACTTAATCTTGTTTACGGCTTATGTGAGGATCTCCAATTGATTGAATATTGTTGGGATCGAGGGTTACGAGCAGAGAAAAAACTAGGTTATTGTAATCAGATCTTTCGATCCGGTAAAGCCGGAAGGATTTATTCCTGTTGGCAATTGCGGCCGAACAAAGATGAAAGAACCAAGCAGATGAATGATGTTTATTTATGAATTTTTTGGAATAGAATAAAAGCATTGATGCCACATCTCACTCAAATGGAGGCATAGTCTTCAAGACTGAAACAGAATGTGTGCTATGAGACATCACCAAGGCGTTACAGTCCCATCTGCGACAGCATTAGGATATTCTACTGGTAGGGGTTTCCTGAAACGAAGGAGAGTAGATACATATATTAACAAAAACCACAGAATTATCAGAGTTGTAGAGAGTGAAAACTGTCTGGTATGGCAGCGATCGAGTATAAAAGTAAACAATGTTTAGAAAGGAAGTGAATGCTTCAAGGTTACTGGGGAAACGTATGGTTAAATCTACAAAATGTGTGCTAAAATTATTAGTGTTTATACACTATCGGGTATGGACCATTTATATATATATATATATATATATATATATAATTGATAATTTTTATTTATTTGTGCGCGTGTGTATTTTATTTTAATATGCAATCATAGCAAAATATATTGAATATATTATTATATATGTATTGTGCTATTTCTTTTATAAAGCGTGTTTCAATAAAACATTGTCATTGTTGAAATTGTATTGATTTCACATGTGGATCATATCATTTGAGTCGTGGCGACTATGGCCAAAGCTGAAATCTATGAATGTCGCATATTTGCTGTTCCAACAGGAGGTCACCTCATGACACACAGCCAAGGCAACAATGGATTTATTAAAGGAGAGGTCCCCATGTTTCATAATATTTTGATACGATTGGCCTCCACGATCGTGCGAATTAAAGCATTTTGATTTCATCTTTTGGGGTCATCTCCAAAGTAAGATCTATGCCACCAAGCCAAATGGCTAACACTAAAATACTAACGAAAATACTAAAGCTGAAGGATGAGATAGTATAGCATATTAATGAGATCTAGGAACTACTATGCAGAGACGTCATCAAAAGTTTTGGTCATGAAGTTACGGTCAGTTTGGTGGACATTTGTTCAATATTATTTTTATTCGTTATAGCCATGATGCACATAACATGATCCAGTTGTGAAATCAATAAATTTTCACAAATAACAATGTTTTATTTACTTCTAACTTCAATCTTTCTTAATTGAACAACCTATAAATATATATACAATATATATATATATATATGTAGGTTATGAATTTCTTAATTATTTATATGTCTTATATTATATTTATTGAATGTCATCAACAGAGACGCCATCTCTATTTTAAAGTTAGAAAATCGATAAATTACATAAAAGAACAAGAATTTATCTCCGAAAAAAAAAATAAAACGAATTTTTAAATCAACCAGCAATGCAGTTTTTTCAAACTGACACAGATTAATAACGGACACTTTACCAAACGCATTCTGGATCAATCAAGCAATGTTAGGGGAGTTGCCAGAGGCACAGTACAGTAAAGTTTATAAACTGGGATAAATTATGAAAAGAAGAATGAGTTAATGTTTATCCAATTCGACATAAGTGACTTTTAACAGTCCATTAATAAAGATCTGACGGTGACTACCTCAGTTAAACCAAAACATATTGGCTTATTAGTTACAAAGAAATTAATACAATTGTGCCCTAATGGTTTTCGTTTCACTAAAAGAAACAATGAATAATTCAACTTTGTCACAGAAGTATATGATCCTTCTGTTTCATGTAAATTAGTATGAATATTCTTAATGTGTATTAAAGATAAAGGACATTATAGAGATAACAGTGTCACGTACGGTAAGTACAAGGAATGTAGAAGAAGAAAAAGAACGGATTAAATCCTTCTATATCATAAACAAAGAATTATCATAAAAGACTAATGCAAAACGAATCAACAGTCTCAATGTTGCAATAGATTTTTAATACATGTACATACAAACCTTATATAAAAGTTTTTTACTACCAGAAGTACGTAAATAGCGAACCTAACCCTCCAACTATTATATGTAAAAATTAATAAAATTCAGTAAAATATAGATTGATAACTAACTCTCGAAAGAATTTAAAAAGTATTTGATGAAGCTAAAGGCAAATATGTAAAAACATAGTAAAGTAATAAAATATAGAATGCATGGTAAAACATGGGATTTAAATGTATAAATATATAGAAATCTTTGAAATTTGTGCAGGTTAACGCGCTTATATCTGCAATGTAAACATCAACATTGGTTGAATGCTTGTCAGGTTTTAGATATTTTTTTTTACATTAACAGATATTTCTTTCTGTTTAGCAGATAAGGATTTCAAAACCTCAACCACATAAATATATGTTTATAAGAAAATTAACATAATAACATATAGTTACGTCAGAAATATCGAAAATCCCATAGGCCAAATTAAGAATAATTTACTGAGTAATGTTATAACTATCAAAAAGAAAATAACAAAGCGGTTAAAAGTACAAAGATAAAGAATTACTGCCGAATCATTATGACATGTCTTTAACGGGCAATATTTGACTAAAAATATTCTAAGTTGAGCTATGATAAAATTATTTAGTTTGGTATTTTTTCAAAGGAAATGTTTTGGAATGATCGATTTTAGATTCATAATCTAAGATTCAGATGTGATAAACAGAAAAACAGTAATGTTCTATCATATCATTACTGGGAATTTAAGAAATGATGGAAATAAACCCATAGTTATTAGGGATATAATAGCAAAAACTAAATATGACAATTGTAAAAGTGAAAGCTAAAGAATATAAATTATAGAAAAATTAATTTAAAAAAATTAATGACATTAATTTATTAAACAGGAGAAACTGGTGGTAACATGGAGTTATAACACGATAGTTGTTAAAACATGATGAAACAGTTTAATTGGAGTGCAATGCTGTAACTATTTTTTTCACTTTTTTATTAATAAACGTTTTTGTTTCAGTATTTTAAAAACAAATGTATGAATGTATACGCATTAACTTGGACTTGAAAAATTTCTGTTTATTTGTATAGATGTCTAAGTTTTTATTTCAATATCTTATCACACCAAAAATTTATGTGAAATATATATTATACACAATATGTATTTTATGTATTGTGACATTTATCTACGTAATTAGGATTAGCATTTTATCAATAATTTCAAACAAAAATAGATGAATGTTTAACTTAAAATATAATATTGAATTTTTAATATAAAAAAAATTGCATTTAGACTGATGATTGGTCGCTCTAGTTACCAAAAGATTCTAACGGATTTTGAAATATTTTTGAAAATTCAAAAATAAATCTTTTTCTGTCTGCTGATAAGGAAATGCTAATCTTTGGTTTAGTAGACCTTGTTGATTTTGCTAGTTTGTACTACAAGCTAACCAAAACATTCTGTCCCCTTTTAAAGTATGTGTAACTTAGATTTAGTCTTCGAAGTAATCGCCATCGGCATTCAGCAACTTCTGTCAACGTGTCTGCAGCTGTTCAATGCCTTTGCAGTAGAACTCGGGGGGGGGGTTGATGCAAAGAAGTCCGTGAGGGCTTTGAGCAAGTCTGCTTCATTGGTGAAGTATTTTCCACAAAGATGATTATCCAGGGAGTGGAAGAGGTGGTAATTGGATGGCGCACAGTGAGGTAAATAAGGTGGATGGCACAAAGTCTCCCACACAAGTTGCTGTACGGTATCCAGGACCACTAGCGCGACATGCAGCCTGGCCTTGTCATGGAAGAAAAGCACACCTTTGTGATTCTCAGTGCTAGCTACTTCTGGGGCAATGCCTGTTGCATACGTTTCCATTGCTGCAGGTATATGTCTCCAGTGACAGTTTGGCCCGTTGGTTGCAGTTCATAATGAATCACTGGACGATCTGTCCAACAGACACAAAACATAATCTTGCGAAGGTGCATTCGTGGTCTTGCGGTGTGAAGGACAGCATCCTGGGGATACAACCAATGTCTGGAACGCTTTGGAGTTTCGTACAATACGTACGTTTCATCACTGTTAAGCATTTGATTGGATAAATTGCGGTACAGTGGCGAGAAAACAGCGATACTCAGACTGCCACTCTTTGTCCCTTGTAGACCTTAAACAGTGTTTGCGGAACCCACTTGCTCAGTTTGTACATCTTACCTAGGCGATGCAGTGGAACTCTAAATGTTTCATCGGAAACGTTGAACTGTGTTTCAAGTTCACCACACAATAGACTAATTTCCTCTTCAATGTCCGCCTTCAGAACTGCGTCATTCAAGACTCATCATGGAGAGACTAATCTCCTGACTTGAATTTTCGAAACCAACGTCTTGCAATACGTTCATCTTCTTCATTATCCCCAAACGCTTGACATATGTGGCGACTTGATGCAGCTCCTGATATGTCCCTTTTTAAGTCGTAACGCAAACAGCCCCGAATGAGATCTCTAGATTACTCCATCTTTCTCACAGTTCTCCGGCTTATAACAGATGGCCGGTCACGGTGCGCATGTTTTTCATAACGACTCATGTTCCTACTTTCGGCTGTCCGAATTTGATAACAATTGGTACACGCATTTCGCAGAAATTTGAACTTCATTCTATGACTTAACAAAATCGGACATGACTTTTTGGTTACCTTGTCGTAAAAAAATTTTTCGTTTTACGCATGTTCAAAGTTTTGTCTTGTTTAATATTGCTCTCTTAGATTTGTTTTCGATATTTTTCAGCATTAATAGACTAATGTTGAATTAAAATGTAATATTGAGTTTCTAATGTAAAATATTGCATAGCATTATATTCCTACTCCCCGCTCTGTTGCTGTATGTTTCTCTCTTTCTCTGGGTCCTTATATATATATATATATATATATATATATATATATATATATATATATATATATATATATATATATATTATTTAAACTGAAGATTAAACGCTGAAATTATCAAAATATGGTAACGTTATTTTTCTAAAATATTTACGAATATTCAATGAAATTTGTATGCTTTTTTCTGTCTGCTGGTAATGAAATCTTGGAAATTTTAATCATCTTTCTCTACATAACGTCATTTGAACTTAAAGTAGGTACTTATTTATATTCTTCTATTCCACACCCTATTCTTACCCGTTTACTACTTTTTTTCAGAGATGTTAGCAACCCGTTAGGATAAAAATTAAGAGTACCTAGAGCTGGTGTCTCGATAAAACACCATAGCAAAGGTAACGAGATACCACTTTAGTATCTATCCCCAGGGCAATCATGGCTTTTCATAAAAAAAATATATGAAACCCAACAGCGTGAAGGGAATTAATTCCAAAGAAAGTGAATCTTCATCCGGTAAGGATCGGCGTGGGAAAAAGGTGTCAACAGACATCAAGCAGTGACTATTAGCACAGATGGCGTAAAAAGGAGAAATTATGAAAAAAAAAATTAACTCTCGCGCGGAAAGGAAGGACATAAGCCGAGGTATCTCTGGACCATTAATCTGCGATTTTACACAACAAAGAAAAGATTACCCTAGGAACATGGAATATCAGGACGCTGAACAACTGTCGTTAACTAGGGACTGTCAAGTAGAAAATGAGCTGATTGAACAACAAAATTTAGTTCATATGCGAAACTAGATGGCCAAACAATGGCGACTTCATCTGCGACAACTATTTGATCATATATGGCGGAGATAAGAAAAAAGAAAAATAAAAGAAGCAAAACAATAAAAACGAAGAGAATGTAGGCTTAATAGTGCAGAACAAATGAAGGAATGCGTACTGTGATAACGCCAATTATCTGAAAGTGTTCTCCTGGTCAAAATGAAAAAGAGACCGTTCAACATAGCAACTGTAGTCTTCTATGCATCAACAACACAAAGCTGTAGAATAAATAAAAGCTTTTGACTCTACTCTTGACAATGCCAAGGCTCAATGCAAAAGCAATTTAAATCAATGTAACTTGCAATCTTTTGATCAGGAATCCACAATGACCGGCGTGAAAGATGGGTCCAGTGGTATCAGGCATATGACCAGGTAATAATCAACAACTAGTTTCAAAAACATGCCCAGGAGGCAACACGAAATACCCAATCTATAACGTAATCATAAACAAAAGATTCATAAATGCAGTGATTCAATGCAGAATTTATCCCATCTTCAACTGTAAGAACTACTACTATCTGCAAACTAAGGGTGAACTTTGAAGATTAAAGAAGCTTATGGTAGCACCAAGATTTCAATAGAACACGCTCCTGAATGAACTTGACCAGAGGAAAAATACACTGATACTGTGAGAAACAAATACGAAGAAGAATGGGAAATGACAATTAATTCGTGACGCACTAAAAGAAGCGATATTGACATCAGCAAACAACATTGTCTCAGAGCAAATCTGACGCAGTAGAAAAAATGAGGAGCTTGAAAATTTTGACAACATTTTGACTCAGTGTAGTTCTAAATCATCAAGGCACTTGATGTAGGTCTCCTTCTTGAGTTTGAAAACCTCACCAACAAATTCGATATTTTACACACCGTGGTAAATATTGCATGTTGCATTATCAGATTGTAATTGACTACCCGTAGTCTTCTATAGTAGTATTCTAATGAATTATCAGATCAGACAAAAGAAAACAAAGACGTTTAAATTCAGGGCAGTAAAGCCAGTATGATTCTCCATTCCATCTCTTAATTTTCTTTTTATATTCTCATGATTCATACGGTCTGTATAAAAATCTGTTTATTCCTTCATAAACAATATTCCTCCATTTTTCCATATCACGTGCTTTATTCTCCCACGTTATCTAAAAAATACCGCACATATTTCAGAGTCTTTACACACATCTTATACCTCATGTTTTGCTCATGAGCTAAGCGTTTTCCTCTTACAATTTTATCATAAATGATTGCTTAGGAAGCCTCTCATCATTCATTCTGACTAGAGGCCCACACTATTTTAATTGATGCTAAGAGGTCATGGATTCTACGCCCGACTCTGAGTTTTCTTCAACACTTTAAAATCATTCATGTGCTTATGCTAATCAACACAAAGAATAGTTACTATGCATTGCTGATGAAAGCACTCAAGACATTTTATGTGTATATTGTATTTAGTTCTGTACCGAATGAATCATCACTCAACAGCATCATTATAAATTAGCATCTAAAACACCGTAGCAATTTTAAAGAAAACAATGTACATACCAGTATATCTCCTTCTTTCATTCGACTTTTCAATGTGAATGCTTTAGCAAGTTTTCAGCCAAACTTAACAATTGCCTTCATATCAGCATGAAAGAGCCTCAAAATGGATACAAGTTTATCAGGTTAGCCAACTTCTTACCGAATCTGCCAAAGTGTATTTGTATATATGATACAAGCCAGGTAGACTTGTGACAATTCTAGACACCATATCACCCTGCTTCTTCTTGCGACCCAAATTTTCAAACTCTATATTTACCTAATTCTCAATTTTGATTGAAATATATTGACACAACTGAATGCAATTTCTTCAACTTTTTCTAATTTTTTTAAAAATAATCATGACTTCATCTTATACTTTTTAACATAAATAATTTTTGCGATCAGTTTTATATACCATCCGAAGTAGATCAGTATTTGATGTGAAACATTAAAACATTTGTCTAGAGACTTTATTCTCTTAAAAACCATTGTAATAAAACAGTTGAATAGATAGATTTGTATTAAATACAAACGAAGATGTATAACTGTTTGATTTGTTATTACCTGTTCTCAATGTGCATATATGTTGTTTTATATAAGAATTGGCATTATGGCTGCAATTTATGAAGTTACTATTTTTTATTGTTCTGTTCAATAGTGGTCGATCTTTTCAACTGATTCATGCGTCTTTACCTAGTAATAATGTTTTTACTCTCTGAGTGATTTCTTCGACAATAAAGTCTAATAAATAAAAAAGGCTTCCTAGTTATGTTAGATCTTTAAAGAAATTAACACATATAATTAATACAAACGTAAATTTCTATGTGCCTCAACACATGTAGTCATTTTTGACAACGATTTTTACAAACTGGATATATAAGAATGAGTTCGTCTCTAATTAATTTCTACATGGCAATTACGACGCAAGTACAAAACAAGATTTTAAATGACCCCCACCAAGCCGCAATATTTCTTTTTTGTCGACATAATTTCTATTAAATTAAGAAGGAATGCTTAGAAAATAATCCCCTCATGCAATTTTCTTTCAAAACCAATATTAACAATTAAATTCCTTTCCTCGCAATTTTAGCTGTGTGTACAGCAATGATTTTAACAATATCCATTAGAACAAAATTTGACAAGCTTGAACACGTATCGCGTCATCTACAAAATTGAATGTTTTCATGGGTAAAAACGTAGAGGCTATAAAATCATGATTTACCAGGGAAAACTAATCTCATCAACGGAAATATTACTGAGTAAAATTATGTAACAATGAACGATAACTATCAACTATAGATTCCTCAACAATATCTTTGATGAACAAATAACATTATCCTTTGCAAAATTTCGGGATATGCAGTATTCGTAAACTGTATATGAACAAAATAATTGCATAATTATCGTTAGCATCTGAATTCTAATCATGATCAGAATTACAAAGCAATTAGAAATACAATTCCAACGTGCATGTGATATAAGAATCATAATGAAACAATAATATTTACAAACCATTGTATATAAACATTTTAAAAAACAAAGGAAATAAAAACACTTTTAACTAAATATCACGTGTTTTCTCCAAGGTAGCACCTCCAATATCATGAATTAACCACCGTATTAAGTTCTTATATCGGGTGTCACGTATCACATTCTCTAGTTTTCTTTCTCCAGTTGAAATTCATGCAATTATACACAATCTCATTCCGATCAACAAAAACGCATATCAACAAAAGTTAAATATTAGTAATAATACCAACATTATATGCAGCATCTAAAAGCGCCAAAACTTAAAAGTTATTGTTATTAAAATTAAAAAAGTGAATTACAAACAATATTTTTCACCACATGAGACGGTATCCTAAACTGCGTAAGAAAAAATTATTATGTATATTAAAAATAAAAATAAAACCACATTTTTTATGCAGGCCCATTCTTTCAACTGTTACACATGATGTTCATTCTTCTAATAAACATGGCAGAATTCAGACACAGTATGGTTCTTAATTATGACCAATACGGTAGAAAGTTATTTAAGATCTTATTCAAGAGTAAAATCACAATAAGCACGAATTTTTTAAAAACTGGAAAATTATAATAAAATATTAAACGCAGAGACACTGTTTTCATTGTATGAATATATCCTGTTTATATATATATATATATATATATATATATATATATATATATATATATATATATATATAGTAATAAAACCAGGATAAATTTGTTAAATAACCGAAATGATCCTAATAATAACCTTTAAATATTTAAATTGATACAACAGAGAGCTCAAGATAAATTAAATTCACACACACACACACGCACACACACACACACACACACACATAATTTTATGTATTATAGATGTCCATATTTGAGTGTGTGAACGCGTGTGAGAAAGAGTGGGAGAGTAAGAAAGGAGCTACGTGATCTGCTGTTACCAGTTACAAAATCTCACTGAATTTGAATTATATAAAATTTAATATAAATACACACAGAACACATGTGCGCATATTGTAGCGTTTTAGTTTTGTAAAATTAACTGTATCAGTTGGGCACAATCTGCGATCAAATGAGACCTATGACGCAATTCAATCCAACAGAAATTTGGAAACGGCATGTTGTACTTCTTGGCAATCGTACCTGAGGCTCCAGCAGCAACGTTTCAGAGTGTTTGTGTGTCAATCCTTGGAGACTGCAAATGAATTGGAAATATTTATATGACTCTAATAGTGATTACGTACGCACAGAATCTAGGAAACCCTCTCTATTTGTCCTGATAAGAAAATAATTCTAGAACTTGTTGATGTGAGACTAAGAATCAACACAGAATCCTACATTAAGAGCCCTGAGGATGTCGTGATACCATGGTTTGGGATTGAGTCTGTTAGAAGAAACAGCATCTAGCAACAGGAATCTGTACTATGCCACAACAGCAGAAGAACGTGGTCATGGCCGTCATCCAATTTCTGCGACGCAATCACCTCATGAAACTCGCCAGTAAACACTTCCGTCTACAAACCACTTTAATATTATCAGTTGGACGAAGATGAGCGAGAAACAAACAAAATTCTTTTCAACACCAAAGTTTACCCCAACACAATTATTATGGTAGCATTCATCCACTTAAACAAGGATACCGCCCAGAAGATTTGTGGGGACTTTTGGATTCTGCACTAGGGCGTTAGAAGTATCCAACATCGATTTTACTAAATAAAAGTAGTCTTCAGCGATTCAGTATGTTTTTATAATAATTTTCGTGAAATATATCTGTTAAAATGAGATCTTAATGTTATTTTCTTTGTTGAATAATTTCGCCGTCAGTCCATCCAACACAGTCTGTACGTATGTGCACACACACACACACACACACACACACACACATATGTATGTGTGTATGCATATTTATGTGTACAAGTATATCTGTCGATATCTTTAAATTGATAAGAAATCTGCATTTTAATCTTGTTATATGCTGAATGAAATTTTGCAAATCAAATTTGTGCGCATGATTCAGCACTGTAAAATTTTCGAAGTTCTTTATGAATGTCATAAAATAATTCAAGACACAGATTAATGAGAGCAGTAGAAGTAGAACGGCCATGTTGATAAGAACTGTTGAACCAGGAGATGCCTGTTCGTTCTGGCACATTCTATGTTAGTATGTAGTAAGCAGTAAGTAACAGATACGCCACAAAACGCCTGTGAGAGAAAGCATGAATAGTAGTTATTCTCCCACGAGGAATGTGAGACACTTTTAAACAGACTCAACCCTGTATTACTTTACAGGGTAAATAGAGTTTTTATTTTTATTTTTATTTTTTAAAATATAGACAGAGGCTTACGTAACATCCAGCCCCGCTTGTCGGTAATAGCATTTTTGTTATGGGTTTCCTCTTTTAAATAAAAATGGACGTTGTTCATTCATTTGTGCTGGTCCAATTCCAGGGATTCACAACAATCGACAAGACTCGAAAGAACGCACACAGCGAACAACAAAAAATCCATATTGCTACACAAGTCAGTACAACAATTCGACAGAACTCTTTGCAGAAATTAAAAAGATCTGGTCGCATAACAACTTGGTAACCAATATTTGGAAGGACGCAAAGAGCAAAAGAAAGACCTCATGCCATAGAAATTAGAAAAACTCGTCGTACAACAATTACACGCCTCACTGAAACAATGCAAAAAAGAATTTCAAAAAGCAATACTTGAGATTATAAGAAGAAGTGAAGAGAGACAGCTATAATTGGAGGAATATTTAATTGAATCACAGAAGAAAAGTGAGAAGAGGCAGTTAAAATAAAGAAGAAAAACAGATGAAAGCACAAAGCATTAAAAAGAGAGGCAAATACAACTCCAGGAATTACTATTGAAAGTGACAGTTAACTTACAAGAAAAGAATATTGAAAAAGAGGCAATTTATTTCCCAACACGTAGTTTGGTACACAATAGAGCGCATTTGATTACTCTCTAGAAGAAGATAAAAATTTCGAGCACTATTTCCAGCGTAATGAAACATTTTCAACATAGATTGACAAAATTGGACGCACGCAAAAAAATACGTTTATTACCCAGAAAACTGGGAACAGAGGTGCACACAAAAGTAGTGGACTATATTTTACCAAAAAAACATACGATTTGACGTTTGACGAAGCAGTGACATGCCTTACGGAGATCTGCAGTCCAAAGACATCACTTTTTCACAAAAGATTGAAATGTACCAACCTCTTTAACAGCAAATATGAGGACTAGTCGACATACTCCGCAATGGTTAACACAAATCTTAAATTAGCAGAAATGACTCCGAACACTTTTAAGTGTCTGGTTTGGGACAATGTAAGATGTTTGCAGCTAAAATTGAACTAAAGCAAAATGTTTAGCCAGTATTCAAGAAAAAGTGAAAAGTTCCTTTTGCAATCATAGAATAAATGACTGGAATCCTTTCACAAATCGAATTCAGTGAATGAGCTCCACCAGTGGTCTATGTCATGAGAAATCTAGAAAGAAAAACGTGTTTGCTTAAATAACTCGACTCAATGCTATCAATGATTATCACTGCCTACTGGCAAGCCTGGAGGAAATATTTATCAAGCTTAACGGTGGGAAGGTATTCTCTAAGATTGATTTAAGCGTAGCTTATCTTCAGAATGTTCATCTTCAAATGTTACAAGCGACTTTACAAATGTAACATTTTGTCATTTGGGATAAAACTAGCACCGTAAATTATCCAACAGACTATGGATAACATACTCATGGGACAGAACCTTGTTAATGCTTACTTAGACGACATTTTAATCAAAAGAGATAATGTTGAACACGCAACTCACATTAAGGAAATCTTTAAAAGAATTCGGGATTTTGGGTTTAAAGTGAATGCGATTTAAAACAAATCAAGTATTTAGGTCACATAATCAGTTAAAGTGGCAGAAAACTAGATCCAGATAGAGCATCTACATTAAAAGGTATGCCTGAACCAAAAAAGCTTTCTTGGTCTAGCGAGCAATTACAGTGAAATCATTGAAAACATGCACAAATTGAGGGCTCACCCTCAAGGAACTATTGAAAAAATAATCAATGGCATTGGACGGAAGATTGTCAGAAAGCTTTTAAGGAGATCATAAAGAAATTAACATCTGGTCTAGCACTGACGCATTTTGAGCCCAAACTGGGAATCAAGAACTACCAATTTTCACAGTCAACAAGCATATAAGATAAGGAATTATATTATTGAATAATAATTTCAAACTAGAGTTCCTCCCATCGAAAGAAAGTGTTCATGCGGATGGCTTATCTAGATTGGTACCTGCGAAATAATACCTCTGCAAGACACTGTAATAGCGGCTTTGCGAGCCGGAGACGAAATTAGTAAAGCTCTAAGCAATACAGTAAGGGAATTCCTAGTGACCTTGTTAGAAATCAGAAGAGAAGCGGAAAAGGATGATGAATTCATTCGAAGTATAAAGAGAAAAATAGAACAAAAAGAAAGAAATCTAGCGGACAGTTTTCCAATTTGTGATCAGCTAATCCATTATAATGAAAGAGTTGTCATATCCATATGACGAATTTTGAAGGAATTTCATCTAGGATACCCAAGGAAAAAACGTATGAAAGCCTTAATAAGAAGTTTCTTCTAATATGGAGAGCAACATTACTCAATTGGTAGAAATATTTAGATGCTGCGCTGGGGCAGCAAAGCCACAACGAATTAAACAAAAGCCATTGCCTAAGGCGAACAGACCTTGGTCTAGGTTCAACACATCCTATGCAGGACCCATAGATAGAGATTGCTATTTTATAACGATAGATAGTTTTAGCAAGTGGCCAGATGGCTTCAGATACAAAAGCTCTAAGACGGAAAACATTATTAATAGTTTACACGAGTTATTTGCAAGATTTGGTGTAGTAGATTGCTTTGTAACTGATAATGGTACTCAAATCACCTCGAGCGACTTTCATGTCAAGCATATTAAAATAGCACCATACCATCCACAATCTAACGGTCAAGCCGTAAGTTTTGTGGATACACTTAAGAGACCCTTGAAAAAAAAACAGCGAACGTACCAATATAAAGAGCTATGCAACAGATACTACACATCTATAGAATTAGCCCGAAGTGAAATACACCATCTGGCCTTTCGCCAACTGAAGTGATGTTTACCCGACAATTATGGTCTGTTTTTGACAGATTATTACCCAGAAAAACTTTTAAAACTGTCATATAGCTATGGTGCCTAAAACATCATTCAAACCAGGCAAACGGGTCTATTTAAGAAAGTTCAGAAACAATATCGCATACTAGGAAACTAGTACGATATTAAGCAGACTGGGGAATGTTCTGTACACGATCCAAGACGAAAAAGTCACTCACAGGAGACATATCAATTAAATACAAAAAAGACGAGTAGTGGAGACAATCTCTTCACCTTCCAACAATGAAAACACAATGGAGGCGATTTTTGAAGCATATGAAATTAAAAGACTGCAAGTAGCCCCATATTTTAGAAGAACAAACAAGAAAAATATTTACAGAACCGCTAATATTAGAACATAAGCAAAAAGATATTGATTCCCCCAAAAAGTAGGGCGATGTTGTGGGCTTCTTCCTATTCATAAAGATGGACTTGTTCGCAATATACTTATACTACTGATATAGAAGCGAGATGGGAGAATACGACGTTTTCACAGAGTCAACCGGAGAATACGAGAGTCCAGAGAGAGATTAGTCGTCAGTTCAGAGAGGTTATAGTATTTCTTTGCTCCACACATTGAAAAGATTATTACGCAGTACCAGTCAGCTTCCGACGTGCACATACTCAATATACTACGTTTTCACTTCCAGAGACTTGCACATATACTTTTTTCGTAACCCACATTCTAATCTTCCTTCAAGTCTGTATCTTTACGTTAATACACTTATTTTCTATCTCAGTTACGGGTTGTTGTTCATTTAATTGTGCGGTTCCCATTCCCGGGTTCCACATTACATTTGTAGAAAACTTGTCTTCGAAAACATAACATAAATTACATTACAGTCAATATATGAGGAGAAAATAAAATATAAATAATAAAAAATAATAAAAACTTTCGTATCTATCGCTTTTAATAAAACATGTTTAAAAGAAATATTGCTAAACAAACATACATTATATGCATATAAAAAGACCTCTGATGAATATCTTGAAATTGCAATGGGTTCCGTAGATTCGGCTGAGGCATCTCATCATGTGGGATTATTTATTCTCTACTATTTAACCGCTTACGAGGATATAAATACGGATAGTATAAGTTTATATAGAGATGATGGTTTACTGATTGTCAGAGATTCCACTAAAATTAGGGTAGATCGTATTACGAAAATAATACACAGAGAATTAAAAAGTTTAGGTATTTAGGTAGAAATTACCACCAACATAAAACAGTAGACTTTTTAGATGTTACTCTGGACCTAAATAATGATTCTTCCCAACCTTACATGAAGGCTAACTCAAATTCAATATATATAAATCCTAATTCTAACCATCCCCCATCAGTCATTAGATATATACCATCTTCTATTGAATCTAGACTCAGCAAAAACACATCTAGTAAAGTAATGTTTGATAAGCATAGCAAAATTTATAATTCTGCACTTAGAAACAGCGGTTAGAAGGCTGCTAATATCAAATTCAGAAACCCTACTATGATAAGAAGAAAAGATCTAGAAAAATGATATTGTTTACCTCTCCCTACAATGTGATGGTTAAAACTAAATTGTGGCATAAATACTTAAAGTTAATCAGCAGACACTTTCCAAAACTAATAGTCTTAACAAAATATTCAATAATAATACACTCTAGTTAAGCTACAGTTGCACGGATAATCTAGAAAAAATTATTAAAAAAACATAACAGCAAAGTCCTTAACAAGTATTATGATACAAGAATCATTGTAAATTGCAGTGCGCAAAGAGATCGTACCAGGGACACAGGAACTAATACCAGCGATTGCAATTATAAAAATCCTTTGGATTGCCCTTTGCATAATAACTGTCTAGCAAGCTACATAATTTAACTCTGTAACGTTTCCACAATTGAAAAGCCTATTACTATGAAATATTGTATCGGTTCTACTAAAAACACGTTCAAAACTCGCTGGTATGAACACGCATTGTCTTTCAATAATAGTTCTTTTAAATACGGCACTTCATTATTCAAATAGTATTTGTCTTTAAAGGGAAAAGACAAAACACCCACTGTTCAATGGAAAATCCTTACAAAGGCCTGGACTTGTAACTCCCTCCGTGCACCATGCTATCTTTGTCTAAAAAAAAATAGAAATTATCAAATTTACAGACAAGGTAAAACTGTTAACCCAGAGGGATGAGCTCACAATGCAATTGTAAGCATAGTTCAGCATTTACATTAAAAGCCACCTTGTAATATTGAAAATAAATTAAGGAAAATATTTTAAACTGCCTTTTTGATGGATGTTTTTATTCGAGTTGGGCGTTCTGGTTAATCTTCATTGCGTGCGTTGTTCCCCATGTATTGTACTATTTTTTACGGCCATTCGACCTGATATTGATCAGCGGGTTGCATGGTTATGTGGTGCTCTACCCGACATTGATTTTCTCAGGGTCGGGGATTTATAAGTAGATAAGAAACTATGTAGGGTATGGGACTTGACTATCATGGTTATTAGTTGTTGATTTGACAGTCTCTGCTATGGGGGAAGCCTGTTGTCTTTGGCCGAATAATTTGTATTGCTGTGGGCTCTGTTGTGTATTGGCATGATAATCGATGGCTATTTAGGTTGACGTTCTGTGTTGGGTTCGGTCCTTGCAAAGTGTTATTGCGTTGAAATGTGCCGGATGGTGTACCTGGGGAAGCATTTGTTGAAGCGTCCTTGTCGGATGAGGGCATCCATCAGATATAGGCAAATTAATGTCTAAATATTAGTGTATATATATATAAAAATATGTGTATGTGTATGTACACGAATATATATATATATATATATATATATGTGCGTATATGTGTATATATAAGTGTGCATCTGTCCTTTTCTACTAGTAGACATATTGATATTTGCTTTACTTACTGATATGTATGTATTCGTATTCATTTACTTGCATCTGTGTTTATGTCATAAATGTATGTCTGTATGATTTGTATGAGTATATGTGGATATATATATATATATATATGTGTGTATACGTATGGATGTTTGCACGTATGTATGTGTGTATATGTGTATATATTCATACTTGTTCAGATGTACATGTATGCACGTCTATATATATATATATATATGTTTGCGTATGTTTGTATATATATATATATATATCTACATATATATATATATATATACGCATGTATATGTATGTGTGTGTATATGTGCATGTGTGTGTATATATATATATGTATATCTGTATATGTATATATATATATTTATATGTATATGTAGGTGTATATGTATTTATGTATGTACGTATGTATGTGTATAGATAGATAGATAGATAGATAGATCGATAGATAGATAGATAGATAGATAGATAGATGTACGTTTGTTGACTTGGGTTTCACTCTTTTTTGATTGTCTATCAAAGTGTTTTAATTTTTAATTTGAAATACTGGATATATGCAGAGATGCGTATATTGATGAATTTTTGTGAATGTGGAATGAAATTTGGGAAGAATATTTGTTATCGTGACGCCTTTTATACAAACACAGATATAAAATAACACTTGGACAACCATTGACGTCACAGAAACACACGTACTCTCAAGCTAGACAACAGAGGCATAAATTCATATGAACGATATAGAGCTTAGCATATATATGTATATGTATGACGTTTTGCATATGCATACGTATTTAAATTTATCTTGTGTTTTTGTCTAAGTATATATTTAATTCTGTTTATATGTTCCTGAATTGAAACATGATTATGTCTATCCCGACCTCATTCATCCAGGGCTGGTCACGTTATGAATTCGCCTTTTAACGAAACTTGGTTTTAAGCAACCGACAATTTGAAATGAATTGTTTGAACAATAATTTTTATCGATACTCATATTTAAGTAGATATTCTGTTTTTTAATCAAACAGTATTATATATTTTTATTTATCGGCCTGATTACTTACGATAAATTTTTATTACGAAAATGTATATTACTGTTTCATTAAAACAACAGAATATCTAGTTAAATATGTGTATCGATAAAAAAATAATGTTCAAACCATTCATTTCAAATTGTCGGTTGCTTATAACCATGTTTCATTAAAATTCGTTGATTTCCGTAACATCTTTACATTTGTTGATATTACGATACATTTCAGAGCAGATATGTTTGTTTACGATGGATCGAAAATCGTTTAGACTGGAAGGCTATTCGTGGTCGAAAGGTTTAAGACATCACCAGGTCAAATGGTAGCTTCCCCTATATAGATAGGGATCGCAGGTTCGAATCCTGCCGAATGGCACACATTTTCCTAATAAAAATCCATCGTAAATAATCAGGCCGGTAGATAAAATTATATAATACTGTTGCATTAAAAAAAACAGAATATCTACTTAAATATGAGTATCGATAGAAAATAATGTTCAAACAATTCATTTCATATATATATATATATATATATATATATATATATTTATGTATATTGCGATACATTTCAGAGCAGATATATATATACCGCCAAAAAATACATATACTTTTGTAAATATTAGCAAGAAGAATCACAGTTGCAAACATAACAATTCGTTTACTTGAATATTCTAAAATATTTCTACTGAATTTATAAACATAACGATTCGTCTATTTAAATATTCTGATAATATTTCGGCTGAAGTGTTTGAATGAACAAGCTTCTTTCAAACTCCAAGAAATTAAAAACCAGTGGCAATCCCAATATTGCATAATTACAAAAATTTAACATAACTTTAACGCCATATTGCAATAACGATCATAAATATGAATGCAGGTCATTATGCAAATAAGTTTAGAAAGAAGCAATAAAAAGATTAAAAATTGTCAAGATTTTTCATAAAGCTGATGTAGATGTGAAACATGGGAGCGTGATTCACATCTCCACTATTTTCACTTTCATTTTTCATGTTTCTTTATTTTGAAACAATTTTTTTTCCGGTTTCGTTGCGAGTGAAATCCGAAGGCGCAATTGGATAAAGGAGATTCATTTCAAAATCTGAAAAAGATAATAACGAACAGAGGAAAAAAATTGAGAAAAATAATAAAAACTCAACTGCATTCTTATTTAATCGAGACATTTATATATATATATATATATATATATATATATATATATATATATATATGTGGGTGTGTGTGTGTGTGTGTGTGCGTGCGCGCGCGCGTGAGTATGTCTGTGTGTGTGTGCGCGCGTGAGTGTGTGTGTGTGTGTGTGTGTGTGTGTGAATACATAAATGAATTAGGAAAGAAAGTAAATAATTGTAACGTATAACATTAATTTAAATCAGTGTTCAATATAAAGAAACAGGATTGGATATGTATTATCATTTATTACTTTAGAAAATGTACAAAGCACAAGCTACTGAAGAATTGTATATTTTTTGATACTGAAAGAACAATGACTCACCAGGTAATTGATAATGATGCTAATAAAAAATTCAAAATAATTCCACTTCCTGTTATATTTATAATTCTTTTTGTATAAGGTAAATAGATATGAAGTAAATCTGATATCGATACAAAATGTACAAATTTGTTGTACATTTTTGTAGTGAGACTAAGAACTACAATTATACCGACTTAGAGCCAAACCCGAAGCAAAAACTAAAAGGGTTGAAAAAATATAGACATACAGACAGATAAACAAACACACCCAAATATCTTGACTTTTATATATATATATATATATATATATATATATATATATATATTATCGATTTTCTGCACTATTGTAAGAGCTGCAACCTTGAAACTTCTGAATATTGTTTCTTATGTCTTTGTGTATGAGTGTATCAAAATGTATTAAAATCGGACTACTCCTTCTATAACCAGATTTTTTCGATTATCGATTTTCGATATTCATCGGAGGTACCTCGACACAAACCTAGCTAAGAACACTCGCAGACGTTTATCGTACAACAGTGTAAGATTTGAAGAAAATCGGTTCAGCCGTTTTGGAATCTATAGGTAACTGACACACTCACAGGCACACACACATAGACACAAAGACAAAGTGATATTTATAAAAACGTTTATATATATATATATATATATATATATATATATATATATATATATATTTACCGAGTGGGTACAGAACGAAGAATTCTTTCAACTTCCAAAACATTAATATAAAACAGTGCTCGATATATAATATAATATATAGAGCTGTGAATATTTATTATAATTTATACTTTAGAACATGTACATAATTACTTTCTCTCTCTCTCTCTCTCTCTCTCTTCTAATATATATATATATATATATATATATATGCTTACCTCTTATATATGGATCATCATTTCTCAGTAGCGTTTCTTCGGGCAGATTAAGACGGAGTTGTGTCTCAATTCGTGAACTGACACGCATCTGAGAAATGATAAACATTTTGAGGTGCCTAATCTCGATGGACATAAGTCTGAACCTTCCCATTGCACTAGTGAGAATAACACCAAAACATCACCGAGGCCATAGCAACCGACGGTTACGGGGTCTGTGCAGATCTTTGCCCTGGCCTGAGCTTTGACACATGATTATGAAACAATGATCCTCAACGATCTGTCACACCACTCAATGGAGCGTCAAATAAATCTCCCTTTCTCTCTATGACACACACTCTCTCTCTCTCTATATATATATATATATACACGCACACACACACACATATATATATATATATATATATATATATGTGTGTGTGTGTGTGTGTGTGTGTGTGTGCGTGTATATATATATATATATACATTCATCGCATATACTTAAAGAAATTTCAAAACCACATGAGGAAAATGTCGTTTAGAAAAATTAGATATAAATCGGAGAGATGTATGACAAGATGTAAACAAAGACAATGTATGAACTTTCAAAGAGTTTTAGTAAACGAGTGAGGGAACAAGATTCAAGTATAATTACAAAGAAAAACTTTATTAAATGCTACAATATTTAAAATAATTATATTAATCGCGAACGTCCTGAATTGCTACAGCACAGTAATGTTGAGGAAGCGTTCGTGTTAAATAACTAATTAACTAGACAAGTATTTTAATTAAATTTTTCTATAATTTTGGCCGCCTAATAAAGACAATAAAGCGGCAAATTTACAGGGATTAAAAATTATTAAAGAATACAATGAAATTTATATTAAAGTTCGAGAAGAATGAAAGAACAGAACTTAAGTACAGAGAATTTCATGATTAATACTGCATATTGTAATATGCATTTGGAAGATCAAACTTGACTGAAAAACGAGAAAACGGAAGAGCATTTCTATAAGACGTACAAAATAGGAAACTATAATCACAAAACTTATGGCTACAACTAAACAATCCAATTTTAAAATGAGAAAAAATTCCGCGTAATCTAGAATTGCACCTAAATTAATAAAACATAGGAAATATTGAGCAAAGTTCATTCGAATAATTACAATAAAAGCTTTTATAGAAAACACACAGGAAAATAAATTTACGGCGGTATATAATTTGCTGAAGCTGAGATCTCGAAAGAAGACGCTTAGAACTGCATATTTTTTTTAAATTTTACCAAGGATCTCTAAATATGTATCACGAGCACCCTTATTATATGAAACAGTAATATTCTAAGCACGAACGCATGGTAGAATTATAAGTATGGCAGTTAAATTTGTGGGAGAAAAATATAGTCAAGCACGACATAGAGAACTAATTTTCCTAGCAAAAGACTTAAAATTGATTCAATGTAATCCTTCAACATTATGTCAGCGAAAACAGTTGTCCCGAGAAGGTAGGATATTAGTATAACTAACACTAAACCATGGTTTCTGACATTGATTGAAAAAATTAAATTATAGAAATTTTATTTTTGCTGAATTAAAATCGGCTACAGTATATTTACCATTTCGCAAAACAGATTTGTGGTTTATTGCTTCAGCTTAACTTTTCGGAGCATACACTTTATGGGTTCGGTCACTGATCATATGCGTTTAAAATCAGGGATAGGGGAATGAGTAGCATGGTCGAATATTGAATGTGATCTTTAGTTTAATAGTAAATGGTGAGAAAACTAAACATCTATTGCATGAAGAGTAACACATGAATGTTATAAAAAACAGCTGAGCATTAGATTTATAATTTGGAGATAATAAATTCAAATAAACTTTGAATATTTCGAATGTCTTATCACAGGGGATGGATAGTGTCGTAATGAAACCCGAAGGCACATTGTAATAGAGTAATATGCATTATAAATGTTAAGCAAAGTATTGTACAAAGTATAAAGAATGATGAAGTTGACAGCCATATGTGACAAAAGCTTAAGGGACCATGTTGCTTTCAAAACATGACTGACAAGGCATAAATATTTTTTCAAGAATTAGATTCCAATTTCTTTCTGTAGTAAATTAGTTACCAACCAAAGCTTTAGAGTCCCATATGTCTTGCATTTAGCACACAGATAGAGAAGAGATGGATTAATACTTTACCCAAAGTTATTTATGCTTAAGTAAATTCAATTTTTATTCGAACTTGACTCTCAGATTTCTCATTCCGAGCCAATATCCATTGCACCACGATTCACATATATGACAGAGAACACTCGACATATTAAAAAAGGAGTTGATGGAAAAGAAATATGTTCCTACAGTAAGATAACGAGAAAAGAATAGACCGATATTTTTAGGAACGATAAAGTTCTAGAGAATGGTTACAAAATCACAATTATACATAAAATCAGAAAGAGTTTTAGAATTTCTAGGATAGTTCATGTGGAAATAGAGCCTGTAAAAATATATACTTGCAGGCGAGATTTTTGCAGAACGGGACGGTTAAAACAATGTGTTACTTAATTGGTAAGAATGGGAAGAATGACATAAAAAAGGCTCCTTTCAACTGCTAAGCACAGTACTAAGAAAGAAATACTTCGTTAGTAACAACAACAATCGTGATTACCTGTTACATAAAATCGTTTTTTTCAATATGAGACTCCTCACATAGAGAAAAGATTTAGAGACAAAAGAAATGAGGTTCTACAGAAATATATTGAGAATACCAGGGACTAAATCATTAAGAAACTTAATTCAATAAAAATGTAGTTCTACAGTAGGATGCATACAATAATATTGATCAATATTGATCAAACATATGAACAAAAACAAGTTTCAAAGAAAATGAAAATATATGGCCACCTAATATTGGAAAAGAAATATTTGATATTTCTAAATTAAAGTATGCGGATAGTGGGCGAACAATGTCTCATACTTACAGGAAAGATTCCTGTCAAGTTCAAAAGAGAAAACTGACGCAAATCCACATTATCAATCATTAGTAAATTCGTTGCAGAACCAGGTTTCAGAAAGATAAAAAATATATTGAGTAAGAGTTGTAAAGGAGAGATAAATATGGAGAGCCATAATGGTCAATGTCCTGAAAGGACACATGACAAAGAAGAAAAGAAGAATAGAAACGTCAACAGTCAGGGATGTCTGCTTGTAATACCCAAAGTGAAGATATTTCAACCTGGGATCAAATCCAAATTTAGATGATATTTTATCAAAATATTTTATCATATCATGGACAAGTATCCGTGTTGCATGTGTCTTCCATAACCCCTTTTACAGTGAGTATCATAAACATTATATTGATTTTGGTATATTTGTAATAGCCTCACCTAAAACTCTTTGACCCCATAGGAATACCAACAGAAACAACAAGAAAAACAAGCCTTCTCCGGCTGTGCCCTGAGATGGTTATCATCCCTAATTTATTCTCTCTCGTCAGGTATAGTGCGATTTAGTTGTGTCCTCTGTCTGCTGGCAGAGACGCAACTGAGGGAAATAATACTGCGAGGTGCCCGGCCCATGTAAACAGCTGTCTAATCCTGCAGCCTATTTATGGCACAAAAGAAAAGATCTGCGGTCGCCACCGAGGCCAGCGGCATCCACAATTGCGCTTGCTTGGGGAATGTTTGTTTCTTGCTAGATTGTACATACTCGGGTTCCCAAAAGTTAACTTGACTTTGTGTTGCATCAGTTGGGGAGAGATGGATAAATAACAAAAAAAAAAACAAACAACAACAACAACAACAACGATAAAAATGAAAAAAATATGATGTATTTTTAAAAGTATTTTAAGCGAAGCAATTTTTGCAAATTTAGTTTTCTATACTAAAAATAGAAGAATAATTTTAAACAATCTTCTATATAAACTCCTCAGAAGACACGGTTTCTTCGAAACTTTGATACTCTAAAATTTATTTTATTTGTTATAATAGAGATAGTGGTGTATATAGAGTGAGAGATATTGAGAGAGAATACGAAAAACAGAGAAACATCTCTTATAACTAGGTAAAATATATAATAAGATTTTACTGAAGCTAATGGATATAGTATCACATCACAAGCTTTGGATGGTTTTATAGACGTATTTTATAAGTTTAACATATTAACTCTGCTAAAGCTGTGAATTTATGTAAGGTAACACTTAAAGTACGTAGCCATTAAGCTATCATATGATGTTAATAAATTTGGTGTAATCCAATGTTTGGAATCAATTCCTTGTTTGCTTAACGTGTAAAACAGGAATATCATCTTAAGGATAAAGTAAATATTACGCTAAGGATACCGATTGCATACAGGACTTCAATGTTACTGAGCACATCTTTGACTTGCACATGAGTATGTTTTAACAAAAATCCACTTAAAGTAAGTGAATAACTCACAAAAAGCAAATACAATTAAAAGAACTTTTCGTTTGATAAATCCCAAGTGATATTTCTTTGTCTGTCTGCAATTATTCGATGAAATTGATGAATTTTGTGAATCAATTTACTTGTTTGGATTGTATACTTCTTTCTATTATAAAATTAAAGTAAAATTTAATTTTCTTTACTAAATCTTTTAGGACACTAAATGTTTAATATATCAATTAAGTATCCTATTCGTCCGGAATTTCAAAGCTAATCCTTAAATTTAAAGAAAAGCAGCAAATTGTTTTTAGTCAACAATGAAAATAGGAAACGTGTCTGTTAATTATAAGATGACGACTTTTATTTGTATGAAAAAATGTAAAGATTGGTTTTCTATGTTACATGGCTTATTGCATGTCCTTCCATATTTATGCCTTTTGAGTTAATCCTATATGGCAACAAGTTGTTGATTTATTCGTTCTTTCATCCAATTATGTTTTTATTGTGAGGACTACCTACAAATGGGTTCTTCCCCACCTTTATGATATGGCTACCAACTCTGAGATACAGACACTGAGGGGTCACTGAGTAGTGGCCAGAGAGTTAGTTTAATGAGAGAGTCAGGACGCCTGCAAGAGGAAGTACACGCCAGACCACGTTGCCTTTTGCACTACGTTTTCCAAGAATATACTATTCAACCTTATATCTGAGTCCGTGTTATCTTTCAATGATCCTTCGTTCATACGAGTTTTATTATATTATCAGTATTTTTAATAATATTGTTCTTGTAAGGAAGCAAAATTTACGTCCTATTTTCTTAAATTATTCTTCACTGGAATGATTGCCTTGCTTATTTTAGTGTACCTGCATTTTTGTGATATATATATATATATATATATATATATATATATATATATATATATATATATATCCCGTCTCATAATATTTACAATTTCATAGTTTTATCTGTTGTCTTCTCATCCAAAGTTCCTTAATTTACTGTAACATCAAATTTTTCTTTTGTTTATCCGACATAGGATAAACGCTTTTGCCGATACATCTATAATAGACGGAGAAGACATTGTGAAGTTATACACGACTGATTCAAAAGCCTCAAATAAGATATTAGAATCTCATCCTGTTTATTAACATTATTAATATATACGGATTCATTTTCTTCTACATGCGCTTTCCCTTCTTTCTCCTGTTATACCCTGCACCACTCATTCCATCATTCAGCTGATTAGGTTTTTCAAATATGTAATCCGCTGCTTTCCCCTGTCTCTCCTTCCTTGTATCTGACCTGTTAGTATCAGGTTTTCGTATCTCTCCCTCATTTTATGTCCCAGGTAATTCAGCTGTCTCTTCCTGATGCTCAGTATTTCTTTCTTTTTCGTTTCCATCATTTCTAGGACCTCATCATTGATCATAAGCTCGATCCATGATATTTACTCATTATTAAAATATAAAACAGTTGAATCTTAATATATATATATATATATATATATATATATATATATTAAGATTCAACTGTTTTATATTTTAATAATGAGTAAATATCATGGATCGAGCATATGATCAATGATGAGGTCCTAGAAATGATGGAAACGAAAAAGAAAGAAAAATTGTAATTTTGTTTTTAAAGTAGTTTAGAAAGAGTCTTTCTAAAGTTTTTATTACAATTGTTTATGAAGCATGATAACACTACATAATTTTTCTGTTTTCAAACAATATTGTTCTTTTGCAGGTGATATTAAATAAACACACTTTTCCAGAACGCTCTCCTTCTGAAAAATTGAAAATTTGTGTATTGATATAATGTTTTTCTATACTAAAAATACAAGTATAATTTCAAACAATCTTCTATATAAACTCATGAGAAGACCCGGTTTCTTCGAAACTTTGATACTCTAAAAATTTTCTTTTTCAGAAATGAATTGAGTTCTCTCGGTGACTGGCGTCTGTATACACTGCTTACATACAAGGCGTTAAAATTGTTCTTCTCTGACCCCATGCGCCGATGGCTTAAGGAGTAGAGACTC
The DNA here is from genome assembly GCA_037127315.1 of Ascarosepion bandense. NCBI lineage: Eukaryota > Metazoa > Mollusca > Cephalopoda > Sepiida > Sepiidae > Ascarosepion > Ascarosepion bandense. The sequence continues at coordinate 7,688,654 of JBBBDQ010000202.1, read as the reverse complement.
CAACTGAACCAAATCGGTCGAGTTTCGATCCCGGCCAGAAGCAAGTGGATATGTCTAGCCACACTGATGAACTATGATAGAGGGAAACGGACTTGAATGTGGATGACTAATATATTATGCTCTCATTACGATTGAGCTTTCTGGAGAAGAAAATTTTAAAAACAGTTTCCACTTCGGTTATAATGCGTGATTCTTCAGAAATGAATTGAGTTATCTCGGTGACTAGCGTCTTTATACACTGCTTACATACAAGACATTAAAATTTCTCATCTCTGACCCTATGCGCCGATGGCTTTGGGAGTAGAGACTCCGACTGACACCAAATCGGTCGAGTTTCGATCCCGGCCAGGAGCAAGTGGATATGTCTAGCCACACTGATGACCTGTGATACAGCTAAACGGGCTTGTATGTGGATGACTAATATATGTATATATTTATACTCTAAGTAGTGGATATGTATCCTATTTCCAATTCTGTACCGTTAACATAAATAATGTTCATTGCGTGATAGGTTATTTTTTCCCTATATTATATTTATAAGGTTCAGTTTGCGCGTTGTTTTTAATTTTATGTTATCAACAGTAATGTATAGAAACATCAATTGGTCACCGTCTGTAAATGAGATACATAATAATGAAAGAAAAATATTAGATAAAGAAATATAATACAAAATAAATAAATAACAATGAAAAAAATGAAAAAGGGAAAAGATGGTTCACTTTAGTCAGGTTCTAAATATTTAAGTAGATATGTATTTCTATGCTTGTATGTAGACATTAATTCATTTTTTATCATTTAATAAATTAGGTTTATTTAGATGTTTTAAGATGACAATATTTTCTAAAAAGCACGTTCCATTTAGTTTTCGCGATGATGTCTCAATTATCATTGCATTTCTGTTGTTTTCCAATTGCCAAATATATTTGTATTATTCTTGGAATTATTGTTATTAAAGATGAATTACTTGTTATAGAATCCTTTTTTTCATTTTTTCTCATTTGATCCAAAAATATATTCAAATGCATTATTAGAACGGATGTTAGCTTTGTAAATTATACATCTGGACATACATTAACAGTTACGTTGGCAGATTGGGTTTCTTCGGTAGCTACAATTATTGATGATAGGCTAATATTGTAAATGACAGTACAGTTGCTATTATCTTGCAAGTTGAACAGATTTTTTATTTAATACCATACTGCCATTCAGTAAGATATACTAATCGAAGTTTTTGACGCAAACATAACTCAGGCTAATTTGGTTTTTGTTGAAAATATTTTAGTGCAGGCAATGGTTGAAATGAGTGTGAAAGTAACTTTAGGAAAAAATTTGCGATGTTTGTTTGATCTTATGTCTAAAAGGTTCGTTAATTCTAATGATGTTACGTTCGCGTGTTTTATGCATAAGATCTTTCTAAGCTTATATTAGAAAAGGACTAAATATATTTATATATTTATAGCTTATTTTATATATTATATAGCTTATTTTAGAAAAGGACTAAATATATTTATATATATAATTTGGTCTATGTTTCTTGGATGATGTAGTATTTACATTATTTACGTTATTCGGACAAATGGCAAATAAAGATGTGGACAATATATAATTTTACTCTGAAGAAAAGCTACATTATTACTAGACTTAGAAGATAATCTAAATTGGATGGATTTATGAATATTGTCTAGTAAATAACGTGGCGGTTTGAATCATTTTGGACGCATTTGTGATTGTAAGAAACTTTTGTACATGGTTTGTAGAATTCATTATTTATATCAAAATTTAGGTGAAGGAGGTTTATTACTTTAGCATTAGTGGTAAAAGTGATTTTTAATTCGTAATCTTTAAAATCTTAATGTAGACCTTTCTTAGTCAGTTCGTTGTTGGCTTGTTTTTCGTAAAAGTATTTATCAGTCTTCTCTTTTATAAACCAGTGTTTTTCTTTTATCTTGAAGGTATACATAAAACACCATGACAAAATGCTGACTAATTCACAGGTCTACGCAGAATCTAACAATCTGATAGCATTGTTGAAATTTGAATTGCTTTTTGGTTCACAGCAAGCTGTCATGACATAAGAAATATCTTTCTGGATGTTTCATAATATTGAAGTTGTGGACGATAATTGGCCAGTAAATTTTAGCAAAGTATAATGCATCAGATAATAATTTTCGGTAATGGACAGGTAAAACATGCAAATATCAAATTATATGAATATGCATTCCTTCGATTGAATTTTCCTTTTTATTGAATAGTTCACGAAACTTATCTGCGTGCTGCATATATATATATATATATATATATATATATATATATATATATATATATATCAAGTAATTCGACCTCAGCAGAATGCAGAAAGCACTGGAAGGCCGTTTCGTCATATAATTGGCACTCCTCAAACTAGGATGGTGCCTCCCAAATCCACGACTATTGTCACCAAGCCGCTCAGTCCTAAGCATTATAAGTCGGTTCGAGCAAAACATATTACAGAAATAGTAGGAGGATTTGAATAATTAAGCAATTACTTAATTATTGAAATTCTCCTACTATTTCTATAATGCATATATATATATATATATATATATATATATATATATATATATATATATATACACGAAGAGACCATGAAGCAAACAGAAACATTTATGAATCTATGTACAATATACTGAAGCCAAATTAAAAAAAAATGTTCGTATAACCACAATTCAAGCAAGAAAGCCATATAAATTGCACGAAACAAGCCAACAAAAAGAAATAAAATGATAAATTTTCTATTGTGATCTGGAGTACATTAAAAAAATGTAAGACATGACATCGCTGGTGATGTTTGCAGATTGTGCTAAGAAGAAAGATTGGGTATTGTATCATGTCTAGATGAAGGAATGTCAAGAAATGAAAGGTCCGAAAAAATATTAGGATAAATACATATTAGAAATTACATTTTGAATTTTTACAAACTGGTATAAATCTGTATACACTATTAATCAAGCAGTCTTGACCAACACCTCCTCTTATTTTAAACTTCCTCTTCTGGGTTTTAAAATTCGTTATTGTGAGTTCAAAATAAAGCGTTAGGAAATCAGCTAAAGAATAACGCATAATGACACTAAAAGGTTGAAATCATGTTAGATTAATCAGCTGATCTTTTTAATTTTAATTTTAAAAAAGTCAAATGCTAGCGGCAAAATTTTAATTAACAGGACGCATTCTCTGCGTGTACACAAAAAATAAATGGCAGATATATTTACCTTATATATACATAACTTATGAACACAGACATATATTTTGAGAGTTTATATGAATATATATATATATATATATATATATATATATATATATATTATATATTATATTATATGAATATATATATATATATATATATATATATATATATATATATACACGATAGAATAAGGAACAACGAAAAATTTACAACGTTCACTGAATTAATTTAAAATACTGCTCGATATATAATATACAGCAGTGAATATTTATTATAAATTATAATTTAGAACATGTACAATTTTTTATCCAGTACAAAGTGTACATTTTGTTTCGACATTGAAATGAAAACGTCTACTCAGCTTATGTGGAAAGGAATGGAAAGTCTCTCTCACTCTCTCTCTCTCTCTCTCTCTCTCTTTCTCTCTCTCTTTCTCTCTCTCCACCCCCCCCATATATATATATATATATATATATATACGAGTGAATGAAGAACGAAGAAAAATTTACAATGTTCGAAGAATTAATTTAAAATAGTTTTCGATTTATAATATAGAGCTGTGAATATTTATTATAAATTATAGTTTAGAACATGTACAATTTTTTATCCACTACAAGGTATACATTTTGTTTCGACATTGAAATGACAATGTCTCCTCAGGTGGTGTGGAAAGGAATGGAAAGACTCTTTTTTTATATTTGGCGAATTGAGTGTGGGATGTAGATGGGGTTAATGATAAGGAGATACGTTTTGTAAATTGTCTGTTGGAATGTTGAAAAGAGGGATTTTGTAGGTGATTTTGTAGAGATCTAACATTAAGATATTGTATAGCCTTTTTAACCAGAGATATGAAAACACGGTAAACTGCAACCACATTACAGAAATAACCTTAGAATCATGCTAAAAATTACTACAAAAGCCAAAGTTAGGACAGCTTAGAGACAATAAAACTTTATAATATCAGTTATACTTTTACATTAAATTTTATATATTTGATAGCACCAACTGTGTTCATTTTATTTTTTTTTTAGAAAAAAGTGATTTCCTAAATTTGAAATTAAGTTTAATTTCACAAAATTAGATTAATTATAAAAACTGGGTTTTAAAAAAAAATAGTGTACGGTTGTACCATTAAATAAGAAAGATAGGCCCAATAAATGATAACTACTATTCCGCACTTTATCGCATCATATTATATTCTTCCCCAATCTACACTTCCTTACTCTCTCCTTCACGAAACCCGAAGAGAAAAAAGTGCAGCCACTAGGCAATAAAAGTATAACAGATTCGAAAATTCGGCAAAAACCAAAATAGTGCTTCTGCCCATTTTCAATGATCATATGTTTTTACAATTATACTCATTAGTTTAATCCAGTATAGTTCATTATTGACTTGATCCACGAGAACAAATACTGCACTTTGTTTCAGTTTAAACATTCACAGGAAGCTGTGTTTGACTTGAAATATTCTTTATCTTTGGAACACCGACCAAAACACATCCGACGGAACATCCAGAAATCATTTTTCCATTTAGACCTTTAAGTTTTCATATTTCTCTTTTAACTGGTCAGATGTCCACTCATTATTTCAATATATATTTATAATTAAATACCATAACTCGAATATATGCATCCACTCTGTTCCAAATTACTCTGTATATTTTACTCATTTGAATTTATACAATTGTTACGAAATGAAACGTTGCAACTAATGTCACGTAAGATTTTGGAAGATATCTTTTAATATATATATATATATATTTTTTAACAATACATGTGATTTAATCGACCATTGTGATATCACTCTGGAGTTTTTTGAATTTTTGTATCCACATTATTAATTTCCACAAACATACATTTTCTGTGGTTTTCTGTACTTTTTCCGTCTGAACTCTGTGTGCAACATTTTTATGTAAGAATTTTCCTTGTTTTAATATGTGACTTTTCGTCTCCTACCTGTATTTCTACACATGTAGCATTTTAAAAACTTAAAGTAACAATCGTCTCCGTAATGTAAACTTCTATATCTGAAACCTGGATTAATTTTTATTCCTATTTTCTTTAGGTTGTATATATGCGCATTCCTTTAAATCAATGACTCAGATTTAGGATTTTCTGACAGTCGTCCGATACTTTTTACAATAATCATTTTTTTTATTTCCTTCCAGTTTCCTTAAGAAAAGTATTTCTGCATCTTTCTTGCCGTTATTCCTGATAAGAAAATTAATACTTAAACATGTCCGGAATCAGCTCATTTAATTATTAATATTTGACAATCCTAGTTAACGAGCATAGTATATATGACAAAATATTTCATCTTTTTGTCATATACATACACTTCTAAGGAATATTTTATAGTCATCTTTCTCCCTAAAAATGTAGCCAATATATTTACTGATTTTTTAAAGAAATTATCCACTAGTTTTCTTGGTATTACAAAATTACATTATTTATCATATTCTACTGATACAGGTAAAATTCTTTACAAAAGTCTTGCTAATCTTATCGACTTCCTAGTTTTTTCCTGTAAATTTCCTAAAATCGGAAGAAACGTTAATTCTATCATTTGAATCGGATGTAAAACCATTTATAACGTTGGCCATTGCACTGAGAATAAAATAAATTATTCTAATTAAATTTTTTTGTTGTAACTGCAATTCCAACAACTGGTGTAGTTACTGTCGTTTTTATATCACTTGGGATAATAATTTTTCCATATTTAATAATCAGTCTTTTTACAATTGCGCACAGCAAAATCATATATATACACAAATGGGGTTTAAATTCATCGTCGTCACTGTCATTATATGCGACGCAGCAGAATAGCTATTTCTTCTAATCCCTATAAATTTCTTGTCACCACTGTTAAAATTCACTAATATTGGTTAGAGTGTTATCTCTAGGGTGACTCCAAAGGAACTCTAACGAACATTTTTCCAGAACTTTATCAGAACGTTCTCGGATATATCACGCTGAACTCTTATTCAGTTTTTGATTGAAAGAATATTGTTACCCGAGGTGATTTATTTATTCCACAACAATTAACTATTTGGAGCAACCAGTAAGTGCACTGTTACGAAGAATTCAAAAAAAGACTCCCGATAGTATATGAATCGAATTATTGCTGGGGATTTATTCTTCAATCCATTCAATTCTACAGTTGGTACGACGTTTGCTTTAAGCCTAAATGTCGGGTTTCAATTCCTGGCAGTGGATGCGCACTGTTGAGGATTGACGAAACGGCCGTCCAGTGCTTTCTGTATTCTGTTGAGGTTCTAGGAATTAAATATTCCTAGAAGATATCTATCTATCTATCTATCTATCTATCTATCTATCTATCTATCTATCCATCTATCTATCTACCTATCTATCTATCTATCTCTCTCTCTTTCTCTCTCTCTCTCTCTCTATATATATATATATATATGTATATACATATGTATATATATATATTTATGTATATATTTATATATTTATGTGTATATATATGTGTATATATATGTATGTATGTATATTTCTGTGTGTGTGCCTGTGTATATTTTTAAAGAAAGGTATTAAATTAAATGAGTGTATTACAATTGAAAACGATTTATTACATATGGATTTACAAAGATATCTTTCAACTTCAACCAGTTTCGATTTTATTTTTCAAAATGTTTTAAATATATATTCGATTACCACTATCTGACGTTCATATAGAGAATTAAATGAAGAAAACATTCCGGTACATTCTAGTGCACACGCATATATGCTAGTAATTATTCCAACATAAAACACATAAAACTAGGCGTGATTTACACTGAATGGCTGACAATAGTCCCTTCATATTCAGCAAATATAATTAGTTAATTATAAAGCAAAAACTTCCCAGATGCTAGAAAGTACATATCTATTCTTTTTTTCTTAAACAATATGTTTATCTGATTTCGTCAGACGGCCTGAATATTCTATAAATCTTAGTAAAGAAATTAAGAAAACCTGTATATGAAATTACGATTAAATATAAGTGAAATTCATGTTATTAAACTTTTTCATCTAAATCATTACAAAATATTAACTGAGTATAATTTTTTTTTAATATAATTTTTTTTCTATTTGATATTAAAATAAACCAAGCTCTCTTTCTACTGTATCATTAGCTAAAAAATAAAAAAATGTGCGAAAACCCTGATACCTCAATAATTCATTTTCACCAAACTATATTTATGGCTAAATATTTTTACAGTTCCCATCATAATTTTTAGTGATTTTTCACTAGATTCAGTTCATGAAAAACATCTCTGAATATATAAAGTATATTAAAAAGTAAAATTTTCCTGACGAATTTTACGAATATTCAAACCGAGCATGCGAGCAACGATGAGGTGTTGGAAAGAACTGAAGCGAAAAAAAAATTAAGAGTGAGCTTCAGGATGAGACAACTGAAATTCCTGGGATATGCAAGGAGGAAGGAGGGTTTGGAGAACCTGATACCGACAGGCCAGATAGAAGGAAAACGAGACAGGGAAAACAGTGTATAACATATTTGAAGGGCTTGATCAGATGAATGAGGGAACGGGGGTTGACACCATGGATAAAATGATGTGGAGAACCATGATCGCCTATTTCCTGAAAGGACAGGACATATAGAAGAAAGGGACTTAAACTAAAATGAGAGTGGATTTTTCCATATTTATAATTGAATGAAAGATAAAATTACTTTCCGTAAAGAGTAATTATTTTGAGGAAACGATCCGTTTTTAAATATAAAAATTCTCCTTCATTAAATTTTAAATTTTCTTGTAATAATATAAACAGAAATAAATAACTACATAAAGTACTTAGATTAACATAATCATCCAAGATTTGCATATGTTTTGTTGACTCAAACCTTACAGTGGGACGCCGAAAAAAGTGACGTAAATGATGATAGCGTTGGAGTTTATCTTTTAATTGAACATGTAAAAACAGAAAATAAATTACATAACATTTGATAGATGTTAATTCTCACATAAGCTCAAATTGTTATTGCTGAGTTGTTTCTTCAAGTGCCCTAATCGATTACATGCTTTTCTTAAAAACGTTAATACTTCAATTATTTAAACTACTGTATTTAAAAACCGTCGAATAGAAAACACCGATGTTATTTAGTATGTTAGGGAAAGCTTTACTCAATTCGCCACAAAAATAAATTGTCAAAATTTCTTTATATATGATACTTTTCTTAAACCCAGTGTTTTAGAAAAAAGTGATCAATAAGGTACCTTTTTTACGGTCTATTGGTACCAAAAAAGAAATATACTGAAGAGTAAAATAGAAACTTACCTAAATATTTGTTCGTGCTGCATGAGTCATTATTTATGTTGTACGCCATTTTTGAAATGAAAACAAACATAAGTAAATTTTGGCGTTGCTTAGGACGCATAAAATATATGTCATTTATAAGCACGTGCAACAATAGATGCAAAGACGGTAACAAATGAGAGTTATTCGATGTCATTCTTTTGAGGTGACTCGTTCAGAAATCTTCTACTAGAATGCATTGTCCTAAGATACATGTTCAAATTTGGCGTGATTGAAGAGTGAGAAATAACCTTTATGTTGGATCCGCTCTTTTAAAGAAAGCCCGGTAAGAACTCAGGCACCACTCTGCTCGCAGTTATCCAAAGAAATATATAGAATATAACAATTTATTGATGCAAACATGTAGGATTAAACGCAATATAAAAATTCACGTGATTCACTCTGCATTTTGCCAAGTCTAAGAAGAAAATAGACAGTTATATATATATATATATATATATATATATGTGTGTGTGTGTGTGTGTGTGTGTGTGTGTGTGTGTGTGTGTGTGTGTGTGTGTGTGTGTCAGATAAAATAAATTAGAAACATTGTGTCTGCTAATTTTTAATAAAATTTGTTCATGCTAACTGTTAATCTTTCGAGTTTTATATTTGAAAAGTGTGAGAAATGAGCTTTCACTTTCGGAGATGATTTTTTAAAATTTATTGATGTTGCCTTGTACTTTCAATCTTCTTCCATTATCATCTTTTGGGGTGTCAGTTGGGGGAAAAATAACCTCACATCTCTGTTGCTCAAAATAATTATAAATTTTCTCATTGCTTCAAATATAAGTGTTGACAAAGTTTAGAGTTCATTAGAAAGTGAACATTATCCAAAAAGGAATTTTCATGTTCCAATGCGTATTCATGCCCGTATTTTAGCATGAATATACTACTCTTTCTAGAAAAATTTTGAAACATTACTACAGTATTCATAATGATTCTATTAACTGGCAGCTTACGTATTTTAACTGATATTGCCTCGAGGATGAAAGCTAAGCAATTTTCTCAACCATTATATTTTGAAGCAGTAATAGATTTTACAGTTTTGCGGTTATTTTTTGTTATTTTAACTCACTTCCCTAAAGATGATCTAGGAAGGAGATTAAAAGTACTTGGGAACATCGAAAAATCAACATTAATACTCATTTTTTACATCTTTTAAATTTAGCACACTAAAGACAACCGTGATTATGAACTGTTTTTTTTAAATAAGCAGACACAATATTTGCAATTTATTTAATCTACATGTCTGAAAAGAAATTTGCTTCCTAAATACACAAACATATATATATATATATATATATATATATATATATAACCCACATTTAATAAAATCACATTTCAATCTGATCATGACATATTACGTTGCATTTAGACATATGGTTCTGTTAACATTTCGGTTTCTCGAGCGGTGTGATGTCATAGAACCAAATTAAAATTTACAAGCAGTGTTTTCTATTTAGTGACTACTATCATTGTATATTAATGTTTCATGTTAACACAATATACAATCAACTTTACTGGGGGATGCATTTATTTTAACGTCCCTATAACCGCTTTGAAAATGGCTCATGTGAGCCGAAAGCTTAGAACCATAATAATAAAAACATACAAATGCTGGACAATTTTTGTCTTTATTTTCACCTAAAATTAAAGCTAAAATACGATGTTTCGAACGACTCATGATTAATCATAATATACATTCATTGTCTGATATATTTACCTTTTAACACTATGTGTTTAGAAAATTATCTGTTGCCTTGATACACTATATATATATATATATATATATATATATATATATATATATATAATATTAACTATAGTAGCTACAAAACCAATAGTAACAAAACTAACTCTGCCAAAACTATATTAATTAAGCAATAATCTAAATCGTCTTGAACAACCCACCGAGGACGAACTCGAAGGGAAATGAAGGGGAAATAAAAAAAGAAACAAGTGAAGTACATGAACAAAAAGTCAAGTACTCGTAAGAAAGAAAAAACCATCAGACGGAAACCCTAACACTAAAGTGCTCAATACGAAAGTAGAGCAACAAAGAATGAAGATCTAAGCAATATCCAACAAACCTACCTTCACCCTAGTCCTCGTCAGGGTAAATTGATTTAACCCGACGAGATGTAGAGTGAAACCTAGGTAAGTTTGTTGGCTCTTGCTTAGATTTTCTATCTTTATATATATATATATATATATATATATATATATATATATATATATATACATACACGAAAGGGGTTTCATGAAACAACGTGATATATTTTAAGATAAAGAGGAAATAGTTGCGAAATGCTGAAGCATTTATCATCTTTCGTTCATGTAGCTGTGTTATATACGTTCAGTTTTGTTGAATACTGTGAATTTCAGCTGAATTGTAAAAATACTTAATTCATAGGACAATGTTATATTAGTTTGTGAACATGCAAAGGAAAATCAAAGTGAAAAACAGAAAAGAAAATTCGTAGAAATGATCTTTTTTATACGTAACGAAAGAAAGTTTTTATGCAGTCAATATTGTGTGACCATATTTTTTATGGTCAGTCTAACAACAAATATGTCTGGAAAAGCACAGTGTTTCCGTCTCTTTACCTAAAAACGAAAGACTAGAGACTTATCTTTAGACTCCCTTTGAAAATATATCCATATTTTAAAACAACAAATATAATTGCATATAAAATATATGAATATTTATTTTTCCGACTGACATCTTATCAAATTCCTTCCTATAGAAAGCCTGGCGTTTCAAATCTGTGTGTCTACCCATGGAATCAATTCAAAGAAGCCGAAAAATTAAGAGTTATCTCATGAGATGATATCCTTCGGGATGAGATTATATGTGCTTAAGTAATAGTCCTATGGAGTTTTTAATTAGTGTTAGGATTATGGTTCAAAGAGATACTGATATTTGTGGAGTGATGGTTTAAAAGCAGAGAGAAGTTTTAAGAAAGAAAATAGTTTCTTTTGAACGAAAATGTCACAGATTACTCAACAAAGAAATTAATCGATATCTAAATAAGGAGGATTAAAAAAGTAAAAAAAAAAATCACTCCTTTGGTGAAGTCATCAGCTTGGACGTTTGACGTGTAACCAAGTGAAAATTGTGGAGTATTCTATTGGGAAATTTATCAGTAAAGATTATAATTGGGGCAGTTATCGATTCTGAGGAGGTGTTTTGTGGTGCAAGGAATACCGGCAAAGAACAGGAAATCAGAAAGCCGAGTATGAATTACACTTGAATTTCTTTGCATTCACTTATGTGAGAAAAGTATGATTTGCCAAAGAATACTTTCGTTTTTCAGCAAGAATGAAAATATTAAAAATCAGAAAAAGTCTGATAGATTTCCTAAAACCGTGGCCACATTGAAATATTAGCATGTCATTAATTAAATGTATTCATAGAATTTTACATTGTTTTTATATTATATAAATATTTCCATGAATACGTTCATAAGTTTTCTAATACTTCAAGACGTACATAATGGGTACAAGGAAGAACCTATCTTAAACCATGCTGGAAGGAAAAAATCTTTTTCAAGTCTCATTAATGCACTGATTGATAGATTTAATTTACATTATTAAAAAGCAAAACATCTACCGCAACATGCATATCATTTCAATTAAAATATAAAATAATAATAATAATAATAATAATAATAATAATAATAATAATAATAATAATAAAAATAATAATAATAATAATAATGAATATTTTTTTTGCCTAAAATGTAGATTCCGTGATACATAATGAGAATTAGAAATCATCTTTTATCAGATTTTAGATATAATTCAGCATGACAGAATGAGTCAATGTCTGCACTGGAAAATCTGCAACATTTACACATGAACTGTAAGAAAATGGCGTGAATACTACTAATACACGATTAAATATATTAGAACTCTAAACATTTTATAGGAGTTTTCTTTAAAACAGATATAAAATTCAACACAAATCGTTCAGAGAGAGTGATCATAGTCAAAAGAAACAAAATTTGTCTTCGTATTGACATGGCAAGCACATCAGATATAATTATAGTTTCCTCTAGAAGATATACTAAGTTTGAGCATATTGTCTTAAAATGATTTCTTGATTATTTTGTTCAGTATTTGTAATATATATATATATATATATATATATATATATATATATATAACAAAAAAAGCAAAGAATCAAATACGTGTAACGATGGAAAATTCTGTTCAGATAAATAAATCTAATTTGATATATGTGTGTGTGTGTTTTTATGTATTACGTTTTCACACAGGGCCTGACGCCATTTATTAGAAATTAATAAAACGCTCCTACAATGTCTATATTTTTGATCCCATCTTTAAAATTGTATCATGTTTTAAATTGATAAACAGATCAAATATATTTATTACCTATTTCTTATTGGAGAATATTTTAATGCGTATGAAATGTTCAAAAAACTTAAATAAATTATAAACACTGGGAGAGTTATAAGGTAAATACGAACGATGAGGCAATATTTCATAATCGAGGATATGTATTATTTAGGGACTTCATTAGGATGCGTACAATTGAGCGTGTTTGTGCAGAGAAATCGGTTCTTCTTTATTCCCAAAATTAGGACGTTTCTTTCACAAAACTTTTGTGCAAACATTCCATCCGAGGATAGTTTCGTTTTGTTCGTTTCATGGAAGAATTATTAATGCATAACCCCTTTGAAAGACCACCGTATAGTAACCTATATTTTTAGATTTTGACTATTATTTTAATTATTTCCTAACATCAAAATATTGTTCTAATCTCCTACAGCTGTCAAAGTGTATTCGTTTCTCATACCATGCAAACAATTGTTCGTTTTTCAGGTTTGTACTCATACAATAATATTAATCCATATTGTTTCATTGTAATCATTTTCGTTGAGTTTAAGAATATATTGAATGTACAATTTTCTAGAAAGAAAAAGTGTCAGGAATTAGCCAAGGTATTATCATATACTTTAACTAAAACATTGTTAGATGACAACATATTAAAACAATAAAAATTGCGTCATTTCATGTATGATTATATATATATATATATATATATATCACGTATTTTAAGTCATTTACTGCTCAATTTCTAAAATTAGTAATACCCGTTTTATTGTCTGTATATAAAAATATTTAAAATAATTTGCACAGGATATAACCAATAGAGAAAGGATGGGTAAAGGGGAATTGTTTATATGCTATTATTTATTCTATGTAACTTATTGGTAGAGTCGAGAAAATGATGTAGGGTAAAGAAGTAAACAATGTTTAGAGCTAATAAAGTCAGGACATTTTTGTAGTTATGATTGCTCAGTCCTGTAATGGGAACAGCACATGATAGAATACATTTAAATATTCAGATCAATCTAGGAATATATATATTGATAGATATAAGATTTTTTAATATAATGTGGAAGTCTTAATATTTTAAGCCGTTTTACTGATAACAGTCAAAATATGTCTGTGTTATTTATTATTATGTGCATCTAATTATACACGTTAAACCAGAATGCTATGCTAATATTGGGTTGTTTTTAGAATAATGTCAACGCGAAGTGTTTTATTTTGAAAAGCCATTTTGACATATTATTCTCGGTATATATTTCATGCATTTTTCTATGCATAATATTTAGTGCATTTTCTTTAAAGAATTTTGACATATTTTTAGACAGAAATAATATCAAAATAGCATGTGAAGATGGATCCACGAATGATCAGACAGTAACAAGGTGGTTCCATAAATTCTGTTCTGGTGATGAAAACTTTGAAAATGAGAAAAGTAGCGGAAAGTCATAGAGTTTTGACAACGAACAATTGCTAGCAGTTGTTGATCAAACCCACGTCAAATTATCAGAGAAATGTCTCTAACGCCATTTGCAGAGTAGTGGCAAGGTGAATATTTTCAAAAATTAGTTTCTCATGATCTCAATGAACTTAATGTTCATTGAGATCATGAGAAACTAATTTTAGGCTTTTTTAAGTGTGCTCGATACTCTTTCTGCTTTGAACCAATGTTCTTTCTCGATCGAATAATCACTTGTGATGAAAAGGGGATCCTTTATGATAACTGCAAATGATCAAGGCAAAGGCTTGAACTTGATGAGTCCCCATTCATTTCCTTGTACATATCTGAAATTATTAATTGAGGTATAGCATTAAAAAAGGCCAAGCGATAGCGCAGGATACATTATGTTAAACAAAAAATAATTAAATAAATGCCAGAAGACAAACAATTGGATGTCACACTGAGAAGCACAAAGAGATCGAACAATTTATGACGCACAGATATAGCAGGGGTGCAAAAATAATTTAATTTTTAAATATAATAAAATCATCAATTTTTCACCTCGGTACGATGAGGAATTCTAACGAAGGTACGATTATAAGAGGAAATTACACAGCTGGGATTGTAGTAATTGGACAAAGATTGATTCCAGCTCAACAAAATCGGGAAACTTAAAATAGATAAAGGAGGAAATGGACGTAGTATACAAATTTTGAAGCTAGTTCAATATTAATAAATATGCAAATGGGCAAGGCAGCAAAGCAATATGATAAATATCATAACACTTCTTGTATACTAAAAGTTCTTTCGTAATATTAAGTTTAATTAAAAATGTGATAACAGTGAAATACCTGAAAGTCTCAGCATACCAAACGTAATAGCATAGTGAAAGTAAACAGGCTTCCATTCATTCAATTTGCATAAGATAATGATTTCATGAGATAATCAATAAGGAAATAATTTCAATCATGACAACCGATTTTTACAGTATCATTTGACCATTAATCCTGTAATTACATTTCTATATTAAGCAAAATATATGATATTGTCCGATATGTGTCGTAATGGAATAATTAGTAGTTGCTTTTAAAACAAACGTTGACAATCATTATCCGTTCTACTCGAGCTATTATCAGTTTAAATTTCCAAATTATTTCGAGAAAATATACTTTTTAGGAACATGGGTTTCTTTAACAGATTAACATATCAATTTATTTTTTTAAAATAGTAATAATGTTTTTTTTATTGTTGGATTTTAGATCAGTGGTATTTATTATTATTATTTGTTTATATATATATATATATATATATATATATATATATATATATATATATATATGTTTCAATAAAAGATAAAATAAAATACAAATACATCAACAAAATGTCCGTCATCTAAGATTCAATAAAAACAAGCAGCTCTAAAACACAAGCATACAAACCAAACAACCTAAAAAGATCGACTTTTTTCATGAGAAGATAAGCTATGGCAATTCATTTGATTAGCGATGCCCGCCTTTTTTCAGAGACCCCAAAAACTTTTTACTCAACTATAAAAGTTATAATGAACACACATTTTCTCTTGTAGCAAGACACGTTTTGATTAAAAACATAACTTTGTCTAATCATCTTCATTTTCATAATAAGGATCATAATAAAAATGTATAAATCTGTAAAAAAATGACAGTACATTGTGGTTAAACGTAACTAATCTCGACCAGAATGCAAATTGCATACAAAAGAAATACTTTGGAAAATTGGTTTCAAATACTGGATTTTGACTAATTTGTTTCTTCTGACTCATCTGTTTATTTTGTACATAATTTTCCTTTGCTTGCAAATTGGTATCATATTGATAAATAGGAATCATACATTCATGACAATTGTTTATTTTGGTTAATCAATTCTCTCTAAAAAACTGTTCTCAGTATGTAGCCTTATCAGTGCTTTACTACTCAGAATCCATTCAAAACCTATTTAGATGACAAACATTTATGATTTTAAAAAGAATACTTTTTGTTTCACGTCATGTAAAATTATGATACGATACGAAAAACAAAATAAAAAAATGTATAAGTCAATTTTATTCAGTTTTAGTTTCTTATAAAGGAATGACAGAAAAAAGAGATCTGCAATTTCACCAGAGAATACTCAACAGGGAGAGGCAGATTGTAAACCAAGTACTGACGAAGACGATGGAAAGATCCAATCGAATGCTCAACGGAGAGAGAGTTACAGGGTAAATATTTTCAAAAAAGCTGGAACAAACACTGAATATGTTTATAGGGGTTTCCGCTCTAAAGCGATACGGAATGTTTTTCAAATAGGTTCTTCAAAATTTTGAAAACACTTCAGAGAAAATAAAAAAAGAGAGAGAGACATGGGGGGGGATAGAGATAAAACGTAAGACACCGACAAATATATAGAGTGTTTGATGACTCAATTGTCGCTATATTACCTTTTTCATCTACAGCAGTCCCGCTTTTTGTTATTGATTTCGTCGACTGCACTCTATAGTAGAGTATGTTGGTAAGCGTGTGTAGGAAAAAGAGTACAATGGTGCAATTCACTTAGTTAGAGATGAAGAAAATGCATAATGTAATAGTTGGTCTTCTTCCCGTGATTGCCAATACGGATATTTCACAGTTTTGGATGTGAATCTTAGTACAGTGAAGAAGACTGTATAATATTGCATGGTTCTAATGATAATTACAAAAATATTTGGAGTGATCACAAGGAATGACCACGTCTTCGCTCTATACTTCTTCCCACATGACCTCAGACACTGCATGGTGTCCTACATCTACTACCTTGAGGACTTAATGATGTTCTGGGTGAAGAGGTTTGCTGCTAGAAGATTCTATGCATGAAAAGAGTATTCTATAGCATTCCACACAAAAAGGACAGTCAAATCATGGCCGTCAGACAATTTCCTCGACCACATAACTGGCAGGATATCAGTGTGCTTTTATTTGCACAGACGTTTACCATGCACTGTATTAGAAAAGATAAAAGAACGCGTGATATTGAAAATAAAAAATCTCTCTCTCTCTCTCTCTCTCTCTCTCTCTCTCTTTATATATACATATATATACGAGCAAGCTTCTGTCTATCTATCTATCCCTATATATATATATATATATATATATATATAGTTAGATAGATAGATAGATAGATAGATAGATAGATAGATATTACAGTGAAACCTGATTAGAAAACATCAATGGAAAAATGAAATCTTTGAAAATGACCTCTGTAGAGTTTGAAAGCGCTTGAAAAATGAATAAGTGTAGATCGTTATTGCCTTTCCTATCTCCAGCAAAACGGAAATATGTAAGAATACTGGAAAAAATAATTTAAAAATTAAACCAAAAACAAATAAAATCTTGCTTGTCGATCGTTTTTGACTAAACATGTTTAAATGAAAAATTGCTACCCAAATATATATATATATATATATATATATATATATATATATATATATATATTACGGGAAATTCGTCTAATATATAATGAGATAGTGTAGATTTTTCTTGACTATTATACCTACATGCTTTGCGGCCAAAAACACTTATGTATATCATATCTAAAATTAAAGTAATATCTGTCTACCCTACTTTTCTCCACTGATATTGTGGTTATGAGGCATGTCCAACAGATCACTTGTACTCTGCATACAGTAAACAGCTATTTCGGAAACAATAGTTAACCACACTCCCTAAAAAGTAACTATTACCAGAAAGCTAGATAAATAAGTGTTATGTAAGTAGGTGTTCTTTTATTGATTCTCTCGTTCTACGGATCTTATGCACACCTTATATTGTCTTCTTTCTGTTCACCAAAACGGAAACCGCTCGGATCTTTGTAATGCGCCTCCATTTTCCTTGTCCAGCGGGCTTTTTTTATTGGTGCTAGCGAAGCAGAATAATCAGTTCATTATTCTGGTACCGGTCCACGACAAACAAATAAATTCTCGGGTGAAAAACAAGCATAAGATTCCAATTGACTACATGCCGAAACTGAAATGAAATTCATCGCTCGTAAGCATTAACATCACGCAATCCATATAATCATTCATGTATCTGTTGAACCCGAAAAAATGGCTAGCTTTGAATGCCTTTCGGATTGCTTGAAATTGAAACCTCTTTAAATATATTTTTGAAATCATTCATTGCTTTTTTTTCAAGAACTATTTTGAAAATTAATTAGATATTTATATTTTTTATTTATTTTTAATATGTTTCTATGTGATTATGTAGTTCATATTAACATACCGTTTATCAGAAATTTGAATGATTAACAACGCATGAATCTTGCTTTTCTTTGTTTGTTCGAAACTTAGTCATAAATGTTGAGAAAATAGAGAATGTCGAAATCAACGTACACTACTAACAGCCTGATCATTTGTGTCTACCAGAATTTCAACATCTGCCGTGCACAGGATCAAAGGAACTTTTATTTTTACCGTGAATTAAAAATTATACATTGAGTGTAAGATGAGAAAAAATCAAGATGTGATAAAAATAGCTAAGTCATGCATGACGCTTTGAACTAACAACTTATTGGTGACATGCAGGATATTATTTAACAAAACATTAGCTCTAGCAAGAATGTTATTTTTTATTATTTTTTTCAATTCAATAATTATGTTAGAACGTACGAAATTACAGGGCGTGAAATAGTTTAATGAGGATACGTGAAGATCAATGACAATAAATGTACAACTTTCAGGAAGATAGTAGATGGCGATTTACGCAGGATTTAACGTTCGAAAATTGTCGAGTGAAGAAAAAAAATCGGAAGGTGGATTCACAGGTGAGGAATTCAACAGAAATAAAACTATTTGAACAGAACTAACAGTTGAAAATAATAAACATCATAATAAGAATAAATGTTCACAAATGTTATAAAAAATTTACATTCATGCAGCCGAGTGAGTAAGAAGAATAGATCATTACGACAATTGACATGAACATATTTGTTGAAAAGTCATAGAGAAGACACTTGATTAGAGTGAAAAAATTGACTGGATTCGTATTACCTGGTCAGGATATGAGTGGAATGGATGAGATCATTGTTTACCATCCTATAATTATAAAGATACTCAGGAGGTTTGTACATATTTAAATGCTAAATTCATATACTGTCAGTTAGTCAGTTGCTATAAGTGGTACACGCTTGGGTAATCATATTTCCTTTGAGATATAACTGAGTAGGTAGAAGGTTTCTCCACTGTAGGTCGTCATTTCTTTCTGGCCATTCTGCCGTAGAAGGCTATAAGCTATTTTACTGATTAAAATTTTATTTTGGAAAATTAACACAAAACAGTTGGAAATAATACTTTATTTAAAATTTGACTGTTCTTAAATTTATGTAAGTAATACAAAAACTGAGAATTATCGCATTTTGAAAAACTGGTAAAAACGTCTATTTGCGTAATGATTTGGTAGACCAAATGTTTATTGAAATAATTTAAACTGATTTAGTAAGACTAGGTTCTTAACGAACAACCTTTATTGCAGCTGGAAATATATTGTGTTTAATTTCACACAAAATTATTTAATGTTATAAAATCCTATAATGTTATGTCGATATACATATTTAGGTTAAAACGCCTGTATACATTTTCACACTGGTTATGTATGGAACAAACAATTAGATGTGTGAACTGAATATCTATATATTCTAAACATCTATACGCCCAAAACGAAGAAGATAATTTAAATATCTAAATCGTTATATAATATAAATTGGTATATATTTATAAATCATGTAATTCTTATATATACAGAGTATATAAAGAATATTTCATATTTCATGCAGAAATAATGCATTTAATTTCAAATACACACAAAATGTATTGTTTTAACATTTAC
The DNA here is from genome assembly GCA_037127315.1 of Ascarosepion bandense. Lineage (NCBI taxonomy): Eukaryota > Metazoa > Mollusca > Cephalopoda > Sepiida > Sepiidae > Ascarosepion > Ascarosepion bandense. The sequence goes on along the minus strand of JBBBDQ010000202.1, from coordinate 7,668,434 downwards.
CTTCATAATAGATAAATATCTATTGAACATGTTTTTACAGTAGATGTTGGAAAGTTAGTAAGCGATAACATATATATGTGTTCTTATTGCTTTCAAAAATGATAATAATTTTAACGGCTGCATAATCCAAATAACCTAAAAAACAGATATGGAATACTACCTACTAATACACTGACATATACTATCCAAAACGATTTATCCAATCTTAAAAAAAAATTATAGCTATAGACGCAAAGATACACCTATACGCACACTCATCATGTAATTGATACATTGCTCTTTCAGTATAGAAACAAAATGTACAATAATGTAGTTGCTTATATTTAGTACATGTTCTAAAGTACAATCAATAATAAATATTCATTACTCTATTTTTTTAATGAATTCTGTTTTAAATTAATATTTCGAACGTACCAAATTATTTCATCGTTCGTTATATATATATATATATATATATATATATATACATATATAAATATATATATATATATGTATATATGTAGATATATATATATACATAAGTTCCTTGAATGAGTTCCCGTTGACTTTTCATGAAAAGTCATGTATCCTTTACAAAAAATGAATATGAAACATGTAATTTAAAAAATTGTCCATCGCTAGCCATTATCTTTTTCTGTGAACCGACAAGTCTGTTGAATCTCACCACGAGTCGACAATTTGTTCAGATCTTCATAAAAATAAGAGTGCTGCTTCGACAGGCCATTCGCCATCGATTGGAGCTGTTGACAGTTGGACCGGACAATTATTTGATTACGGCGGTTGTGTAAGTGTTCCTATATAAGTGTTTTCAATGGGTTTTCACACGTTTTGCAACAGGGAGCCTAACATTTTGTATTGTCCCTGCTTGTATATTAGCCGTTTTTCTTTAATACTTGGCTGAAACGCATCAATTGTAAGCGATCGCGTCTCCCACGATAGTTTTGGGCGGTTTGCGCATTTCATAATGAACTGCATCCAATGGATCGAACCAAATACACAACAAAATCAACGAACCATAGATATTTGGCTTTGTTTATACATGTCCAGGTTTATCCTACGATCATCTACGCATTATCGCATTGTATAAAATTTTCATCGGCATTCACAATACGATGCAAAACTTAATTTCCTTTTTTCTGCCGTTGAACAGCTGTTCACATGTGAGGGATAGATTTCAAAGTTTTTCGGCGTAACCTCGTACGGAACCCAATGTCATTGCTTTTGAATCATACATACTGCGTTCAAACTTTTCTGTGATCAACTACATAGGATTCTGCAAGGGAAGCTTGCCCCTAAGATTTACCTTCATAAAGTAATGCCTCCAATTCTTTGTCTTCAATCCTATTCATTTTACCATTAATTCTTCAATACACTCTGTACCTAGAATTTGCTCTCACTGTTAACTCTTTCATATGAACCTAAGTTGAAATGGTTGTAAAAAATAAAATAAAATAATTTTGAAAACACATGAAAGTATCCATGGCAATATATATATATATATATATATATATATATATATATATATATAAGACGGTGCACTGGGGTTTTATATGTTGATCCGTGACCTGAGTTTGTATTCCGATTTGCTGAATGTATCATTTTTATTCAATTATGAGTGCGTACGTGCAATCAAAATATTTTTAACGATATGTCGTTTACAGTGATGGCAACATATATATTGAAGGAATTACTTTTAAAGGATCTTATATTAATACATAGGAAAACATTAGAAAAGTAATAATCCAAATCAATAAGTATAAAAGGGAATACATAAATATAGACTTTGTAAACAGTAGCAACTCCGGCATTTACGCACCGCTCATTCGATAATTAATTAGAGCACTCTAGTTATTGGGCGTGTTTATTCGCGCTAAAAAGCCTGCCTTCTTTTACTGGACGCTCGTGGCCTAGGGGGAGAATCGCCGACTGACGCTAATTGGGTCGGTTTTCAATCCTGGGTTAGGAAGCGGCCAAAGTCCAAGCCGTACTGATGAGCTGTAATACAGCGAAACAGATCTGTCTGCGGATGACTATATATATATATATATATATATATATATTCGATGAGATAATTATTGAAAAAATTTAAATTATATTTCATTAATGAAGTGCACACACGAGGTAAAAGTATTCATGATTGTTAATAAATTTAAATATCTAGTAATAAAATGAATAAACAGAGACGACGTTTCTCCAAACTTTATTCTCTTAACCTCTGAACAGCACCGACACTGCCTGGTTACTGTAGCTTTGACCATGAGCGTGGCAATTGAAATATATCTATATATTTTTTCTGTTAAATACCGTTAAATATAAGACACAATGGATGTCTATTATGTTTAATCTTGAGCAGTTTAAAACATCGTATTTTGGCTTTAATTTCAGGTGAAAATAAATACAAAAACACTTCAACATTAGGACAATATTTAACTCAGATGGTTTCAAACTTCATCAAAGGTCATCTTCAGAGAGGTTATAAGGACATTAACATAAAAACGTCCACCATCAGCGACGATCTTATCTTGTGTTGAGATAAAACTTTGCTAAGCAACAATGACAGTTACCAAAAATAGCAAACGCTCTTCGTAAATTTGTAATGCTGTTCTATGAAGTCACACCGCGTGAGAGCTTGAAATGATAACAGAACCATATATTTAACTCCAATGTATTGTGTTATGACCAGACCTAAACGTGATTAAGTGAGGTTTGTTTGGATTTAATCTAGATGGCTCCAATATCTGAAGGTACTTTTTACTGTGTGCATAAGTTAGGATTATTGTATTATTGACTAAAATCTGTTTGATATTACATTTATGACTATGCTTTTCTTGGTATTGTTTTTCTCTACTTTGCATTATGCTGACAATTTCATCTGTCATCAATGATTTTTTCTTTGTTTCCTTTTTTGGAATGATCTTGATTTCTGATGTCATTAATGCACCTCTTAATGCTTGCCATTTAAACATCCAATTTTTGTTCATTGTTTTTTAAATCTTCCATATATTTATCCTTTACATTATTTTCATTCAGAAGCCTAATGTATCGCACTTTTAGTGCTATCTTCTCTCTCTTAATTTCTGTAGTTTCACTCTATGTTTTCACTCACATTTGGTATTTTTCATGGTTTTTAGTGTAAAATTGCGTTCCTGAAACACTTATTTCTAGTTACATTGTTGATTTGATTTTTCCTTTCTCCTCCTAGACATGTTCATGTACGTCTTGATTGTTCTTGACCTCACCTCTAGAATAATATTCCTCTGAGTTTTTTAAGAGTTCATAATACGTGTTTATCAACTAGCTTACCATATTTCTTCCTGTCAATTTTGGCATTCAAATCTCCCATAGCGATTGTAATTTATTGACTGAATTTAATAGTTCTTAATGCTGTGGCTAACAACTGTTTTAGTGCATGTAAACGTGGATGTTACTTGAGATCTGCATTCAGAATAAATAAAAGAGGACGAGATTTTTGTTTATCGGTAGTTCGCTCGACTCTGTCCCATTTTAAGATGATAGAAAATATGGATTTACTTACGATTAATATTCCATTCCCAGTATCACCATTTCCAACTCTGGCGCACATTGGATTTTGCCTGACAAATCACAATGGATAATTTGCCTGTTATATTTTTTGGAGTCCAGATTCATATTTTCATGATACGGGTGCTGTTCCATAATCTTATCTAAATAGCATTCATTTAAATTTCATGGTATTATTTATATAGTTAAATAGCATATTTAAGGGTTTTAAAAAATTGACGAATATCATTGAATTTTATACGTATATGTTATCAGCAACTAGTAAAATATTTCATGATCTTTATGAATAAAAAATTCATTCTCGTGAATTATGGAGAGAAACATCTGCTTCGAATATTGCCGGTCTTGTGCATGACACGGCCATTGTTGTACAACATGTTAACGAGCAATAAAAAAAGTTAATTATTGCAAAAAGTGAAGACGAAGAAATACGAGGTTAAATTAGAACGCCTTTCAACAGCGTTACATAAAAAAAAATTCTTGTGAAAAAATACAACACAGAAAAAACACTTCGGATTTTCGACTGGATGGAAAAAAGGATAATTTATTAAACATTACAGGAACGTAATAAACAGGATTTTATAGTCCAACGCTTGATTTAATCCGATTCTATGATGTTTGCACTAGAAAATAAGCTTGCATATGGACAAAGAAATTCAGAGTTATCAAACATTATCAGTGGCATGCAGAGGTCTGCTAGCGTCCTGAGCGAGATTTGTGATTGGCGCCCCTCATTCCCACACAAAATAAAATCGTAACAATTTATTTTCATTTGGTCAGATCGATAGTTCACCAGGTTTTATCAAAATCAGGTAGAGGGAAACTTGAAATAAGATAAATTAACTTATAATACAAATTTGACAAATCTTCTTTATTTATTTCAAACAGAATGGCAAAAGAATATATATGAATTTCTTTTTTAGGAAAATTAATAGCCTGCTATATGATTTTATATTACTAAAATAAATAAAAACTTCGTAAGTAGTGTGTTAAGAAGATCGTCATGTGGCGAATTGTGTACATCTGTGTGTATATGTTTGTGATATGTTTGACATGCGTATTTATTCATGAATAGAGAATTTATAGTAAGTTCTCAATTAATGGGAAAAACAGGATTTCTGAAATTATTAAATTATTGTGATTTTCTGAAATTATTGAATTATTGTGATTTTCACTTATTCTAAAATATTTTATGTTTCTATTAATAATGCTTGCTGTACAAATGTTTATAACCTTGGAGTCAAGCCTTAAATTTCATTAGTGTAAATCCATTGTAGAATTAAAACACATTATTTAAATATATGCGAAATATTGAATTTAATGCTACAGTACTAGAACACCAGATAACACCAGATTATCAAAAAATATTTTTCTGGTATTTGTCTTTATTTTTACGTTTAAAAAATATTTTTCAAAACTTATAAGCAACGGATTTACTAGTCTATCCTTTGACATTGTTGAACGTAGGTAATTTTTAATCATTTTATGTTCAGATAACGATAGTTCACTAGAAGCATTTGAAACTGCTACGGTTAACAACAGTGTGTATGCTACGGATAATTCATCATAATATTATTTGTCATATTTAATAATACGATTTAATACATCAGGAGAATCAGAAGTTACAACTTTATTTTCTGTTCGGATTTAGCAAAATGAGATCTTTCAATCAACTTCATAGAAACACTATCAGTATCTTGTGAGTGCTAATTTTGAAACTCCAAACATTACTTTTGATCGAATGCTTTCCAATTGTTGTCGTTAGTGTTTAATACATATAGGTAGAAAATCAATTGATATCATTTTAAATTCTCCCTAACGCTGGCCTCTCTCTTGAAAATCAAAACAAAAACAGTGACAACTTCATATATTACTCTTTCCATTTCTTTCTTTGCTGTTAATGCAGAATCTTATACTACTTGTCCTGGCATGATATTTTCCTTCTAGAGTAATGTTCGATTTGAATTCTATATTCTTTGCAATATTTTTCAGATGAGATCAAGGTATTGCTAATTATTTATTCTTTTTTATTATCAGTATGTTGGTCAACCTATGCAAGTCCATATCTTTCTGATTTAACAAAAAATTAAAATCTTATATACTTCTCTGTACTACGTCTGCACACCATGAAACTCGATTCCAGAAGTTAAGTAAGGCTATAAATAAAAAATGTTGATATGATTTCAGACAAAGCACATTTTATTTCTTGACTGTACTCTCCAAATTTTAAACGTTCAAGGCTGTTTATTATTTTTTGTTTAGACTTTGATGTACTGCTATCATATGATATTATTTTGCACTCAATCTGGTTTCATGCTGGCGTTTACCGTAATAGAAAAGCATTGCTTTAGGAATTGCCCATTTTGATGAAGAAACATAAAAGAACGCAGTCTTTTGAGCACACAGAAAATGTAACAAATCAATCTACTGCACAGGAGTGAAGAAAAGCTACATTTATATTATGATATTCAGAAATGATAAAGAGTGCTTTTAACGAATATTTTTTCGACAACATTTGTATCGACAGCCATCAGAGCTGTGCTATCATAGGGCTGCACACGACAATCTTTAAATGATAAATCATATTGATCTAAAATGCTGAGAACTTTGATAGCAATATTACAGGCATACTTTATCTTGAGTTGGAAAAGTTTATAATAGAAAAGATGGGCGAATTCTGCGTAAAATTTATAAGAAAATCCATAGATCGCTATAGTATGAAATAATATGATCAGTTGTAAAAAGGACTAGAACATGTCATTAAAATCCAACAATTATTATGGTTTTCTACAAGAACTTCAATTTCGTTTTACCGGAAAAAGAACGGGAAAACACTGTATGTAATTTACAACATCGCCGACGTCAAAAAGCATGATTTTTAACCAAAATTTCGAAATCTTTAGAACAGTTTAAAAAAATTTTTGGAATAAAATATTTTACTGTTTTTATTGTGTTTCAGTTCTTTTTATTATGCTATACTATTTTAGTCAAAAATGTGGAGGTGCTTAAAATAATACACATCAAAGAAAAATATACTTCACCAAAGGAAACAAATTACAATTTTACATTAGCTTAAAATATACTTTTAAATATAAAACAAACGTTAATAGGAAAAGGTACTAGCAATCTGTTTACATTTGTTTTTTAAAATAGGTTTCAATTTTCTTAAATAGATTTAAGAAAAGAAAAATAAACTCATGTAATTACATCTACAAGTTTTCGATATCTACGCTTAAAATAAATTTTAGTAAATAAAGAAAATTATCGACTCTCCCTTTACCTTTATCTCAAAGGTAAGTAAGCAAATTTACTACGTCCATTAATAAAAATATTCTAGTTTATTTCAAACCATTATTATATTGTTTGGAATCTCAAAATCTCAATTTCTTCAGATTTAAAAATATATTTCAATTTTTTTTAAAAAATAATTTTACAGTTTAAGAATGAAAGTGAATAAATTGACAGAAACAACTAAATAATTCATTAAATATTATGGCATTTCTTAATTTTTATATTTTTATTAGGTACCTGAATTTCAGAATTAATTTTTTCATAAAATGAGGAAACTAAGAATTAAAAATCTAAAACTTACTTTATATTTTGAAGGAATTATTATTTTCAACTAATAAAAACAGTTTTATTGGAATATTAATTTCTCGTAACTTCATTAAATTAAGGTAGTGCGGCGCGGGGTAAGAATATATTTAAAAATATATTTCTACCAAGATTTTATTTAAACAATTTAAAAAAGGATTTCGTTTATATGTAAATAGTTCCCTAAATTTTCTTTAATATATGACGAATAGTTGATTTTCGCAAGAAATTTTGAAACAATGTATTTTTAGGAAAAAGAGAGTAAAAACAGTACTTTTAAGTATTAGACGGCTGCCAATCACATATATACAAAATATGTAACCAACATTTGAACTTGGGAGAAAGCACCAATTTATTTATTGTAATATTACACAGATAATTTGTTTTTTCCTATTTTAATAATATTAACTTTCTGACGATAAATATTGTTTTTTTGTTAAGTCTGGGATACATTTCTTCATGCTTTACTGTTTTACTTTTTCAGCGAAAAGGCAATTATTCCATATACCGCTAATTTACCAGAACTGTGGTTTTGATATTTTCTTTCTTTTTCTACATGTAGTAATTTTGGGTGGTCTGTACATACATAACTTTCAAGATAATTAAATTTATCTCAAATATCGAAATGAAATATTTAATTTTAATGGAATGTACAATGTAGCCTGAAAGGTTCCTGAATGTCATTAAATAAATATTGCTTAGCTTTTTGATAACTGTGTTTATTTTAATTACCTTATACGGATTGCAGTGTTAAATTAAGTGGCCTTGTGCAAAACATAATCAAAATCCACAAGTTTATTCGAAGTTTAGAAAAAGTAAAACCGTTCGTATGAATAATCATTTGCCGAAAATCATGTCATATTGTATGTATTAAAATGTTCTAAGGGACAGAGTAGTTAACAGAATTAAGATTTCGTATAAAAATGTAATAATATATTTTAAAAGATTCAAAAATAATTTCATTTATACGCGTATCAGCCTACATTTTTCATTACACACTGACAAATATTTGTTTTTGCAAGAATTTCTCAATCAGTATTTTGCATTGAGAAACAGGCGTAAAAATACTAATAGTATATTTTCTTTTTTGCAATTTAGACTAAGTTTCGTGAGGCTGTGTTGCCATACAGACTAGGTTACATTTATCATTCGTGTATATTTATGGCTAGTCTGCCTTTAACATTTAATTTAACTGAGAAATGAATTGTTCTGATTAACAATTGGAGGATATACTTATATTGCGCAGGCTGTTGTGATTTTTACATGAGGCTGCGATAATATTTTGTACATGAGCTGCATCAGTTTGTCTTTCTAGACCGAGTCAGAATCCCTGGCATCATGTATTTTTGAACAATATATGTGACGATATATATATATAGGATGCATCAAAATAATTTCACAAATAATGTGAGGTGTTTCTCTACACCAAAACATGTTCAAAATCTATATCAACTTAGTTCCGGAAATCTTTCGGTTTTATTTGCTGTTATTAGGTTAAAATTAGATTTACGATAGATAATGCTGTATTGCTATCTAAAATAGGTTATATTTGTTTTTCGTGTGCATAAATGTATACAATGATGAGAAAAACACTTCACGCAACTAAAATGTGGTTCTACAGAAGGGTGCAGCGTTTATTAAGGAATGAGCATGTGAACAATGATGAGGTGTTGGAAAGAATGGAAACGAAAAGGAATTAGGAAGAGTCAACTAAAGTTCCTGGCGTACGAAATGATGAAGGAGGGCTTGGAGAACCTGATACTAACAGGCCAGATAGAGTGAAATAGAAACAGGGGAAAGCAGCGGATAACATACTTAAAAGCCTGAGCAGGTGGATGACAGAAAGAGTTGCGAGATGTTATAGGAGAAAGTATGCTAAGAGCCACCAGGGAGAGGGAGTCATGGAAAGCCATGCTCGCCTACGTCCTGAAAGAACAAGGCACATAGAAGAAGAGGAAATGTATTGTATATTTTCAAAATTTGCCGTGTGTAATCAAGAGTTAACTGAGAAGCGTTGCGTTTAACATTGGCAAGTTATTCATATCGAAAGGAGGAAAATAGAATTTTCATATACGACTGCGCGAATGGTAATGTAGGTGAGTCTTTCTTTAAAAAGGAATGACTGCGGACATATTTCCATTAACATTTGTCCTTGTTTCAGAGTGAAAAACTAGCCAATTTATGCTCTCATTACGATTGAGCTCTCTGTATAAGAAACTTTTAAAAACACTTTCCACTTCTGCTATATGCGTGACTCTTCAGAAATGAATTGAGTTCTTTCTGTGACTGGCGTGTGTATACACTGCTTATATACAGTACGTTAAAATTTCCATTCTGAGATTCCATGCGTCGATGGCTTAGGGAGTAGCGACTCCGACTGACACCAAATCGGTCGAGTTTCGATCCCGGTAAAAAGCAAGTGCATGCGTCTACCCACACTGATGAGTTGCGAAGCAGGCTTTTATGTGCATGACTAAGATATATATCGATAAAATCGATAATAGGTTTAAAGAAGAAGTGATCCGATTTTAAACAAATTTGATACACTCATATACAAAGGCATAAGAAACTATATTCAGAGGTTGCAGTTCTTAGAATAGTGCAGAAAATCAATAATATATATATATATATATATATATATATATATATATATATATATATATAAAAGTCAATCCGTTTATGTGTCTGCATGTTCATTATACAAATCTACCATTTTTATCCGATTCTCATCAAATTCACACAAATATTCTTTAAGCTGACTCTTAGATCCAATTCAATGAATTATTTTTAAAACTTTCATTACACCCGAGCAACGCCGGGCCCTAATGCTAGTATATATATAAAAGTAAATTAACCTAGTGAGCCAACAAACCTACAAAGGTTTCACCTAAAACGGATCTTCAAGCAACCTTCCCTGAAGATCTTTTTAGGTGAAAACTTGATAAGATTGTTGGCTCATTAGTTTAATATAATTATTCTGCTCTGCTTACGTATTGAGCGCTTTTTTGTGATTGATTACTCGTCTCGGGTTTTTTCCTTGGGCTACGTACTGGTTCGGTCAAAATCGCTTTGGCTGATGTTCATGTGCATAGCGCTTTCTTTTTTTACAACCATTTTTCCTTCCGCGTATATTCGCGGAGGGTTTTTCGAAACGAGTATAGTGATAAGTCTGCATATATATATATATATATATATATATATATATATATGTATATGTGTGTGTGTGTGTGTGTGAGAGAAAGAGAGAGAGAGAGAGTGAGAGACTGTATGTGTGGGTGTGTGTGGGAGTGCATTTTAATACATATATATATAAGGACGTTTTTCTTTATTAGAACCTTTTCACTTGTCAGTTTTTCAATATACTTCTCAGTTATTATTGCTCACCTTTTGTGCAATTGCCACAACTTTTATCCTAAGTTCTTCTCCTTTGGTACTTCTTTAGTTTTCATGGAGGTAATCCATATTCTGACATGTTAATATGAAAAGAATCCCTTAAAAAATCGTTTAAGGAAAACAGTATGAACAGGCGTGCGCGCGCGAACACACACACACACACACACACACACACACACACACACACACACACACACACACAAGAAAAAAAACTGAAAATTCATGATTTCACGGAAAATATTGGAACGCGCTCTCGACTGCCATATCTAAAGTTTAGAGTTCAGAATAATAGTTTTAGAAAATTGATTTTTCTTTTTTTCAGACCTACGGGACATTGGCTATTTTTCTGTTTAAGCGATAAATGAATAGGCAAGATACAGTTACTCTCAAACTGTCACTGTCAAATGCATTAATCCAAAAGAGTACTCCATGATATTTTAACTCTTCTCTTCGATATTTTATTTCCCCAAAGAAAAACCGTGACATTATGCGCATATTACCCATATTTATAAATAAATGAAAAACAAAAGCAAAAACATATTTTAAAGATCTAAAGTCACCAGTATATAAGGGATTAATACGTTAGGTACATAATAAAATCATTAATCATAATACTAATTAAATCCATTATATGTTTTCATTATTCAGTAACAGCAAAATAACAGCAATGTCAAGTATATATATAATATTCGGTGGGTGAGGTTAATATTTATTTTTAAAAATTATTCATCAGCTTCTAAAACTGTTACGGTCTGCAGAGTATCTTGATGAATGTTACATACATCAACTATAGAATATTATTTTGCAAAAGAGGAAATTCCAAATAAATATATCTTTTCGATATTTTTTAAAAATAAATATATAACAGATAATTGACATGCAAAATAAATATTATACGTATACAATGTTTTGATACGTTTTAAAAATATAATATAATACAAAGTATATATACTTGGTACAGTATAATTCCGGGTAAATATTGTGTGCAAGACGTCAATTATACAATACGCGGATACTTTATTTTCTTTTTTTTTTTAATCATTTCACCAATTTCATCAGAATTCCACTGGTGAGCTGGGGGATACATAACTGTAAAAAGATTAATTAGAAAAGAGTGGGGACTACAAACTAGTTAGAAAGGAACAATAGAAAGCTGAGAAGGCAGGTGCGATGACATATACAAAGGTGGAGAGAAAGGGAAGGATATACGAGGGTGGGGAGAGAGCTAGAGTCCAGTGGTTAATAGATGAGTATTGACATTGCATTTAAATTTCTGGAGGTTGTAGCCGTCAGGAAAGCAAGAATATGGGAGCGAGTTCCACAGGCGGGAAGTGCCAGAGAAGAAGCTGAAGGAGTTGAACTGTCGTCTGCATTTGGCTAACCTGACTGTGAATGGGTGGGACCCAGTTGCCAGTCTGGTTGCACGATATAAACACCTGTTGAGGAGGCACCAGTGACTTAACTTCGTTCGAGCAGAAGCCATGAAAGTATTTATAGAACAGAAAAAAGAAGGCCACATTTCGATGGTGGGGAAGTGGATGCTGTCGAGCCGCCAGATCAGTACCTATCACATTACAGACTCTCCTTTGGAGCCTGTCGAGAACACTGAGGAGAACGGCAGGGGCGCCTGACCATAAATGGAAGCAGTACTCCATGCAGGGACGGATGGTTGACATGTATATATGCAGGATGGATTTAGGCGGAAAGAACATCCTGGATCAGCGACACAACCTTCTTAGCAGTAGATTTTGCTATGGAATCAATATAGTGGTTCCATTTGACGTCTGAGGAGAGGTTAAGGCCGAGGAGGCGTAGTGTGTTGCTCTCAGGGAGAATCGCTTGGTCCATGCTTATGGGAGGCAGGAGAGGTTACCTGTGATAGTTGACAGACAACAGCTAGGTCTTACACGAATTGAAGTTGACAAGTCACTTCTTGCCCCAATTCACCACAGAGTGTAGATCCCGTTCAATGTCAGCAGCGAGATTATGTCCTATGTTTATGATTATGATTATCTCTCCGCCACGACAGGTTTCTTATTGGTGCGGGAGTATATTGTGGTATCGTCTGCATAGATGCCCACCTGGGAACTGATCTCATCTGGGCGGGCGTTGATGAAAATATGGAAGAGCGTCTGGCCAAGGATAGAGCCCTGTGGGTTACCAGCATTCGTGCTGTAGGATGAAGAGGCATGCCCATTTAAAACGGACTTCATTTTGCGGTTATTTATAAAAGATTGGATTAGGTCAAGCAGGCGACCGGTAATACCGTAACCCTGTAGCTTGCACAGGAGGCCAGACTGCCAAACCCTGTCATAAAGCCTTGGAGTTGTCCAGAGCAACCGTGCGAGCCTCCTCAGACTCATCAAGGGCCTGGAGAATGTACTCCGTTACGGTTGTTAGCAAGTCGGCCGTGGACCTGGCAAAGCGGAATCCATATTGCCTGTCAGAGAAGAGTTTGTGGGCATTAAGACGTTGGACTCTTTCAGCATTGAATATGGCCTCGAATACTTTCCCGAATATCGGTAGAAGACTGATAGGACGATAGTTGGATGGGTCCGAGTTCTTATGTTTCCAAATTATAGGGATATTAGTAAGAAAACATAATCTATAATAAGGATGAATTTTAATTTTTGACAATGAATAAAATTATTAAATATATTTCAACATAAATTTGTGCAAAAATTGCAAATTATATACCGATATTAAAGTGATGCAAAATGTAGAATACAGTATAAAATAAAAAATGTATTTTAATGTTAATTGAAAAATTGTTTGGAATATTTATATATATATATATGTATGTATAGATGTTAAATCCTTGAACGCAGAGGATAATCCAAATAGTCCTATTCATAATAAATTATTGAACGAAATATATATACATATAGGAAGATCATAATGAGTAGTATCCAGTTTAATATGATATACAAAAAAGAAAAACTGAACACATCATATTTGGTGTTTATAAACATTAATTAATTTTGACAGGTACGTATAGAAAAGAAAATATGCGTGTTATATAGTTACTATCATGTGTTGCAAGTGATGAAAGGTTAACATTACTTCTTTTAAATGTAGTAATAGGAGAAACTTGATAGTAGTTAATATATCCTTTAAAGAGTATATATTAACTAAGAAACAATGTAAACCATGCGCTGTATAAAGAAAATAAGAACACCTGAAACTACATACAAACTTTAATTACAGGACATTGTCATTTGTGGTCTTTTTTTAATTTCAAAGATGATCTAATGCTAAATACACATTATATATATATATATATATATATATATATATATATATATATATGTGTGTGTGTGTGTGTGTGTGTGTGTGTGTGAGAGAGAGAGAGAGAGAAAGAGACAGTGTGTGTGTTTATACATAATGTTTCGTGTATTTTTATAAATTTTCTGTTCACAAATTAAATGTTCTAAAACGTGTTTTTCCGATATAGTGCAGTATTTTTTTATGCCTGGTCTTGTAATTTAAACGTTGTTTATATAGGCAACAATCTCTGTTCTATGCAGGTTTCATTAAAATGACAGGAAATATATTATCCTTATCTATTTTTACATAATTTTACATGTATTCTTATAACTTTTCGTCTATTCAGATCCCAAATAATATTGAAATCACAACATTTTTTTATTCAAATTGCTGGATTCAGGCAATGATTTGTCTCCTGGGCTATGCGGTCTGATGAGGACAACAATCCTAACAATCCAAATAGATTAAACAGAAATAGACAGTTGAAATTCTATGTTACATTATGTGGAAAAACAATTAGCCACTCACAATACAAAGGAAGAGGAAGGAGGGATTAGAATTCTAATACAAAAGAGGCAAGCAACGTGTATAATGCATGCTGGACTTAGACAAATGGATGTCATGTCAGGGTTTGTGAGAAATAACAAAAATATATCCTTTACAACCTGAAGGGACACGGCAAACAAGAAGAAGAAGAAGAAGAAGAAGAAGAAGAAGAAGAAGAAGAAGAAGAAGAAGGAGAATGTTTTTCAGATGTAGGAACTGTTCCAAGGATTTGACATAAAGAAATATTCTAAAAACGATTTGGATGCCAGGAAATCACGTTTCATTTGGACTTCACTCATTTCAATATGGGTGAATATTTATGGAAATATTCTCGAGCCGACCAACGATTTCAAATTATTTTTTATGTTCTGCATTTTGCACAAGCCTTGTAAAATGGTTCCGTCTGATAACTTCTCAGCTTTTCTGCATATTTCTAATAATAATATCTATAAATCTAAAAACGCGTGTATCGCATATAATATACCCCACTAGAAGTGATCACTTTACATAGGTTCAAATCTACTACTTTCAGTCAAATGATGTTTTTAGTTGAAAGAGTGTGTATTTTCACTTAAATTTCGTGTTTCTTTTGGCGACAATATACTCGTGTTGTCGAAGAAAAGTTAATAATCCGCATGTAAAGGCGCAGTGGAATATTTACTGACGGAATGGAAGCAAATGTTAGAATAATCGTTTATATATGGAAATATAATTATTTGTTAGAAGCCTAAAGTTTGGAAATATGTTACATTTGATGACCAGTATTCAATCATATGTAATTTCCTCTAACGACTACAATCCTGCAATATATAATTCTATCGTCCAAAACGTCTAGAGGGCAAAGATGTTTGGTACTATTGAAATATAGAAAATTATACTATTTTAATCGTAATCCATTCACATATATAAACTAGGGAAATAGATCTGACAATTTAATAAAAACGCTTTGTAAAATTATCCGTTTCTTTAAGAAATATTATCAAGATAAATGTTTTCATTTATACTGTGTGGCACTTCGATTTAAAGAATTTAAGAGCAATGATAGATTATCTCCTATGTCTCAAACTTTTAGTGTAGAAATAACTGGTTGCAGCCTAAGTTATAATGAAATAGTTTATTCTCCTTCACTCCAGGCTTTCCTCCCAGAGAGTAAAACACTACACCTACTTGGTCTCACACTTTCAGCGGACCTCAAATAGAATGAATATATCGAACCCAATGCTAAATCCGCTGCTATGAAAGTCGGTTCTCTGTGCAGGACCCGGAGGTTTTTTCCTCTGAATCTATCCTGCACATTTATAAATCTACCATCCGCCCGTGCATTGAATACTGTTGCCATATCTGCTCGGGTGTCCCTGCTATTCTCCTTGGGCTTCTAGACAAGGTACAGCGGAGGGTCTGTAATGTGATCAATACCGACTTAGCAGACCGCCTGCAGACTCTCTCTCACCGGCGCAACGTGGCTTCCCTGTATCCTTTCTATAAATACTTTCAAGGCTTCTGCTCCGATGAACTTAGATCACTGGTGCCCCCTAGGTTCGAATTTGCACGAGATACTAGATTAGCAACTAGACCCCATCCTTTTACACTGAAACCGATAGAATGCAACCACAACTTCTACTCCAACAGTTTTTTTTTCGCACTTCCCGACTGTGAAATTCTCTTCCACATGACTGCTTCACCGACGGCTACAATCACCAGGAGTTTAAATTCAAGCTCAATAGACACATCCTAACAAACTAACTTCCATTCTTTCAAACACTCTTCCCACCCACCCAACTATCTAGCACTCCTCTTCTGACATTTCTTGTATCTAACCACTCTTCCTATTTACCTCCCCCAATGTATCCCCAAGCGCAATAGTGGCAGTGGAATGCCTTGCTTGGGGTTAAATGATTAAAAAAAAACAAAAAAACTTCTCCTTCGTTGAAATTGCAGCTGACTCTTTCTGATATTAATTATCATTTTATCCCATTCTCTCAAAATACCTAGTTCTTGCTCAAATAGTCGGCTCATTATATCATCAGCAACCATCTGTATCACATTTTGCTTACGTAAAATCTGTTCTTCATCTTTCTGAAGATTTTTCATGATTTACTGCCATCCACAAGACCAGATATTACGTAACAATTCATTATTATTTTTTTTTGTTTCCAACGAAATTTTGGTGTGTCTTAATAAATTGTTTAGCTTTTAGAATGCAGCATGAATCCTCCCAATATGTCTTCGGATCTCTTTGTCTTAATATCTGTCCTCTGTTAAAAATTTCCTTGGTATTTAAATTTCTTTACCTGATTGATTTTAGAAGCAACAACTTTAATTTGTGTTTAGGGCCTATCCTTTTGCAGATAATTCTCTCTTCTCATGCTTAACCATTACTTATCGCTTTTCTATCCGAGCCTAAAAGGATTGAAGCTCGATATCATTTTGGTGCACCTAAGGAAAATTACATTGTAGATTTATATGATGCCCGGAACCTTACATACTAAACTTAATACAAAAGGACCTTGATTTTAATCACAAATTCGAGAGGGTGTGTTTAAATTAACTCTATTTAACGCTATTTAACTCTGATAATAAACGCGATTTCTAGCGTAAATGTACATTTTGTATATCCCTACAAAAACTAAATATATTTTGTTAAATTTAAGGTAGTCAGAATGCTACTAAAACACGATACATAAAGTTGTATAATTATCAAATGAAAGAATCGTGCCTAACTTGACTAGCAATTACTGTGATGTTTTTGTTGAACAATTGAACAACATAATATTCTACAATTTTATGATAACGAGGCTAAAAATATTTTCGTAATACATACACAAGTAATCCACTCAATTTTAAATGGTCATGTGCCAAGTAACTTAATACAGACACGTCAAAATCTTTGTTTAAATATCTAACTAAATTGATTCAATAAAAACAAAAAAATGCAATTCGCTTTAGGTTATAAGATCCACGAGGAAATCATTAAATCAAATATTTCTTTAATCAACAGCCATTCAATCGACGTTTTACTGTATCTTCATTTAGCATTCAATTTTCTTCTCATGGAAGTCTTGAGAATATTCATCATGAAAGCATTCGTAAAATGAGTCTAAATATTTTCAATATATTGCGATAGATAGATAGATAGATAGATAGATAGATAGATAGATAGATACATAGATAGCGTGAGACATTATATTAAAATATTTAAAAATTGTTTATATATTTTTCTTAATGTATCATCATTTCTATTTATTAACTAATACATGCTTTGCAATAACAATAGCATAAGATTTAAATTCGAGTGATTTGAATGTAGTTCAAACGCTTGGTCTGTTATTGCTACAGGACAAGAAATAGAAGCAAAATTATCGATCTTAAACTTGCATCTCAATTTAATCAATTTAAACATCAAATTAAAACAATTGCAAAATGATTGAAACTAAGTATTTTTTTTTCATATGAAGATGAACCTGAATATCTAAACATAAATTAAGTAACAACAACAGTATCCATACAGTATGCAAAAACTGAACAGAAATATACGGACATCGATAATATACGCACCGTCATGTATGTTTACGGCCTAAATAGATTTAACTTCTAATAAAAATACCTATGATATTTTATAGGTTCCCAAACCATTATGTACATATTTTCCAATACATATACATATATATATATATAAATTGTCACCCGCAGACAGATCAGATTCGCTGTATCACAGCTGATCAGTACGGTTAGACTCCGATTGCTACATAACCCAGGCTCGAAAACCCGACCGAATTAGCATCATTCGGCTACTCGTACCCTGGGCCACGGTGCGTTCGGCGGAAGAAGGATGTCATTTTAGCGCATATCATATTACGCGCCCAATAGCTAGCGTGCTCAAATTCATTTTTACTTAATATATATATATATATATATCAGAATTGTTATAGAAAAATAAAACTAATAAAGAAATAAGGCAAATGTCGAAAAACTGACAGAAATAATATTAATAAATATCTATATATGTTTGTCATAAGGTGATATGCAAATCATTCGAACCAATATTCACGTCCAATCGAATCGCTGAAAATTTGAAAAAATGTTCAGTGAATATATATATATATATATATATATATATTGAATAATTTTTGTTTAAATTTGTGTGATTTGTTTAACGTGAATATTGGTTCTTATGATTTGCATAACAACTGATGAAAATATATATATATATATATATATATATATATATATATATATATATATAGCTTGTTGATGAAGTATGGACTAATGCAAGCCTTCGCCATGTAATATGGAGGACAGAATATTGCCTATTTCCTCCCTCTCTACGTCACTGATTATAAAAATGTCATGGCAGGGTCATTAAAATTTGAGACCAGTTCCGTCGGAGGAGCTGCCACATCTAGTACAATACAACACTAAACTGCCTTAGGGACTCCTACTTGGGATTTAAAATCTATGTTTACTCTTGAAATCTTTCCATGACTGGATATCTCCCCAAACCAACAGAGGTTTGATATGAGGATTTCCCTTCTCCTTCTCAGGCTTACGAACTCAACCTGGGTTAATGTGTCGCCATTAACCCGCATCTCTCCCCATTGTAATATATATATATATATATATATATATATATATATGGACGCTTAAAATTTGACCAAAATTGTTCAAAGAAAATTTAGTTTTGATGGTTATGTGATCTGCAATTTACTTTGGATGGACTGTACCTCTATTACTCTGAATGGGACACACAATAGATTTCACAGAAGATTTTATTAAGTTTTTCTAATATTCTTACAGCTGTCCTTTTTTTGTTTGAGCTTAGTGAGTGAAGTAACTGTTCTTAATTTGCTTTATTAAAATTTCATCATAAGTAATGCAATAAAATCATTAAAACACAATGGTTATTGAGTGTGAATGATTGATTATAAGAAAATTCATAAGACTTTTGAATATCAACGATTACAAGAAATCTAGAAGAAACTGAGAAGTTAGATATAATACAAAAAACTGTTAACATAGAATATACAGTTGCGTCTTGCAATTTTATCTCTAAAATGATAATATCTTTCTGTTAATCTAGCAATGCGCTTTTATATGTAAATGTTAGGTACTACAAAGAAAAGTTTCTCGGATAAACCCCATGAATATATTGTAATAAATGCACAGGAAAGCTAAATTTTGATGGAGTAACGTGGCTGTAAATTATATAACAGATGATGCGTTTCTTTCATCTGTCCTTCAATAAGTCTTGTGGGTTTCAAATTTTCCAAACCATCCTCTCTCATTTTGTGTCCCTGATATTCCAACATTATATTTCTTATGTTAATTATATTTGTCATTTTTTTGTAATTATCTTACGAAATGTGTCGTTCCTCAAATGTTCGATTAATGGTATTCTCAGTTTCTTTCTCTAGAACCATATTTCTGTAGAACCACATTTCTATTTCTTCAAGTGAAGATATTTCATTAAGTGTTATATCATATGTGTATTTTTAAGCGCAACTTTGCTGTGAAACAAGGCCGTAAAAAAGAGGCACCCTTTGCGGTTTGACATTTCTACACAATTTTAATAGGTCTGGCGAGACAAGCTTGCTAAACATTACACAACATCGAGGTAGACCCACTGTCATATATTAGGATGGATTTTAAATAACTGTTTACTACCAGTTTTTGGGTTGACACACACACACACACACACACACACACACACACACACACACACACACACACACACATATATATATATATATATATACATACATACATATATATATATATATGTGTGTGTGTGTGTGTGTGTGTGTGTGTGTGTGTGTGTGTGTGTGTGTGTGTGTTATCATCATATAAATAAAAATTATTAGCATGTTTTGGGGACAATACAAATTGTTTAATTTTTATATAGTCTGCTGATTCACTAAGTCATAAACTCCTACAGATACTGATCAATGCTGAATTGGTACATAATTTCTCAGGTAAGGGACATTTATCAGACGAGCAACATATCTTCCGCTTCTCCGAGTCAAGTGCTGATGTACTAACGACAAATTCCTAAAGTCTATCCCATGCTCTAGACAAAAACGGTGAAACCTGGGCTGAGTCATTGGATATCTCGAAAGCCTTTGACTGAGTTTAACATTCAGGTTTTCTCCAAAAGTTTAAAAGTTGCATAATCTTCGTACTCTTCTTTGAACTGGTCCAATCTTTCCTATCGAATCATGAAATAAAAATTATCCTAACGCGGAAGTCCGACAGGACCTCATGATTGTTCCTACTCTCTTTTATGATTTTCATTAATGTCTTTCCTGATAACATTAGCTCTGAACTTAGTATCTACGCTGAGATATAATCGTTTATTCCTAACTTGATATTAAGTCAGATCAGTCCGAGGATATCATAATGCAATCTGAGGCCTAAAATGGCCTCAAGTAAATCGTTAAACAAAGCAAAAGATCGTTTGTTACTTTTAACGCTTCCAAAACTAAATTTATCTCTGTTTATTATCATAGAGACACTTCGCAGCCTCCCAAAAGAATGGCTGATGCTAACCACAGGAGAAGTGAATCATTTCGTCGTCTTTCGCTCACGTCCACATCTGACATTAAGTGGAAAGTTTATACAGTACATTTTCAACATCCAGGTGTTTTTGAAAAGTTGAAAATCTTACGGCAGTGTCTTCTGAAATATTCTGGAACATATAGAGTCTTACTTATTAAATCAGGAAATGAAAGTTACACTGAACGGCCACTCGCCTAACAAGGGTAACTCTTTTGCTCTATACTTGGTCCTAGTTTATTCTTGATTTTCATTAATGACCTTCCTGATGGCATCAGTTCTCAACTTGGTATCAACGCTTTAATCCTGTCTCGATAATAAGGCCTATCTGTTAATCTGTTAATTCGACTAGATCATTTCGTACTAACGCGGATGTCCCACAAGGCTTCAACTTTTCTCTTACTCTCTTTTTTAATTTTCATTAATGACCTTCCTGATGACATCAGCTCGCAACTTGGTATCAACGCTTTAATCCTGTCTCGATAGTAAGGCTTATCAGTTCATTCGTCTAGATCATTTCGTACTAACGCGGATGTCCCACAAGGCTTCATCATTTTTCTTACGCTCTTTTATTAATTTTCATTAATGACCATTCTGATGACATCAACTCTCAAATTAGTATCTATACTGAGAGATAAATATTTACTCATACTATGATATTAAGCTCAGTCCAAGGATGTCATAATAAAATCCGATGTCTAAAATTACCTCAAGTAAATCGTTACATAGAGCGCTGGTTAATTTTAGCACATCCAAAACTAAATATTTCGGTATTAATTATCTTAGAGGCACTTCGTTGCCTCCTAAAATTATGGCTGATGCTAACCACAGGAGAAGTGAATCGTTTCCTCTTGTTTGACTCATGTCCGCATCTGACATAAATTGGAATCTTTACGTAGAATCTATTGGTAGATCAGCTGCTAAGATATTCGGTTCACTGTACCGTGTTAGACAATGTTTTTTCTCTTCAGAATCTGTCTTGCATAACTATATGTCTACCATTCGTCTATGCTTAAAATATTGCTGACACTTACAATCCGGCGCTCTTGTTATTTATTTAGCTCCTTTATAAGTTTGAAAGAAGTATCGACAATGAACCTGACCCTCCAGATCTGGTGGGTCAGGTTCGGTCAAATTCTTACCGCCGTATGGTTACCATTCTCCATTTTTATTTTCTTTAAATAAATTCATGGTAATTGTTTGGATGTTCTCTCTAATATGGTACCTATAGTTTCTTTTTTAATATTTAAGCCCAGTATTAAACTGGAATACTTCCCAGCCAAATTTAATTTGAAAAATGTAGATGGGATGTTTACCGATATCTACATTCGTCTATATTACACATTTCTCTTTCTGCTCATTATTACAGTATGTTTTCCTAATTATTCCACACCCTGGAACCCCTTTTTGTTTTAGTATCGTTACTGTCTTCCAGGGGATATTTTGAGTAAAATTAAAATGAAAAACTAAAAGACAAAATGTATTGAGAATTAATCAAATGATAGTCATCGAACAGTCACAAATACTAATATTTATATACGTCTTAATTATGTGAGAAGAAAAACGTTTTTGAATGGGCAAAAAAACACTGTAAGCAGTCAGATAGGAAAACACGTCACGCCTCCTTAGTAAAGTAAACTGCCTTTGTTCCAAAATTTATAGTCACGGATAGCCGAAGTAACGTCAAATTTATGACCCACAGTCATGAGTCATTGACATGCAGACACGAAGAAAAATGAATTAAAATACCCACTTTTTATATCAAATTAAAGCCCAGTATTTTTCTGTCCTTATATATAAAAATGGAAACTAAATTTAAATAAATTATTTGAAGAAAAATTTCTGATTTATATTCAAATTATATAAACAAAGGTGTAAATAATTTCTTAGTTTAATTAGACGGATTTTTAGATCAGACCAAAACTGTATTATCAAAAATCAATCTTCATTATACATAAACTACTTAAGATATTGCTAAAATGCGCAAGGCTGAATCTGTGTTGTGGTCTGTGGTTATTCCGGAGACGGACGATTTTGACTCTACATAAGATCCTGTATGTCGAGTCTCGTATATCTCTGTGTGTGGAATAACCCTGGCGTCTCTTTGTGTAGCACTAGACTTGACGTAGTTCTACTTGTCACGTGTGATGCGATAAATTGCTCCTCCAACTGTCAGTTCCAGGTTTATATACATGGTATTCTTCTTCGATGTCACCTGTCCCTTCAGGAAGCAGGCGATCATGGCTTTCCGCGTTTCCCTATCTCTGGTGGCTCTGAGCACGCCTTCTCCTGTTACACCGTGCAATCCTCGTTCTGTCATCCACCTGATTAGATTCTTCAAATATGTTATCCATTCCTTTCACCTGTCTCGTTCCCCCTCTATCTGGCCTGTTAGTATCAGGTTCTCCAGGCCCTCCTTCCTCATTGCATGTCCCAGGAACTTCAGCTGTCTCTTCCTGACGCTCAGTATTAATTTCCTTTGTTGTTTCCATCATTTCTAAGAACTCATCATTGCTCACATGCTAGATCCATGAGATACTCAGCATCCTTCTCTTGAACCGTATTTCAGATGCTTCAAATTTTTCCTTCATATTGCGATGTTGAAAGGTCTTTTCAGTTTGACCAGAACTCTTTCGCAGAACTGACAGTATCCCAAAACACATTTCTTCATGTCATCGTCCTCTATTAAACAGACTCCTTTTTCATTATTTTTGCCTCCGGCGTATATTATCCTATGGTTGTCTCTGTTGAAGTCGCCATTATTTGGCCATCTGGTTTTTCATATTCCCAGAATGATGATTTTTAGTCTGTTCATTTCCTACTTGACATTCTCTAGCTGTCAACATCTGTTTACCGTCCTGATATTCCATGTCCCCGAGGTAATTCTTTCTTTTTTGAGAACAGTCGCAGGGTAACGCAGGATATCTGTTGCCCATGTCGGTCCTTACCGGGTGAGGAATTGCTCCCTTTGGGAGTAACCCCCCTCACTCCTTTAGGTTTATACTACACAGTAATTAGTGCTTTTTTATTCCCTCAAAATTCTTATTTTCCAAACTAGTTTTTCACAAACTCGTTGAGTCAGTTATGCACATTTTCATGGGTCTTTCTTGCTTTCCATTTATTCTGTCTCTTTCTAAAATCTCTTTCAACGTTTGTTTTTCTAAGTATATCAGTCGTATATTTTTTATTCACAATACAAATCTGATTTTAGTTTCTATTCCCTCAAGGCCTCATTACTAATCACATGTTAAATAAATGAGATACACATCAATCTTCCCCCACTACTTCAATGATTGATTATTTTACAATGATTATTTTACAAAGTAGCAGTACTGGTATAGCATAACAGTGTAGTGATATTCTCTATGTTTCTTATGAAATTTCCTTGTTTCTTAATATTTTAGGGAGTTTTTAAAAGACATATTTGTCTATACTAAGCGTCTTTGCATTTCAGTGATGCATGTCAACTCTTATAATAAAACGAGGTCAAGTTACTAAAACATTTCCTCCTGCTTAATTTTGGTGTCTCCAATTTGCCTTTCGCCTAAAGTGTTTTCCTTTTACTTCCAACCATATGTCTATTTTATTTCAGTTTATCTTCAGTGTATTTCTAACAGTTTCTTTACTAACCTCTGTAGATAATTCTGTACATTCGTTTGTCTGTGTCATTTGCATAACCTATGTTCACAAGATAGTGATCGTCAAAACTGAATCTTCCGATCTTAGTTTCGCCTCACTGTATAAGATGAATTTGTTTATGAATCTTTTTATTTTACCATATTTGCTGAATTCGTCATTCCAACATCGGCAAGTAGTTTGCCTAGAGTACTGGATTATTGTAATAGGCTCATCGAATAAGTTAGGCTTACCTAGCAGACCATGCAATTAATTATGCCCTATTATATGAAGATCATTTTACATAATCTACAATGTATACGTATACGTCCTTCTGCATTTGTTTCTCTGGTGTCATAATGAATGTAAATATCTAATTCAGCTTATATTAACTTTGAAAAACCTGTAATGAAATGTTCCTATACTATTTCTAATCAAAGTATTCAAGGAGATCTACTCATCAAAATTCAGATATTATTGATTATATTCGTCATGTTTGCTTTTAATAATGACAAAATGATGTTGATCTATATGTAGAATAACGATTAATGGCCATTGATAGCCGAAAGGGACAGGCACCCCTTTCTATAATGCTTGGAAAAATGTCTAATATAATTGAATAGAAAGAAAGAGATGCATATTTGAGAATCAATTTAAATGTCCGAAAATATAGTCTTTGTGTTATTATTATTTGTTAATTTTCTTTCGTATCCGCATAAGAATTGTATGCAAGCAGTATACAAAATTTGATGTAATAAGGCTGTGGAAAGTGGAATCAGTAAACCGAGTTGGTATTCCGTACATATATTCTTTTGAATAAATAAATTAATCTATTTTAACATCGGTAACGGCATTAAAGTATGAGTTCTCGCGTCTTTGTTGATAATCAATCTCAGAGATATACAACATCGACAATAGGAAACAATTCTGTTAACTTTCCCAAAATACATATATGTACTTGTGAAAGTGCTGTTTACTTACAATACGATGAAGACAATATGTCTAAATCGTTTGACACAAAGCAAGGAAGTACTGCTACTGGTGCAGTGGGTATATAAGAGTAGAGCTAAACGTTAAATAGGAGGAGAGCGAAGAGAAAGAGTCACCGACAAGTAACCGATTACAATGGGTGTCCGAGAATCGGGTAGTGAAGGATGGGAATACTGGTATTACGAGATTTGCTTGAGACTAGGGTGAAAATGGAGAAGAACTGAAAGAAGAGTTAAATGAGAAAATATTTATGTATAGCGTTGGTATAAATGGAATTCAATTCCAAAATTTCTTTTAGGACGTAGGCGATGATGGTCTTCCACTTCTCCCTATTCCTGGTGGCTCTGAGAACACTTTCTCCTGTAACACCACGCAACCCGTTTACTCATCTACGTGATCAGGCTCTTCAAATAGGTCATCCGCTGTTTTCCTCTGTTTTTTCCCTCTATCTGGCCTGTTAATATCAGGTCCTTCAAGCCCTCATTCCTTTTTGTTGTCTTTAGTTGTCTCTTCCTGATGCTTAATATTAATCATTTTTTGTTTCCATCCTTTCCAAAACCTCATCATTGCTCACATGCACGGTCTACGATATAAGTAACATCTTTCTGTAGAACAACATTTCAGTTCAAAATAGTCTAACTGTACTTTTTTGAAAGATCCTGTGAAAAGACACATCAATGTTTCACACACCTTTCTATATTTGTATATCTGCCGACTTCCTTTTCTCTCCGTATGCAGGCTGTTTGATGCCAGTAGAGATACATACTCTTATATCTTTTCCAACTGCTGAGAATCTCTGTCAATTATTTGGGGCGTATTTGGTCAAATGCTTTTGCATAATCGATAAAACATATGAAAAATTCCTTCTTCATTTTTAATGCACATTAGGAGAGCATGCTCATCATAAATATGGCGTTCTTTATTCAGGTGTCTTTGACGAAACCGCAATGTGCTTTTCCTATCTATGGCCTGATACTGCTTCACGTTCTATTCATCAGTATTCGGACGATAAGTTTTGTGATATGACTCATTAAGCAGATAGTTCGGTGGAGTTCGTACTCGTTTGCACCTGGCCTCTTAGAAATTGCTATGAAAATCGACTTGCTTAGTCTCGAACAGATAATTAACGCTCTATGGATTAGGGATTTCTAAGGTGTATCACACGCCTCCTTGAGCAAAAGCTATCTCAACGTGTATATAAGCCCGAAAATGTAGGTCTCCTATAAAATGAGATGATAAAAGGTGTTTTTGTTTGATGTACCAAGACATAAAAAACTAGTTGAGAATTTTATCACTTGTAAACCTCAGAGATAGATGACACAATTTAGGAAAAAATGAATCTGACCAGCTTCATCTGCGTTATTGAATAAAAAGAAATATCGTCAGTGTATCAACAATATAGTTCAGGACGATGTGTACGAAAACGTATTCCCTCTGCATGAAATCCCACAAAAATATTGGTCATTGCTAAACACAAGTGATGAGTCCTTAGCAACCCCGTCAATGTGTATATATTTGTGTTTGTGTTTTTTGTGTTTGTGTGTGTGTGTGTGTGTGTGTGTGTGTGTGTGTGCTACATATAAAACTCAACATGACAACTTTTTTTTTTTTAAACGTGTCACCCCAAGCAAGGCATTCCACTGCAACTATAGCGCAGGGGGTTACATAGAGGGATTGAGTACAGGAAACGTAAGAAGGAGGGTGATAGACGACTTAGGATGTACATAGGGAGAGAGTTGGAGATAGTGGGTGTGTGTTAGTGTGTTAGGAGTAGTCTATTGACCTTACATTTAAACTCCTGGAGGTTGTAGCCGTCGGGGAAGCAAGCATGCGATAGGGAATTCCACAGGCGGAAAGTGCGAGGGAAGAAGGTGTTGGAGTAGAAATTGGGGTTACATTTCATCGGTTTCACTGTAAAAGGGTGGGACCTAGTTGCCAAACTAGTATCTCGTGCAAATTCACATCTAGGGGGCACCAGTGATTTAGCTTCGTCAGAGCAGAAACCATGAAAATATTTATAGAAGAGGCACACGGATGCCACTTCAAGCCGGTGAGAGAGATACTGCAGGCGGTCAGCCAAGTCGGTATCAATCACATTACAGATTCTTCGCTGTATTTTGTCAAGAACCCCGAGTAGAATAGAAGGGGCACCCGATCAGATGTGGCAGCAGTACACAATACACGGGCGGATGGTGGATTTATATAATTGCAGGATAGATTCAGGCGGAAAGAATTTCCGGGCCTTGCACAGGTATGAGTATGTTTCGTTAGTGTAAAATATTTGGTTAATATGAGTTCGTAATTTAGGTTAGTAAACTACACGCAAATATCTTTGCAGAGAAATATATTCAAAATGATGTACACACAAATATGGAGACACATGTTAGCGACTTTTCTGAAAAAGATGAAAATATACCAATATAAAATATAAACGTGTATTAAAATATATATTATTTCGAATCGCGACATCTCTAAATTAATTTTGGAATGAAGATAATATGGAAAAAATATTGTTGATAATTGACAAATGAATTGCATTCATATATTTTTACGATTTAACTGATAAGAATAATGAGTTTCGTGGGAAAATGATAAATGCAAAGAATGTTTCGTACACTACAATTAGAATATCAATAAACACCTGCATATAAATAACGTCCATTATTGGAAATGATAAGGAAGTAGATACATCTGAATCTAGATATATTCTTTATTATGTTGACATAAAGCTAAGGTGACATTTCGTTTAGATTTCATAAAAAATATAGGCTTTAAAGCTTCAAATATACATATACAAATATACCCAAATATATACAGATGTAATTTAATAAATTTGATAATATGATCAATACGAATAGGCCCGTGCCAACAAAAATGTCGGCAATACATTTATATCGGTAGGCCGTCTCTAATGAAGGTTACATATATATTGATGTATCTACTATTCAGTGTATTGCATTGTGACAATAAAACTTATTAAATTTTGTCAGATGCATATACAACAATTACAAAAAATATCTTCCAATATGAAATAGTACATTTGTTCAATAAAATCAAAAACCAATTTCAACCACGGCTTCCAGATAGCATCGAAATCTCCTACATATTCTTGCCCAGTTTCTTTGTCTAAGTTATTGAATGTTGGCATTAATCTTTGCTTTTCTTTTATTTTTGATGTTATAAGAGAGTTGTTGATCTGACACTCAATAGCGCCACACAATTAAATATCGAGTGGTTTAAAGTTGGGAGAGTTAGGTGGCCAAATGTAGGTGGCCAAGTGAAGTGATCACGGAAATTGTCTGACAGCTATGACTGGGTTCTCCCTCTTGTGTGGCATGGGGCAGATTATTGTTCCCAGGAGACATCTTCTTTAGCCAAGGCTTCACTATCTCCTAAAGTTACAAAATGCCGACATCCGTGTTGTGCTTAGTGTTTTGGGAAAATGAACAGAGTTAAAATTTTGCCATCATCATTGATCAATTCAAACACCTTCGTACAGAACATAATAATTAATCATCCATCTCTGTCCAATTCATCATCACAAATTTTCTCAGATTAATACACAAGTATTTTAAATTTCCTTGTTGCTACTTGCTGCGCGAATATGCTGTTTCAAAATATCTGGCAGGGTGAATTGTGTCTATTTACCTCACAAACGGTTTCCAACAAGTTTAAATTCGAAAAAATTAAAAGCAACAACGTAGTAAAATAAAAATGTCAAATTGCAACAATGTGCCTAGCTTCCCCTCTGTCTGTGTGTGGGTGTGTGGGTGTGTGGGTGTGTGTGTCTGTGTGTATTCAATTCATACTGATATATTAAAATATGAAAAGGTGCATAAATCTTTCTATTAAGATATAAGTAAGTTATAATACTGTAACTTAACGCAAACTATTATAAGTTGAGCACAAATCATATACTTACCTGCATATGTATTTATTACTTTAATGTCAGTTTTAATGGATAACTATATTTTTGTGGAGGCTCCGAATATTAATAAAATAGATTATTTATTTATTTATTTGGGTCTACCAGCCGAAAAATTCTATTAAATTTGTTTTTGCCCTCTCTGAAAATGTGTTGAATATTATACCCATTAAACTAAAACAAATAAATAAACGGAGAATCTCTTCCAATTACATTAACATTCAAATAATGCAAACTGTGAAAAATAACGAAATCCATCAGTGTATAAATATATTTTCTGTCTTCATTCATATATATTTTGAGATCTATAGTTGTCTCAATTTGTTTCTGCTTTCCACAGTTTCCTATATCTGTCTGTAATTATGTGTTTCTGTCGAAGTATAGATTAGGTATGGATAGAATATTATTCCGTATTCAAAGAAATGCTATTTTTAAAAACATGGTCAATACAAAGTCGAGTGAATAATAATTAATTTGAATTTATAATATAAATCTGTTATAATATCAGTAAAAATATATCCATTTTGTTTCGACACAATCCGTGTTTTATCAAATAAGTATCAAAACAAAAGTCTACTTTTGTAGTGATACTATAACATATTTATGTCATAAATTCTAAATAAATATCTTTCTATCTATCTATCTGAATAAAAGTGGGGATCGGTATAAAATTTCATCGGCTAAGATGTGTTTCATGCGTAAACCTGAAGATGACGACAACATTTAAGCATGAAACTTTGGCTAAGGATACTTGAATCAAGAGATTTCAGTATCTACTTATGTATTTATGCTTTGTTCAAAGGAAGGTTTTGTTAATTTTTTATTTAATTTTCCGGTATTCTTAAAGTATAGATGTTTGCATTTTTGAATTTTTCGTATTTCTTATTGCTTTCTGCGGTAGACTGGTTGACAGCGAAGGCTATAAAGCCAAATCTGTCCTATTATTTAACCCATAACTGGAGGGAAGAGATGGATTAACACATTTCCCAACGGTATGAGTGAGTAAGTGAATATAATGAATTCAAGTGGAATTCGAACTCGGCTTCCCGATTTGTCGTTCCGAATCGATCTCCACTGAATGAAAACGCATAACCTGGTTGTGTAGTAATAAACGAATATACATCTGATAGATAAATCACAAGGGACATTTACATAGCGAAAAAATAAATATCAAAATAGAACAAAGTTTTAAGGTACATGCATATTTCTCTAAAAACAGAAGAACATCTGCATACTTATTTAACATTTAATATTTAATGAAGCACCGAGTGGTCGTCAAGGCCTTCCTTCATAGATAGATAAAATATTTAAAGTGACTGCGCCGTGATTCAACTTACGGAAAAAAATTAATGCCATGGATTATAAATATGAACAAATAGGAGGATTTAAGGAAATTGAGAACCGCAATGGTACTTAAACATACAGCTGAAATGACTGGAAGACTTAAGAAAGAAGAAATCCTAGATAGTGTAATATTCACAAGACGTAGGCAACAATATCTGCGGGAAAGAAAAGTAACTTTCATAAGGAACATTTGTGAATGGAATTCTTAGCAAGGGAAAAGAGAGATTGTAAACTGTAAAAATAGGAACAAATGTGAGATTGTCGCGCTGGGCCATTATCAGAAACCTACTTAAAAAAAACCTGCACTTAAATATGGGCTATAGGTATATAAAAAGGAAAACTAGAAAGTTTTTTGAGATAAGGTATTGAAATTATTTACACTATTTGCATTTTTCTCTTTGTAGCCATATTCACAATATTTTGGCAGTTGTACTCTCCGTTGATTGGCATTTCAAATTGACCTCCCTTAATTTGTTTCCCGAAATAGATTGTTCTAGTTACACGTGCAATGCCCTATTCCGGATGCCCTAGTATCTGTTATCATATTGTCACTCAACTATCCCTGTTTTCATAGGTCTTTGTTGAATTCAAGTATTAAACACGCAAATATTTTATCCACTGGGCCATGTTGGAAAGAATAAAGGTTTAAGCTAAACATTTCAGTCGCCAGAAGAAGGATGGATTGTATAACGGTCAACACCACTTTAAGCTGATAACAAAGATAAGACCAACAATCCGAACTGTGTAAATAGTTTAAATAAATAAGGTTTTGTTTATTTATCTTTACAACTTATGTTGTCTGAGATGTTAAAATAATCAGTATTGATTAATTTCCATTAAGAAAATATAGAAACATGCTGTATTTTTGTCATTTAAAATGTTATTTTGCTTAATAACGAAGTGTTCATTTATTTATTTTTATTCATTTCCTTGCTTGAATAATCATTGGATCAGATGAATTTGTAAACGCAGTTTAAAAAGGAAAACTAGAAAGCTTAGAAATATTACGTATTCCAGATGAAAATAAATTGCAAATTTTATTAAGCTAACGTTCCAAGAGACGAGGTCAGAAATGATTACTTGCTTGCTTGTCACTCTATGGATAGAAGAAGCTGAAATATTTCAGCTGAATTACAGAGAGACCTATATTTTACTTACCTATACCTTTCTTTTATTTAAGCGCAGTACGTAGATTACGTCGATGTCTCATCTTTTTAAAGGTAATGTTGTTAGATGCAACCATAATTCTATACTAACAGTTTCTTTCTGGAACAATATTGTGCCTCCATGCTTTCTTTTTTCTTCTTCTTCTATCTGCCTTTTTTCTTCAGGGCGTATGCAAAGTTGGACTTCCCCGTCTCTCTATCCCTAGTGGCTCTTACCACGTTTTCTCCTATAACATTTTCCAACATCCGTTCTGTCATTCACCTGCTCAGGCCCTTTAAATATGTTATCCGCTGCTGTTCTTTGTCTCTTTTCCAATCTATCTAGCACAATATCAGTTTCCCCGATCTCTCCTTCGTCTTTTCATGCCTCAGGAACTTCAGTTTTCTCTTCCTGATGCTCACTATTAATTGTTTTTAGTTTCCATTCATTCCAACACCTCATCATTGTCACATGCTTAGACCATGTTATTTCTAGCCTCCTTCTGGAGAACAACATTTCAACTGCATTCAGTTTTTCTTTCATCTTTGATGATGTTGTCCAATATTTACTGCTATATTGAAGAACTAACATGACATAGCAATGTAGTACTCTCTTCTTCGGTTCTAGTAAAAGTTTCCTGTGTCGTAATACTTTAATCGGCTTCTGGAAGACGTCCCTCGTCATGCCAATTTGACTTCGGATCTCTGTGTCGCACATTCCGTCTACTGTTAGAACACTTCCCACATATTTAAATTTTCCTACCTGATTGATTTTAGTATCCCCACAACTGTATTTGGAATTTTGCGTTGCTATTTTGCATTATTTGTTTGCACTTTATTTCTAGTTCTTTTTTGTCACTCTCTTCAGATACCTTCTGTAGGAGGTAGTGTAGTTTTATTTCCGTGTCTGCAATCAGCACCCTATCATTTGCAAATTGTGGCCTCCGATGACAAATACTTGCATAACATCTATGGTTTTCAAAATAGTCTCGCTGTACAAGTTGAATAGATCCGGTGAAAACACATCTCTGTATTACGCCTTTTTCTATCATTTTAAATCTGCTTGATTCGTTACCTGCCCGTATGCAGGAAGCTTGGCGCCAGTAGAGATTCTTAATTACTCCAATATCTTTTCCAAATATGTCGAGACTGCTGTGCATCTCAATCAATTCTATTGTCGAGCGCGTTAGCTATCTTTAATGAGCATACATTTATATATAATGTTAAACGCTATCTACTTTCTTTTTCTGACTCATTATTTGTGTTTGTTCTTAATTCCTTCACACCTTAAACCACTCGTTTTTAGTGGCTTTATTCTCTGCATGGGCTAATACAAAAATTAGAAAAAAGATAATAAGACTGTGAACATATGCCACTCACAGGACATTACGAAGAAAACGGATAGGGTGTAGACAGGAGGGCAGCTATCTGACAAGCTTTTGAGAACAGCTATCGGAACGCTCGATAACAGATGGTAAAACTTCAATATAACTGTGAATGATAGAAAGTTGTGAGGAGAATTAATCACTCACCGCCCACAAACTGTTCTCCGACAGGCAATATGGATTCCGATTTGACAGGTCCACAGCCGACCTGCTAACTACTGTAACGGAGTACATGCTACAGGCCCTTGATGAGTCTGACGAGGCTCGCGCGGTTGCTCTGGACATCTCCAAGGCTTTCGACAGGGTTTGGCACCCTGGCCTCCTATGCAAACTACGCGGTTATGGTATTACCGGTCGCCTGCTTGACCTAATCCAATCTTTCTTAAATAACCGCAAAATGAAGGTCGTTCTGAATGGGCGTGCCTCTTCGTCCTACAGCACGAATGCTGGTGTCCCACAAGGCTCTATCCTGGGCCCAACGCTCTTCCTTATTTTCATCAACGACCTCCCAGATGAGATCAAGTCCCAAGTAGGCATCTACGCAGATGACACTACAATATACTCCCGCTCCAGTAAGAAACCTGTCGTGGCGGACAGACATAATCTCGCTGCTGACCTTGAGCGGGATCTACACTCTGTGGTGAACTGGGGCAAGAAGTGGCTTGTCAACTTCAATTCATCTAAGACCAAGCTGTTGTCTGTCAACCATTACAGGCAACCTCTTCTGCCTCCCATAAGCATGGACCAGATGATTCTCCCGGAGAGTAATACACTACGCCTCCTCGGACTTACCCTGTCCTCTGACCTCAAATGGAAGCACTATATTGAATCCATAGCAAAATCTACTGCTAAGAAGATTGGGTCACTATGTCGATCCAGGATTTTTTTTCCACCTGAATCCATCCTGCATATATACAAGTCAACCATCCGTCCGTGCATGGAGTACTGCTGCCATTTATGGTCAGGTGCCCCTGCCGTTCTCCTCAGTGTTCTTGACAAGCTCCAAAGGAGAGTCTGTAATGTGATAGGTACTGATCTGGCGACTCGTCTGCAGCCACTTTCCCATCGTCGAAATGTGGCCTCCCTCTGTCTCTTCTATAAATACTTTCATGGCTTCTGCTCGGATGAGCTTAAGTCACTGATGCCTCCTCAACAGGTGTTTACCCGTTCAACCAGACTGGCAACTGGGTCCCACCCATTCACAGTCAGGTTAGCCAAACGCAGACGACAATTCTACTCCTGCAGCTTCCTCTCTCGCACTTCCCGCCTGTGGAACTCACTCCCGTATTCTTGCTTTCCTGACGGCTACGACCTCCAGAAATTTAAAAGCAAAGTTAATACTCACCTACTAACCACTGGCCTCTAGCTCTCTCCCCTCCCCTGTATAACCTTCCCTTTCTCTCCGCCCATTTACCTGTCATTGCACCTGCTTTCTCAGCTTTCTATTGTTCCTTTCTAACTAGCTTGTACTCCTCACTCTTTTGTAATTAATCTCTTTACATTTATGTAACCCCCTGCACATCAGTGGCGTTTCTGCCTTGCTCGGGGTGAAATGATTAAAAAAAAAAATAAAAATAAAGGTCACGGCAGATAGACGAAGAAGGAAAAGGACTAGTATGAGATGAATTTTACAATGGGTATTTAGGATTGAGAAAGACAGGCTTATTTTCAGAAAGATTTCAGAGAGTACATCTGAAGAAAATGTTGTTTGACTAACAACATATATAACACAGATAGCATGAAGAGGTAACTGACAATTGCGATAAAGGGAATAGCATAGAAAACATGAAAAAATTTGAGAGAACGCAATAATATAGCTAAATATTCATTCACAAAATAAACACTGAAAAAAGATTGTGTAGGTTTTCTTCGATACAACAATGAATAAAACTGAAAATGCAAAAAACAGGTTCCTCCAAAAAAATCGAATTAAAATAAAATGAAGACGGTAAAATTTTGTTTAATAAAAAATTTCAAGATTACAACGGATAAATTAAAAATTTTATAATAACATTAGTAGAAATATTTCGTGCGTGTTTTTCTCTTGAGAAAGATTGACATTACTTGGGTTAAAAGATAACGACACCTTTTATAATGATTTTTATTTTAAAATCAATAAACTGATTAGACAACTGGAACGAACCAGTATTAAATTACGTATGCACATAATGTTTACATTATTCAAGGAGATACGTTTAAAGGAATGATGCATATATATATATATATATATATATATATATAGATAGATAGATAGATAGAGAGAGAGAGAGAGAGAGAGAGAGAGAGAGTCGCAGACATATTTCTTTTGTTTTATCACAGCTCATCATAAAGGGTTAAACATCAGATTGCTTCTATCCAAGATTGAAAACCTACCGAATTGACATCAGTTGGCAATTCTAGCTCAGAGCTATGACATTACTGTAGAGGAAGTTGGACTTCAGCGTGTCAGCGTGTTATATACAATGTAAACACATGCTAGTAGCCTAGAGTGTTTGAATTCATTGCTAAATAAACGAGTGTATATATATATATATATATATATATATATTAACGGAGATTAAATAAACTAGTTATAAACAGCCGACAATTTGAAATGATTTGTTTTAACGTTATTTTTGATCTATACTCTTATTTAAGTAGATATTCTGTTTATAATCCAACAGTATTATATATTTATTTTCATCGTAAATAATCAGGCCGGTAGAAATAATTATATAATAATGTTTGCTTATAAACAGGATATCTACTTAAATACAAGAATCAATGAAAAATAATATTCAAACAAATCATTTCATATATATAAAGAGAAAGATATATATATATATATATATATATATATATATATATATATATATAGAGAGAGAGAGAGAGAGAGAGAGAGAGAGAGAAGCGACAGCGCAGTTTAAAGAAAACAGTTTGACAGTATGGAAAGATTTAACAAATAATATAGTAACAAAATTTACTTTGCCAATCTAGTAGAAAATGACTTAAATGTGATAAAACCTTCAGCGAAATACATGAAAATTAGAAATGTTCTAAAATATGGAAAACTAGAAACAAAATTTCAAAACTTTAACGAATAAACGAAACTGAAAATGAAAGAACTAGAAATGCAATTTATAAAAATATGAAAAGAAATGTTTAGAAATGTAAATTGGAATAGTTCATAAGTAATTAATGGAATAGAAATTACAATTAGAGAGAAAAATAATACCGAAAAATAGAAAAAAAGATTATAAGAGATATTGAAGAAAACAAGAAAAATGGCGGTGAGGGGTTATCTAGAAGGAAGTAAAGATTAAGTTTGTTCGAATGGTGTCTAATAGGTAGTAAACAAGAAGAAAACATCCAAATCGGAAATGGAATGATGAAATGATGGGGCTTGATGATAAGATATTACAAAGATTACGAGAATATGGCTTGTCATTTAAGAGATTGAGAAAATATTTTCTACGAAAAATAGCCTGTTATAAGATTGTCCGTCATCGCTCTATATTTGAAAGCTATATAATACTTACCAAACAACTAGACGCAACCAATTAATCACTTCCCATGTGAATACTTATTTACGATACCTCAAATGAGTAATGATTTAGATACTCACTAAGTGGCCTAAACTTTCGCGCTTGTGCCATCCTAAGCAATGCTCAAGAAATACTTATATCGCCGTGGTGTAAGTGTCATCAAATTTATCTCGCTATAACAAATACAACTGAATAGAGTCTCTGACTGGGTGTCTCATACTTTCAACTTTTTGCAACGTCTAGGCTGACCAATTTTAGGTATTTTGCCGTTTCCTGCCTGTCTCGCTGGAAAAATTGCAACTGAGTAATGAGTTTGATTCTTACGAAGTGGCCTATACTTTCGGCCTTGTGTCTTTCCTAAGCTAAACTGAAATTAAAAAATCATCACAGTAATACGTATTTTATTACGGTTATTCTACACAAGATTTCTTTAATATCATCAGTAAAGAAATTCATATGACAAATTATGTTGTGCAAGTGATAGAAAGCGAAAGTTTTTATAATATTTTTCCTGCGAGAAACATATTCTTCAGACTTGTACTCTATATTAAATCAATTGTTGAAGCGATAAATTTATCCACAAACGCAGATACTTGATATTCATATTTTGGATTATAGTTGGAATTAAGTTATTCTAGACCAAGCAAATGTTCCGCGTCATTTAAATCGATTATTCTTTCTGCTAAATCTAAAAACGTTATATCGAGCACTGCTGCTTCTGACAATAAAGAGTGACCTTTGGTAAGAAAGACAGTCATAGAATCAAGAGTTGCATTTTATTGAACGTAATGAGTGAATGTTCCGTGTCCTAACTACTAATGATGAGAAAGCGGGTTTTCATTGCATAAAAGAATCAAAGTTGGACATGTACTATTTTTTGTCTTCGGGTCAGTTTCTTGGTTCAACAAACGCCAAAATATTTAGTAAGAAACGCTTCCAGAATACATATTTAGTTTCGGTCGATAATTTTGTTTCCCAGAAGAGGATCATCGAGTCGCTCCAACTATTGGTGGCGCCATCTCATTGAATTTCTATTAAGATTTCATTGTAAAAATACGAAATTATTCGTTCTCAAGTAGAGAAACATATTTTTTAACTTAGAGTTTTAAGACATACTTGTAGATGGGGCGGGGCAAATGTAATCACTTGAATATTAACCTGAAATCATAATTGTACAAAAAAGGTATTCTAAAGTATACCTTTAAATCAGACTTGGAACTTAGGATGCAACAATGCGACAAAAATATGTGCACCATTATAAATGTATTTTAATATCCCTAATATTATATATTTCTCTTAGATAATTTTGAACAAAGATATTAATGTATATATCAATCTTTGACTAAATATATAATTCAAAAATGAAAGATAAATCTATACCGTCGGAAGTAATTTGGAATTACCTTGGTGAATTGATCATTAAAGGTATGGACATCCTTTAATTCACAAACATGCAACTTGAAACAGAATATCTTTGTATTAAAGAAAACAAAATTTACATAATTATTTGATCTGACATGTAATTTTTTTATACATTCTCTAGCTATTATAACAAAACAAAGTTGTGTATTTATTTGTGTATATATATTGTGTATTTATTTGTGTATATATATATATATATATATATATATATATATATATATATATATATATATAACTTTTAGCCAAAATTAGATTTATTCATTACCATAGTCTGATTCTAAGGTGATACACGTTTTTCAATGCTTCTCGGGGATTTTTGCAGGACGATTGATTTTAGGCTCAAAATACATCTCAATTTCCGATAACACTTCTTCATAAAATAGCGAGGCAAATATCCTGCCTGCTGATGTTTGTGTCATTGGTCGATTTGGACGGCATTCACCTCCTGCTGTCCACTCAGCTGACTGCCGATTTAATTTCTGATTGAAGTTGTGGATCTATCCCTTGTCATATATGTTTGCAAAAAATCCTACTTGTTTCATTGAAAAAGTTACAAAAACGTCGTTTGTATCGTCGACGCCTTGTTGTTTTTCATTGTTTGTAGCAAACGCGTCACCCACTATGAACACAGCTTTCTCATTGACAAATATTCATTAATACTGGTGATTACACTGCCTCCTGGAATGTTCATCTCCTCTGTAATCACACGAAACTTCAATTTACAATCGACTAAATCGTGTTTGTAAATTTCTTTTCATTGTTTTTCAGGAAGACAGCCGATTATATGCGATCTAAGTATTCAGAATCATTTGTGTCATTACGACCTCGTTTAAAGTCAAAATACCACTACTTAACCAAAGTTTTCGACAGAACAGTATCTGAATAAGACTTATCAATCCACTGCTTCTCTTGAACAGTATTTTTCAGAAATCAATGCTTTATCGACACACAAAAATTATATTTTTTCATTTTTAAAAAATATACAACAGCATCTTCAATTAAATAACTAATTTGTAAACTAATAATCAGATTGGGTCTAACTTTTGTCAGGTGCCATTTGAATCTTTGTACTTTATACAATTTATATTTAATTTTATTTAATGGTACCATCTATATGACAGAACTAGATCATATTGAGTGATGAGTCACCGGATATCTCATGCTTTCCTTTATTTTATAAGAGCAACACTGGACTGACAATAGATTACAGTCACCGGAGATCTCAGCTCTTCAATTTCCCCTCATTATATGGATCAAAATATCTCCGAGTCATTGTTGGATAAAAATTATTTCCCGAACCATCTATCGCAGGAGGGATGGGCGAATCTCTCAGTGATCTATCGCTATTTCCATGGCAAGTGTTCCGACGATTTATATTACTTCATTCTTTCAAGTTTAACCTTCACTTACATAATAGCAAACCCCACACATTCCCTCCATAATCGATAATGAGAAGGAAGTTCAGTTTGCCAAATTCTTGTCGTAAACCAGAGCACCAAATCACAAAAGGAATTGTATAGAAGTTAAGGTACTTATGCACAACATTCAGGCAAATAAAATCTTCATATCTGGCAATATTCCGTATGGCAGCACAGTAATCATGAAATTAAGAGACACATATATCTAGATAAGTTTATAGGTCTGTTCATTTTTTTGTTGGAAGTTTATAGATAATCTTGCCACATTTATGATATATATATATATATATATATATATATATATATATATATATATAGTGAGCTTGGTGAAAATTAAATTGAACCCGTACTTTCAGTAAGGTCAGGTGTTTTACAATAACTGATTTCGCAGTTGTTCAAACAGAGTAAAAGAGATCAGTTACGACTGCGAGACTGTACGTTTCAAACATCCGATAATCTTCCAAACTAGAGCGCAATTATTCAACAATTTTACATCTACGTTTGTAGCATGTATTTGTTAGATGTGATTATATCTGGACATAATTTCTGATATTTTATTTAGTATTTTTTTGTTCTTGGACAAGATAATAGCTAATTTTTCTTCCTGGCTCAATCTACATATATCGCCACTGTTTTATGTTTTTGCTATTTTCACTATAATCTAAGTTATATCAGGTTCTCTATCTATCTATCTATCTATCTATCTATCTATCTATCTATAAAGAGAGAGAGAGAGAGAGAGAGAGAGAGAGAGAGCTTTTGGGCCACACAAATCTGGTGTTTCTCCCATATTTGCAAGTGATGGCACAATGCTGACTGACAGAGCGGATATTTTGAATCGCTGAAAAAAGCATTTTGAAGCAGTTCTAAACAATGCTTCTTCAACTGACGAAGAAATATTTTCATCTATCACTGAGCGACCTGAAATTCCTGAACTCTCTTTCCTTCCAGCAGTGCATGAGGTTTTTGTTGCTATCAAGCAAAATTCTTCAGGTAAAAATCTGGAAAAAACGCCTTAACACCTGAAGTTTTTAATTACAGTGGGCAGAAACTGGTGAAGAAGATGCAATGTCTCTTTGTGAACATCTGGTGAACTGGAAATGTCGCTCAGGATTTCAAAGATGCACTAATTCAACACCTGTAGAAAAACAAGGGCAATAGAAATATCTGTGACAACAATCGTGGCATCTCACTTTTATCAATTGCAGGGAAGATCTTGGCAAGGCTTATTCTCAACAGAATAATTAAATACCTTGTTCACGATATCTACCCCGAATCTCAGTGCGGTTTCGGTGCTGGTCGAGGTACTGTCGATATGATCTTTCCCCTCCGTCAGGTTGCTGAGAAAGTCCGAGAGAAGAATGAGGAGATATATATGGTTTTCATTGACCTTCCAAAGGCCTTTGACACAGTCAACCGTGCAGCTCTTTGGAAGGTGTTGAAAATGCTGGGAATACCCGACAACATGCTGAAAGTAATCATGTCTTTTCATGATGGAATGAAGGCATCTATTGTTTCAAATGGGGAGTATTCAGAACCTTTCAATGTGACAAATGGTACTAAACAGGGTTGCGTAAGTGCCCCTGTGCTGTTTGCTTTGTTCTTTTCAGTTATGCTGAAGTATGCTTTTGCTGATATTGGTACAGGCGTAAAATTCAAATTCCGAACAAGTGGTGGTCTCTTCAACCAGCAGCGTTTCAAAGCTAAGACCGTCATTCGACAAACACTCATTAGGGATCTTTTGTTTTCAGATGATGCTGCAATATATGCAACCTCTCAGGTGTAAGCGCAACTGCTTGTAGATAGGTTTTCTGCTGCTTCCAAGGCTTTTGGCCTGACAATCAGTATTAAGAAAGCAGAGGTGATGCAGCAAACTCGCCCCACACCAAAACAAGTTCTGGGTGTAAAGCGGCAGGCACCAGTATACAGCTTTCCCGATATACCAATAGATGGTAGATGGT
This sequence comes from Ascarosepion bandense, assembly GCA_037127315.1. Classification (NCBI taxonomy): domain Eukaryota; kingdom Metazoa; phylum Mollusca; class Cephalopoda; order Sepiida; family Sepiidae; genus Ascarosepion; species Ascarosepion bandense. The sequence continues at coordinate 7,626,816 of JBBBDQ010000202.1, read as the reverse complement.
AGATGGTAAAGATATGAAATATGTGAAAAACAACTTTACCTATCTTGGAAGTAAGGTTAATTGGAATGCTTCTCATGATGATGAAATCATTAATCGAATTGCAAAAGCAACTATTGCATTTGGGAAACTGCGCTATCGGTTGTGGGATGATAGGGGGATTAGCCTAAGGACTAAAATTTCTTGTGTATAAAGCAGTTGTGCTAACGACACTGCTTTATTGATCGGAATCATGAACAGTCTATCATAATCACAACCAGCGGCTTGATGTCTTCCATAAAAATTGTCTTTGAACAGTTTGTGGTTTCACCCTAAACAATCGGATGTCTAATGCGGACCTATTCATGCGCTGCAGTATTAGCGGAATTGAGAGCTTTTTGATGCGTTGGGCAGGACATGTTTTACGTATTAAAAATGACCGGAGACCAAAGCAAGTGTTGTACGGCGAGCTCAGCAGTGGACGGCGGAATGTGGGTATACTTCTGCTTCCCTTTAAGGATAAGCTGAAAATGAATTTGACATGTACAAATCTACCTCGCCGTCATTTTGAATGAGTTGCCTCTCAGCAAATTGAATGGAGATCTGCTTGCCAGAGGAGCATCAAGCAGTTCTTTGAGACTGAGATTGACCAACTGCGCGTAAGAGCTGAGAAAACCAAAGCATCTGCAAGTGTCCTAGCCGATCATTCGTCCAATCTCCCTTCTTGCCTCCATTGTGGACTTGTTTGTAAATTTCTTGCGGGACTCAAATGACATTTACGATTGAGTAAGTGCAGGCATGTTACATCGAATTAAACAGTTGTCTAGACCTCATACGTAGAAATCGATAGGAGAGTCCATAATATATATATATATGGGCTATATTCTTCCATTTGAACGTTTGGTTAAAAGTAACATTTTATTAATATTTTATTTACTTTTTCTGTATTTCTATATATTTCTTTCGGTTGAAAATGACAAATATAAAGGTTTTCCATAAGGTTCAACTTTTTAAGAGCTTTCAGCTCTTTCACAGGCCATTTTCAAGAATGTTATATTTGCGGTATTGGTTTTATGTCCTCCTGTCTTTTTGAAAACGAGTAGTCTTTAAAGATGTCATGTGATGCTTGCGGTCTATTTAGGGTTTATGTAGGAAACATTTTTGATAGATATTTCCCTAATTTATCGAGATAACATTGATATTGTGCTTGAATTGTATTTTCGTATTTTCAACCAAAATGTTTCTGAAATGTTCTTGGAAGTTCTGGTTTAATAAAAGCTGTTTTATTGCATTATTATTGCTAGATATGTCGCATGAAAAGTGCCTACTCAGAAATGTTGTAGTATATCTAATATAGATAATTAATTTCTGACAAAAAATAAAACCAAGTACAGTTATGAATATTAGAAACAATGTTGACAGGCTTCCATTTCTTGTAAAACATTACAAATTTTTTTCATGTTTTAGAAGAATTACGGAAGAAATATGGTTTTTAATTATGTTTGACATAGAAAATTTGTCCTATTTATAATTGATGTGCATTTGGTTGTAATAAATTATGTTGATGTTATTTTTAATATTTTAATATTAGCATCATGTATTTTTTGTAGGAATACTTTTTTGTTTGAAAAATTATTGTTGACTATGATGTGTTTTTTTTATTCCAGTAAAATTATTTGTTCAGAAAAAAGGTTTTGATGCGTTCTGTTTAAGAAGTTCGTTATTAGTGTTATTTCATATCTTTCCGTATATTAGCTATTATAATTAACAAAACAAGAGTTACTGATAAATAAGAAATTAATTCTTTTTAAAATATATTGATAAAAAATGGGATTTTGTTGTTGTATTGAGAATCAGTTCATAAGTAAAATTAAGTGAGAATGTATTTTATAATTTAAATTTAGATTTCCGCTGTTATCCATATTTTAGTCAAAATAAAGGCTGAAAATGTTTAGAAAATCGAAAGATATTTTATATGTTTACAGTCGTTTCGTTAGCAAAAATAAACATGCCATGTAAGAATACTTGAAAAATTTAAAAAAATAATAATACAATCTTTATTGTAGGTAGTTTTTAACGTAAAAACATTATATATATATATATATATATATATATATATATATATATATATATATATATATATTGTCATCCGCAGACAGATCTGTTTCGCCGTATCACAGCTCATCAGTACGGTTAGACTCCGATTGGCTTTGTACCCAGGATTGAAATATATTAGTCATCTTTAAACAAGCCTGTTTTGCTATTTCACAGCTCATTAGTTTAGCTGACATATCCATTTCCTTCTGGCCGAGATGGAAACCGACGTGGTGTCGCAGTCGTTATCTATATATATATATATATATATATATATATATATATATATATATATATATTTATTACATAATACACTTGGTATGTTATCCAGGTAAATTCCAAGGAAGACCAACTCAAGAGAACTGTGTTAAATTCATTTATTTAATTTAACAGAGTTATATAATGTTTAAAATATTTTTGATTATTGCAATTGTAATAATGAAAGATCTTTTATAAATTATATATATACATATGTGTGTGTGTGTGTGTGTAATGTAATGCTAAAATATGTATACACAAAAATACTAACAATATTACCAAATTGTAATAATATTATTAATCATTTAACACTCAAATTCAATCAGTTCATTAAAATCGGTTATACTAGTTCCATTTTCATAATTTTGTTATAATACATTTACTTATTTTTTAAATTAGTTTCAATTCATTTTTAAAAAAATGTATGATTTATTGAAGTAGAGTGTAGTAAAAATTATGGCAAATATTTTAAACATTTGATGGATCGATATGGTTGTTATTAAAATTTTTAATATTTATGTATTTTATATTGACCTGTTTCGTATTTTTGCATGCTCATATATATATATATATATATATATATATATATATAATTTTCATTTTTGGTTGATTACTTATAACGGTGAATCGGTGAAATATAACTAACCATGTCCAAGTTATTACCTGACACATTGTTTTTTTTTCTCACATTAGATACTATCTTTGAAGTACGTCGTTGAAGTTGCAAGGTTTAGCAAGAAGCATTTCAAGTAAACACGCTGGCGGAAACAATTGATTTGTAAAGCTCTTACGCGGCAGAATAATTATTGCTTCATATTTCTTTTCCCAACTGAGAGTACATTTTCTACTCGAAGAAGATAACGATGACCTGAACTAAGAATCACGGAAGAAACGATAGTTTCAGAAGAGAGATATTTTTCTTTTCGAAACTATTAACACTGATGTAAAAACTCACATAGGGAATGTCGCTGCTTTGAATGCCAGCTGCAACAGTCCCAATCTTTAACTATTTTGTCATATTCAATATGTAATATCGGATTTAGTGAGCTGCGATCACATGGTATTCTTAATATTATTCGATTGTTTCAGTTAGAATTAATTCTGTATTATGTCTATTCAGGAAGCGGGTCATTATACCTCTACACGGTTTTCTGTAATATGGATATTTCAATATATATATTTTTGTACGTCATTCACACAACCCGTTCTAGACGACCTTCCAAGCTTGGCTTAGATATGGCAAGTCCGAAAGTATGGAGTAACCAGTGAGGATCGAACTCCCTATTCAGTTTTAATAGGTTCTAGCGAGACAAACCTGCTGACTATTACACCACAACTAGGTTCCACATAACCCTCTCTAGCATCCATGTACATAAAATTCTCACGTAGGTTATTCTGTATTTATGTTGTTCTTGCTTTCATATTTATTCCATGAGTTTTTCATATTCTATCCCTGCAGTGCTTTGAATTTCATAATAAAACCATTTGATCACATTTGTGTCCATGCAATTTTCACCAAATTTACTAAGATCAAATATTCATTTGAGTAAGAAATTGTCCTCAATCTGCTGCAATATAAATGAATTGATATTACACCGTTGATCAGCACTATTCGTTAGTAACAAACTTTCTGTTTACAAATACTTCATTTAGAATTAGGAAAATTTTTTCGCAACTACATTGCATCTTCTGATTTAAGATCTCATTTTCAAAGCAATTAAATTACTTCTTCGTGTGATTTGTCTTTTCATATCCTAGGTGAATATGTACGTCCACTTTGGATTTGCCTCGTGTCGTCTCAATCATTTTTTCTTGGTATCTCTCTCAAAACCCGCCCGCTATTTGCTCAATCTTGTCAAATAAGTCTCGCGCTTCTTTCCCCTGTCTATCTCCTGGAAGAGTATATGTGTATATGCTTGTGTTCTTTTAAAATACCTGAAAAATCACGAAATATAAAGCATACAAGGAAAAGATATGTAGTAATGACAGAATAGGTAATCAATTAATAAAATTATAAAGATAATCAAAGCATTATAACTAAAAAAATTTAAAACTAAATAATAATAAGTATGAACATGCAATGAAAATGAAATAAAACATTCTTATAACATTAGATACGTACAGAATAAAATCCATATATTCAGTTAAAAATAGAATAAAGGTAATCCTTCATAATGGGTAAATGTATAACCGAAAACGCTAGGATGATAAAAATTAGGAAATGTTTGATATAAATTAAGTACTGAAAAAAATGAAAGTTATTGAATCACACGAAAATTATATAAAAAAATACCATAGTAAATTTTCTGTCATTTTTAACGATACTACATTTGATAATTGACTCACCCATACATTTCGTTGTTTGATGGTCTAACAAAAGTTTTTAAAAATGTTTAGTCTGACATGTTATTTACATACTAGTCAATAAATCGTTCAATTGTGAAACTTGCATTGAGTTGTTGCTAGTATGACTGATGAAGTCCTAATCTTCGTTCCTGCTTCTTTTAGTTTCTGATACGGTTTTCACATCTATATCAACCCTTCTGTCAATCAGGCGTCAAAGCCTCAAATTTTTAGTAAAATATGTTAATATCTTGTAAGTTTCCTTTAAATGTATCATTAAATTGCAATCATGAATACTTTATCCATCATACCGTCATTTATCCTGAAAAATTGACAGCATAAAAAACTAATAAATATCTACAATCTTGCATTTTGTGAATTGGCCACATTGTAGACATGAATTGCACTGACTATACGTTAATATAGCAACGTCTACTATGTGCGTTGGGATGCAGTGGATATCGACTCGGAACGACAAATCGGGGTGCCAAGTTCGAATTCCAGTTAAATTCCGCGCATTCACTTACGCACAAATACCTTTGGAAAATATATTAATCTGTCTCTTCTCTCCAGGTTTGGGTTAAATAATAGGATAGATTGGGTTCTATAGCCTTGGTCGGCAACCAGTCTACAGCAGACAGCAATGTCAAACTACTGCGGGATAATCTTCTGCCCAGTCAGTCATGTCTCTTTCGAGACATGATCGCCCAAAGCGTGTATCACGTATGGCAATTAACTGACTTCCTGACTACTAAGAATGTGTGTTGTGGTGCTGTGGATAACGGCTCGGAAAGAGAAATCGGAGAGCCAAGCTCGAATTTCAGTTGAATTAGTTGTATTCCATTGCGCCTTCAAATCCGCGCACATTTATTAAGCCGTTTCATCTACCTCCAGCTATAGGTTAAAGTGCATGACAAGTTTATAGGGTTCTATAGTCTTGTTTGGCAACCAGTCTACTGCAGATGATAATGGCAATCTCCTGCGAGAATATATTCTGCCTAGATAATAATGTTTGTTCGAGACATGATAACCCAAGCGTGTATCACGTGTGGTACTTAACTGAGAGACTACTCAATATAAGAATTCAAATATGTTATATTATTGTTTCTTCCCATAGTAACTGAGTCATTTAATATAGGCGGAAGTGTATTTTGTTTTACTTGAATTTTCGAAAGTAAATCTTATAGCAAGTTTTTATCTTTGCGGATTGACCTTCATATACCTTATAAGAACATGAATATTCTTTTTGTGAATATCCAAACATCAACTGAATAGAACACCAATTTCTATATCAGTGAAAATAATATTGTGATCTCAGTCTAACACTTGTGGTGTTGAGACTACCTTCAAGCTCATTATTCTGACGCACATGGTTTGCTTTGTTAGTCCGGTTTGGAAAAAAAACCCAAAAAAACTGTAACAGTAACTTCGGAATTTCTCACTGCCGTCAACATTCAATTTGAGGTTACTAGAGTACAACAGTTTTTAAATATATCTTAATAATTGTTATTAAATTCGAATAATAAATTAATAATTTCTGGACTCAGTTATAAAGTACCTTCATTTAAAATGTTCTTAAAATTACAAGCAAATAACAGAGAAAACTATTTATCAAGAACCTGCCCTAGAAATTATTAAAATAATGTAGATATTTTTATAATATTAATTAATGCCATATTGCGTATATTTAGCCGTCCAATAATTATTATTGAAATACATAAATTGAATACGGTGGTTAATAGAGATTTTACTCCTACTGCTTGTTCCGTAATTGTCGCGTTCAACTATCCTTAATAAATCCTTTTTCTCGCCTCACCGCGTTTTGGCTCCGAGGCAGAAATTAATCAATGTCTATTTTGAACGTGTTGTATACCCAGACTGTAATTTCCACATAGCAATTAATTGGCAGGGTTAGGGTCATTTCTTAGTGCCAGAGTTGTCTCAAAATTGAAAAAGTAGTGCAAAGTGGAACTTTTCTAGCACAGCATTTGCAGAGATCCACTTAAATTATGCGCTTTGTCAAACTTAGAAGTTAGCGAAAATAATGTTACAGCTTCCTAATTAATAGTTTATTGTAATTTATATTTCCAAGTGTGCGAGACTTCACTGCTCGTTATTTTATCTGTGTAACTGAGATATGTCCCTAAAAACTGCCTTCTCAACCCCCTAGAAATATATGAATTCAATTTAGTTATAATTCCCTTCTCACTTTAATTGATCCTGAGGCCAAATTAGCTTTCCATGCTTGGAATGAATTTGTACCATTTAAAAGTTAAATAATTTAATATAATTCGGTACTTCCATCTCTTTGTAACAAACAGCATTACATGATGAAAAATGGCGCAAATTTGCATAAATAAAAGAATACATTATTTTCAAACTGTTTTTCTTAGTATTTGTTAATTTTTAAATACTTTCTAGGTTAAAGTTTGTTTGAATTCTTTTTATTTATTTCGGCATCGGGTTTTGCTGTAGTTACGATTATTGTCATAGCACCGGGTTTATTTTTTCAGGTTAAAAGTATAGTGATTTTAGAATTCTGGTAAAAATCAAGTAATTGTCAGATTCAAGACTTAATAACAATTTAATTAAAAATTAAAATATTTGTGAATTTTCTTTTTTAGAATGCATTGGTAAAAATATTTTGTTTTATGTACAACACCAATTTAATTAAATTCATAAAATCACCTTAAATTACATAATTAAATAATTGTTATTGTTAGTTAAAATCTGGACCCATTGGATAATGTAAATCATCAATTTTTTCAGCAAAATATACTTTCTCACAAATCTGCTGCATTTCGTAAAAATGCAGTAAAACTATGATATTATTTAATTGTAAAATATTTTGTTGTATTTTATTAAAAATTTTAAATAAGGAAATTAGTGTCTTAAGATTTTTTTCGATAATTAATGAATATTTACAAAAACTGTTGTCATTTTTATTTAATGTAAAAATAATAATTCTTAATATATAATATATAAATCCTTTAAACGATAAACAATTGAAAAGCTAATTACAAATCATTTTGCATCAATATTTTCAAAATATACTTAAATGGTTTTATTGTTTAAACATACAAATATATCTAAGATGTTAGATGTGATAAGGGTAAATTTCCATTTCTGAAAAAAAGAACAGAGTAAAAGCAATAATTTTAGGTGTTATGCTATTCTCTTTAATTCCATAACTAATTCCAGAGTTTGATTGTGTTTACGTCTGATCAGACTTTGCAAATCATCACTTCAAAATCATAAAGTATTTTTTTAAATTCCCATTTTACTAAATAATTTTATTTTAATTCTATTCATCCTTTTTTAGCTTTTCAACACATCATGTTGTCAGTAATCAATCAACGAGACAGATACACAAATACATTGTATTTAAGAAATATTTTAATTCAATGTTTTATGCTAATTCTTGTTTCAAATCAGATTAATTGAAATTTAAATTTGCTGATTTTCCTCAAATAACGTGTCATATATTACGTTTGCAAGATTTTTAAAACAGACAATTACATTTTGTTTACTAATATTCTTTTCTGGCAAGATGGCCGATTTTAATAATTCAGCTTAATACGACCACACTGTTGATGTTTCAATCATTATAATTTCTACTTGAAATACACCAACGTATTTTGCGTTGATCGCATGGATTTAAGTGTATTACTAGAATGACAACTAGGATTCTTCGTTCCACTGTCTAAATATCTAGCTGTAAGCGTATATTTTATTCTAAATTTTATATTTTCTCACTGACCACATATTGTATGGTTTCTCGATAACTTTTGTTGTGGTAAGAGCCAGTAACACACTTTATTATAACTAGATATAACTAGATACTCCTGGGTAATTTTCAAAGTAGGAAGATAAGAGTATATCAATGAGTGTCCAGCTGATTGTTGAATACTAATATCACGAGTGAATATGGTCTATCAAATACGCTACACGTTGTCTTCCCCCTATCTGGCCTGTGGGCATAAAATTCTGCAAGTCATTCTTCTCTATTACCTGTACCAGAAACTTCAGCTGTCTTTTCCTGATGATAACGATTAAATTACTTGTCTTTTCTATCCCCTCCAGGATTTCATCCTTGCTCATATGTTCTGTCTACAGCATCCGTAGCAACTTCTATAGAACAACATTTCGATTACATTAAGTTCCTCCTTTATCTTTGAGGAGATTATTCAGAATTCACTGCCATACTGAAAAACAAACATTACATAACATTCCATTATTATATTTTTTGTTTCCAATTAAAATCTTCTGATTCTTAATACTCTATTCATGTTCTGGAATGCACCCTTGTCCATGTCAATTCACCTGCGTATATCAGATTGCTTGATTTTTTGTTACGCTTGGCATTTTGTGGTTCACATTTTACTAATGACCATGCATTCAGATTTCATCTAGTTTTTATGTAGCCCTTTTATTGCTTTATGCCTCAACATTCAGTAAGAGTTCCTGTAGTTACTTTTCCGTGTCTGTTGTCAGCACCGTACAATCTGTGTATCTTATATTATTCTGTATAATCTGCGTATATTATATTATTCTGATTATCTTATTCTGGCCGTCATTGACGAATCCTAGCTTTATTTTCAGAGTATTCAGTATTATTTTGCTGTATAACTTGAGAAGTCACTTCCTATCTAACACTTTTTTATATTTGTATATCTACTGAACTCGTTTCTTGTCTGTATGCCAGTGGCTTGCTTCTAGTATATGTTCTTCGTCAGTGTAATTTCTTTCCTGAATTTTCCTAGGTTGCTAAGCCTCCCTATGAATTATTTGTGACGTATTTTGTCGAAGGCCATCGCGTAGTCTATGAAACACAGGTACACATTATTCTGCATTTGTGTTAACCTTTCTGTCAATATTTTAAGCTTAAATATCGCGTTCGTTGTTTCTGTGTCCTTGATTAAACCGCACTGCTTTTGTCATAACTGTGGGCTGATTCTGCTCTACGCTCTATTCAGATAGATTCTGATCATGTGTTTTGTTTTGTACCACATTAAGCTGATTTTTCGGTAACATTATCAGCCTTTGAGCAGGGCTTCATAGGCAGTGCTATAAAACCGATCTACATAGTTTTGCATGTAAAAAGAATACATTACTAGGGAAGAAAAACGGCCTACATTAAATATCGAATTTATTTTAATAGCTAAAATCTACTTGGGTTGTTTTCTTATTTGTAGAAAAAAAACTCGATACATGGCATATTTAGTAAATAGTGACTTTCACATTACTGCACATTCAAATAGTCTTGATTTTCAAATTCAAATCAGTAGCTGTATTCCTTACTATATGGGCTTGATTTTAATTATTTGTTGCTATTTGCTTTGATTGAAAATATTTTGTAGTTATTTTATATCATATTTGACATGAGTACAATATTTGAGTTCATTAAATATTTCCGTTGACATTTATTATCCTTAGTTTATTTTAAATGGTAAACTAAATGCTTCTGTCAGAGCATCCAACTCTCACCGTTAACGGGGAATATGCTTGAATTTTTTATTATGAATATCTATTCACAATAGCAATATTCAATCCGTCAGTTCAGTACCATATACGCTTGATCGAACATATCTTTTTTTATTCATGTCTGTCTAGATAGAAGATTTTCTCGGAGTAATTTGCTATTTCTTTCTTTGATAGATACCTTGTTATCTATGGTTATAGGAATCAATCTAGTCTGTTCTTGAACACCTATTTGAGGGGAAGTATGTACTCATAATTCTCGAAGGGTCATTTGCGCGTAGGTGAAGGCAACAAAAACGACTGGAATACAAATTCGAACTCCTCTCTCCGACATTTAATTCCGAGATCTTATATATCATTTCCCAGAGCTCATCCGGCAAAATAAAACGACATTAAAGGAAATCCAACGAGAATGCATTGAAAAACGAATATATTTATGTGCATAATACAGCGTTCTGAAATACAACCTAGTGTACAATATGCGTTTTACTGTAAGATTAAATAGAAGCAAATAATTTGTGAATGCATTCAAGCTTTTGGATTATTCGAATATTGGGTGAATGATACCCAAGTTTTACAATCATATTTTTATATTCTAATTTTAACTTAATCCATTTTTCTGCACTGTCTTTCCTTTATTACGAAAAAGATTAATATTCAATATAGAATAGTCTAACAAGCATTATAAATGAAATGCTCACAATAAAAGAGAAACTATAAATTTATATATAGAGAATGAGAATTAAAACAGCCAACCGGTTATTGCGCTTAATAGCAATTTTATAAACAACAAAAATGAAAAATATATAAGAAATACAATATAAACACTATAAATCTCAGACAGATTATATTTTACTATTGCAAACATTCTATCTGCTTAGTGATGGAAGATTGCTTAGAAAAGTGTGGTGACTAATTCTGAGATATTAAACATAATGCGCTTTGCAGATTAATGTAAAAATAGCACCCGATCGAAGAGGATGCGATAATTGAATCAATTATTAAATGTTCTTCAACAGAATAAGCGAAGTTATTCACAAGCTTATACAAGTTTTTATAATGCCATCAAAGGAACGAAGCTGGTAGGTACTCGCAATAATAGTTTTCAACGTGTCATTATTTCTTACAATATATTCAGCATAACGTTGAATTTTAATTGTATATCACTATAATAAATGATTTGAATCACAGAACAACATCACGAATGAACTTCAGCAGAGGATGTTACTTAAAAATATTTTCTTTTAGCATAACAATATTTTTTTCTCTTTGACTAATTTTCCAATTTAGTTTAGCCAGTTCAGTGTAATCGCTTAAATGATGGAACTCTTTTGCGAAGCAATGAGATTAGGATTATTAAATTTTGAAATATTAGCGCGTATGGGAGATTTTGAGTCGTGCGACACAAAGCTAAAAGAAAATAGTGTGTATTTACAGTACTTGGTGTGCGAAGCAACATATTCTGTGGTATAATATACATACTGGTTCGATGTTTCTTTTATGGATATAGTTCACCTCAAACATCATTATTCAGAAAATGATATCCAAAATTTGATAGCATTTAAGAACAAGGAAGAATTTTCTGAAAATTAATAAAAATATTTTGAAACATCCAATCAAACCGTGTATTTCAAGTATTCACAAATGGAATTCAAATTTAAATCTCCAAAATTTACAAACGCCTTTTCGGAATAGGATATTTAATTTTACAAAATGTTGATACATATCTATATTGTTTCATCGGATATTGTTCAAGCTAGATGTAGGCTATACAAAATTAATTTAATAATCACATTCCTTAAAATATACTGCTTTGCTTATTATATTATAATCAAACAATATCTATTGAAATATATACATTTTCATATTATATGCGCTTACGCCTGAAGGATAAATCATTTTAAAATATAATGATATTTGTAAGTATTTAAATAAACATTTCCTTTAACTTTACGTGCGTTTTGTTTTCACAAATAATCGACGAAATGCTGACTGTTACAACATTATTTATCAATTATTATTATAGATTTGTCTGCTTTATATTTTCTGCAGCAAAGTTACAGGAAAGTTATACGCGGAACCGATATATTTAGAGAGAGAAATAATAGTATTACATAATATAATTTGACCACACACACACACACACACACACACACACACACACACACACATATATATATATATATATATATATATATATATATATAAAAGATAGGAAATTATTTTTTAATGTAACTTGTTTTGAATTATTAAGTTTCTTAAGAGATTTTTTAATTATACGTGGATTTAATAGTTACACCATTACACGCCCACTCCCAAGGATATGAATACATATACACATATGAACTTACCTATGAACATATTTATGCATGCACAGGTATATCCACATAAATATATGTCTATACCTTCACATATGTACACAGAGATTCGTTTATGCGTACACCTACATATATAGCCATACACACATCTACCCATATATACATATAAATATTGAGCTCACACGCTCATACAAATATATGAGCACTGGACTAATGAGCTTTTAGTAATACTAACACATTTACACTGTACTAACAGACCTTATTTATACTAAGGAAATATTTATATATTTACATACTTAGGCACATACACACACTTATTGCACATACACAGATTCATCCATGTACACATACATCCAAGCTTAAACATATGTACATAAAAAGCCTCTATGCGTATACCTACTTGTGCACACATACACACATCCATCCATATCCGCATATAGATATTTTGTTTACACAGACGCTTATATATTCATGATCAGTCAGTCACCAGTTAAGTGCCATACGCGAAACACGCTTGGGCAATCATGTCTCATAAGAGACATGACTGACTGGGCAGAATATTATCCCGCAGTTGGTTGCCATTGCTTTCTCCGGTAGACTGGTTGCCGACCAAAGCCATAGAACCCAATCTGTCCTGTTATTTAATCCATAACTGGAAGGAAGAGACGGATTAATGCCTTTCCCAAGAGTATTTGCGAGTAAATGAATGCAATGAATTCAGCTGGAATTCGAACTCTGCTCCCCGATTTCTCATTCCGAGCCGATATCCAATGCACCACAACGCACATCCTGCACCACAACTCACATCCTTTATTCATGATACAGAACTTATAAACACATGTCTACAAAATTATATTTTCCGATCTCAATTTTACTCAGAAAATACGTGCTTACATTCATAATTAAAACATTATGTTTCTTTCATTTACTCAAGTTACTTATCCACAGATATGGACATATGTCTGCATACATATGCACACTCCGGCTTACATATATACATGTACCTCTGTGTGAATGTGTGAATTTGCATACACAAAGTATTATATATATATATATATATATATATATATATATAAATTTCAAATCTCTTCAAATTTTCGCTTTTATATATCCATATATGTTTTATATATCTATATATATTTTCTAGGCTATAGAACACAGTCTGTTCTATTATTTAACCTATAACTGGAGGGAAGAGACAGATTAATACTTTTCTCAAGTGCATTTGTGCGTAAATGAATGCAAGTAATTCAAAAGAAATTCGAACTCAGCTCCCTGATTTGTCATTCCGAGTCGATATCTACCGCACCACAACGCACATCTTATATATCCATATACTCACTTATAAAACATCTACGTGTATATTCAAGAACTGTGCAAATATTTATATGGGTAAGTGACTACTTTTAAACACTGAACGAGGTAGCTACTTCGAATTACATACTTCATAAAAAACTGTTACATCCTTATACCGGCATATACAATTTGGATTCCGATATCAATATGCACATACATGAATTTAATAATCAACACCTGAGGGTACAATCATTTACATATTTAATACAAATCTAGCACTAACATGCGTATAACGAGGTTCCCCCATACACACGAAAAACTTACATATGATTAGATGCTCTCCTAAAACGGAATATACATATAATTATACACATAATTTTAATTAAGCGCACCCATATACATAGCACACATATAACTAGGAGCACTAATATACACGAAAAACCAACATATAACCATACAGCTAGGAGCAATTAAATACATTCAAACTATATATATTAATATACATCCACATTTACATCATGCAGAGTAGGACACTCACAAAGTCATACACAATACAAATTCGTTGCATATGTACTGACATGTATACATATTGAATGGCAGATTTATATTTTTATTCATTCAATGCTTAATTTGAATTTGTGATGTTACAACAGAAACAATAATTGTAGAAAATTGCAGTTTATATTATATTGATTTGATTTATTTAGTTATTTGAAGACTATGTTATATTTAGTGTTTATATGATTATATTATTGCGCCATTAAGTTTTAAAGTAAGTAGTCATTTATAAACATAAATTTAACTATTATTTCATTCATCACATTTAAGAGTTTAACTTGTTTTTCTTTTATTTAACTGAATATTGATAATATTTCCTCTATCTTTAATTTATTATTTTTATGATTTTTTAAATCAAAACCTGTATAAAAAATTGGAAACATGTTTATATGACGCGTTTAGCCCATTAAGACTTCATCAGTCTGGGTTTGTTTAAATTGTTGTGAATACACGTGCGCAAGAACTTGAGATGTTGAAAGTTTCAAAATAATAATTGTCTGTGAAATAAGAAGCGAATAAATTAATTTCATGAAATTTTAGTCATAATGAATTGTTTTATTTTAATCTGCGAAGCATGTTTAATGTAAGAATTGCGATCAGTAATGGTTACGGTCATATCACGTTGAATACACAGTTCTCGCTCGATCACCGAAGTTAAGCTACGTTGAGACTGGTCAGTACTAGACCGTTTGGGAATACCAGGTGCTGTAAGCGATTATTGATGGATGTGTGTTGTGGTGCAGTGGATATCGGCTCGGAAAGAGGAATCGTTGAGCCGAGTTCGATTTCCAGTCAAACACTCTGCATTCACTTACGCACTGGTACCCTTGGGTAAGGTATTAATCCTTCCCTTCCCTCCAGTTATGGGTTAAATATTTGAGGTCTGCTGTTCATGCAATCCGTGGCAAACTTCTGCACCGATTGTTTTTATCAGCAGTTCCAAAAATGGTGGATGGTGCTACACAGGCCTTCACCACTCTAAACAATTCTTTGTGTGGTAGTCAAACTGAGGCTGGACACTCATACGTCGAAATCGACGGGAGAGTCCATTATATATATATATTGTTTAATTACTTATTTTCTGGTCAAAGTAAGATTAGATCAGTGCATATATGTATTAAAAGGTGTTCAATACAATCATATTGTAGAAAATTTGAATATTTTCCCGTTGTAAACGAGTTATTCGGCGATATAGACTTCTACCGTGAGTGGTGACTTCAGGCGATTTCAATAGCAATAATTATTGAAAATCGCCTGAAAGGCACCAATGACACTCAAACTGACTAGGTAGAAACCGTGGCTGCGTAATAACTCGTTTACAAATGAAAAGAAATTTATATATATATATATATATATATATATATATATATATATATATATATATATATATTGCTAAACATACTTTAGTAAATCATAATGTGCGTTGTCATATTCGTAATTATAAAATTTATTTTACTGTGTAATTTCCAATTACATATCCGCAAATTTTTTTCAATGCCAATGACATTAAAATACTACTTACACTCTAAGACACGACAATAAGCTCTGTCAAGTAAACGGCGTAAACAAAATGAAAGAAATTAAAAAACTATATTGTTTACGTTTAACTAAGAATTTATAGAGAAGGATACCAGGGGAGATAGAGATAAGAATACAAATATTTACTGGAAACGGTTTTTGCAAAATTGGATGAGCTACTTAAAATCCTAAATTTTAAGCTTTTGTAAGAATGAAATTCACCAAGTTAAATAAACAATATCACACAATATATATTGTGAGCATCAACTCGACAATATTGTGCCGTTGATTGAAGGTTTATCAGGATAAGGGTGATTTTAGTAAATAATAAATAATCAAATAAATTCCATGAAGAATTCGTCAACATGAAATCATCAAGCATCTGTTAAATGTGATGTGCTCATTAAACGTCACTAAAAAGAGGTACTCTGAACTCAGGCCCTTTTTTGGAACTGCGGAAGAAAACCGTCTTTTGCATTTAGTATAAAAAGAGTCAAATTATTCATTCTATCGCTATTCAGTCGAAAATTAACGGCCTTTGAAGTAATAAATGAATGCAGAAGTCTATGCGATGAGAAATTTGCCAGGTAGAAATAATCTCTATGTATGCATTACACCAAATGCCAACATCAAAAAAAAAAAAAAATATTGAAAAACCTTTGTAATGTAATATCTGCTGTTGAATAATGAAAAAGAGGCAATAGTAAAGTTTAGGGAAGAAAGTCAAATTAGTCTAAATTCTAATGCATGATAATATAACTAAAAAGCATTTGGCGAAAAGAACATTCCAAATAAAAAAAATCTGGAAAATTAGACGTAATGGTTTGGAGTTACATCAAGTGCAATGTCGAAAAAAAAACAAATCTATGAACTACTGATTAGCAAAATTACACGATGTCGAAACGTTTACATTTTTCTTATATCGATGGGAAGATAAATAAAGAACATATTTGGTGATAAAGGATACAAAACGTTTAATATATAAAATTTCCGTTCTCTAGTATCCTTCATCAGAGGTTGAAATTCAACAAAAACACACTTTCTCTCTTTCTATCGCTCTCTCTCTCTCTCTCTCTCTCTCTCTCTCTCTCTCTCTCTCTGTATATATATATATATATATATATATATATATATATATATATATATATTAGATGATTCGAGTCGGTCATTTCCCGACGATACGGGTGATTTTAATGAAGGTGAATAATAATATTTGTTGAGGAAATATGAAGAAAAGACAATAAAGAAACATGTTTCAGAAAAAAGTAAATGTTGATTGACGTTGCATTTAAATTTAAGTGATCAGATATGCAAGAATTACAAAAAGAATTCTAAAAGTAAGAAGATGACAAAGAAAACTGAATAGACGAGACGGTTGAATATAGCAGGTTTAACACGAAAACGCTGAAAATCAAATGCCATTTAGTAGCACTAGCTTAGGTACAATTGAACTTGCTGTCCGATTATGACTAGTGAAAATGACCTTTCCTTCTAACATAAACTTAAAACAGAAAAATTTCCGATTATGTTAGCATTTTAAAATGTGTCTTATGCAGATTGCTGATTATTATATGAATTGCTTTTATTCTGTATGCTGTCGAAATGAAAATATTCCAACCTGTGTGTTATCTTCTTTCAATAATGTTTTCGCCATTTTAAGAATTTATATTTAATTAATAGAATTATAAAATATTCATGCAAGTTGTTTTCTATTGTAAAATAACGGTTATTATTAAGAGAACACATTTCTGAATAATTATGATCACAGTGGTATTTTACTTCACGGAGAGCCTGACTTTTAAATCAAATACTGATCAAATCGGATGTGCGTTGTGACACAGTAGATATCAAATCGGAACGAGAAATCGGGGAGCAGATTTCGAATTCCAGTTGACTTCCTTGTATTCACTTGCGCGCAAATACCCTTGGGAAAGGTATTAATGCGTCTCTTCAATCCAGCTATGGGTTAAATAACAAGACAGATTGGGTTCTATAGCCTTGGATTGCAACCAGTCTACCGCAGAAAGCAATGGCAACCTACTGGGGGATGATGTTCTGCCCAGTCAGTCATGTCTCGAAAGAGACATGATCACCCAAGCTTGTATCACATATGGTACTTAACTGACTGACTGATGGCACATTCGATTTAGATTTTTTTAACCTATATTTATTCTATAATCCATTAGACGGTAAATATACGGACGTGCACCACAGGCATTTTCCCCCGTCTAGTTATGTAAAATCAGTAAAAGCAAACGATAAATGATCAGAATATATTAAATTTTGAGAGGAATTTGAAATATTGTCACGGTGAAAGAAAAATGATTTCTGTATTTCTATATACTGGCTCCACTTTGAAGCAAATATAAGCTATCTCTAATGTCGTAAAAAGGTTATCTATTTGTTGCGATCGAAGTGAAATTTTAGTCAAACTTGTTCATTTTATCTTCATTATAAACTGAATTCCCCCGACAATCTGACTGCCCGTAATGCTTGACGAACGACTCAAGAGAAATATATGTTATAAAATAAAATAATAAAGACAGGACTCGTATTCCCTAACTTCCGACCGAGTGGCACTGTATTACAAAACTTTTAAATTATTTATTTACATTTGCCTTTCATATTTGATTTAAAATTTCATATCTCTATTTGGCGACACAGTCTGAAAGCTCCAGCCGATTTAGTCCTACATAACATAATTTCATATCGACTTTGCTGAAGTCTATTACTATTATTTTATCGATTAAAATGTATTTCATATCACGCAATAAACTGACATGTAAAACATACAAATAAAAATTTGCTATCCCAATTTACATTTAATTTTTGTTCGTTTAAAATCTTATTAAGGTGACGACAATGTACATCTCAACTGTTTAATTCGGATATATCTCTAATGATGGCTAGTTAACATCGACAGGGAACATGTCAATAAACTATGATTTAAACGGAATAAAATGATTTCTCTAGATTAAAGTCGTGATTTTATCTTACATTATTTTATATAGTAGAATTATTAATAAAAATCAAAAAATAAGCCAAATTGACACTTTTAAATAACACCGCTTGTATGACAGCTGTCAATATACAAACAAACATAACTAAATTTTAGATTTAGCTTAATGAAACATGTCTGCATATATTTTTTGTTAGTGAACGTATGTAACTATGCGCGTTGGTGTCAATGAGTTAGCGTTTCGCTCATTAAATTTGCGTGTCATTCAAACAATATTTTTCATAAATATAAATTATACGTCTGCGAATATATATAATTATTGAGTATATACTCGAAAATAATCTCTGAATAATATTGCTTAAGCAAATATATATGTATATATTCCTTTTTGCATTTGGGCAAAAATTTCTCTTTTAAGTCACGTTTCGTAAAAATGATAGAAAAGTGTATTTTCATTATTTTCAATAATTTTTTATATGTTCCTATGATAGTTCTAAAATAGCCACAATTAAATTATCGCACACTATAGGTATATGAAGTATTCTTGTTTATCAACATTTTCATTATTAAGGCAAATATGTGTTACATAATGCATCAGAATACTCATATTCCATTTTTTGTCTAAATTTCTGTTTGAATGAGATTTCGATATACATACTACTTACAGGAATTCTATTATTGTCACCTTTGTTGTTGATCCTTCATTCAGCTTTTGTAAAGAAAGATTACCATCGCTAGTGCCCTCCTATTTCGCCTATACTTGATCCTCTCCTGGGAGAAACTGAGGCCTAGATTTGTCATCCTGATGGAAATATTCAGTTCTATACATCAATTTATCTAAAGCCAGATGACGAAGTTACTTCTATTCTCTAAAGCGTGAGAGACAAATTCACAACAAACCATTAAACATGGGCGGCCGACCTAATCAAACGAAAGTCATAGTGTTTATTTGAGTTACTTGATCAATTCGAACTTGATTAGAGTCTCTTGTACTTTGCCGAAAAGGTCGAAAAGATTAATGGGAGGATTATTCGATGGATCAGAGGGTTCACAAGAGAATTTGAAAACGGAAACAGAGAGAAAAAATGATAGCGTTTATGCAAAGGGACAGCGTGTGAAGTGAGAAACCGAACTTGATTAGAGTCTAATGTACTTTGCCAAGGAGTAGCAAAAGATAAATATGAATATTATTCGACGGTTCAGAAGGTTCGCAAATGGTTTTGACGACCCAAAATACCAAGAGAAACAAAAGTCATAGTTTTCATGCCAATGTATGTCGTGGGAACTGAGATGCTTAATCATTGCGAACTTGGTATTTATCTGAAAAGCAGTAAAAAGGATCATTCTTAGACAGATCCGAATATATAAAGAAAATATAAATATATAAAATATGTGGAAAAATAAAAGTGAGAGTATTTATAAGAATAGAATATGTGTGGTCTGGGAATCTTTATATGAACTTGATTAGACAGTAGTAAACTTCTAAACATTGCTTCAAAATTAATTTGATGATATTTCGAGGGATTGTAAGATTAACACGACTCTTTGACGACCGAACATATCTTGAGATACAAACGTATTGTTTACGCAAAATAAAAGAGGGTGTGTGAAATGAGATACTAAAACAATTTGAACTTGATTAGAGACTATTTTACTTTGGCACAAATTGGTAAATTATTAATAAGCGATCAAACTGTTCACAAGATTCTTTGAAGATCAAAAAAATAACGCTATACAAAAGTTATAACGATAACGCCAAAACATGGCGAGTAAATAGAGATGATTAATCAATTCGAACTGGAAAAATTCTATAGTAGGAAAAAGATGGCCCACAGTATTTAAAAAAGTAGTAGAGCTTATTCGAAAGAGAGCGTGTGAAGTGAAATGCTTAATGAATTCGAACAGGAATAATGTTTGTAGTACTTTGCCGAAATTGCTAAAATCTGAATAGGATGATTATTCGAGGGAACAGTATGTTCACACATGTCTACTAAAACCTAAATTAACTTGAGAAAGAAAAGTGATCGTGTTTATTCCAATGGCACAAGTGTGTGGTGAGATCGTAATCAATTTTAACGGCATTAGAAATGTAGTAAATTTTAATGGGGTAAATATTCAAGGGAAAAATACATATGTGACTTTCAAGACCAAAACTACCAAGATAAACAAAAGATGATTTTTAATGGGATTAGAATCTCTTGTAATTTTTTAAAAAGTGGAGAAAGAATAATAGAATTAATTCTGTACGATTTAGAATGATTTCAATTTCGTTTCACAACCGAAACTACCTAGAAAAATAAAAGTAATAGAATAGAGAGAATAAATGGTGCGAATAGAGAGCGTGTGGCTGGAATTGCTTAGAACATGATTAGAAGTTCACAAAATATTTGAATAAAGAAGATATTTTGAGAAAACAAAAATCATAGTATTTATTAAAACAAATATGCAATTACATACATACAAACATAGATAGATACATAGATAGATAGATATGAAAATAATATATACAGAACATTGTAATAATATATATGCTAAATTTCTAAGCCTAGCACAAGGCCGAACATAAGGAATCGAAATCACTAATCAATTGTAATGATTTTCTTGTGACAATCTTGCTAACCATTTAACAACTTCGAGGTACCAAAATAATTGTAATTATTCTGCTTTATGATTTTTTTCATGAGAAGTTATTATTTACATTGTTTCAATTTGGAACTTTGTCTTCAAGTTTGATGTTGGTAGAACCGGCTGAAACCTCGTGATGCAACGACATATATGTGATAAATATTCCAAATGTAAATTGTGCAATATATATATATATATATATATATATATATATATATATATATATATATGAAAATAGTTTTGCGTGCATGCATATATATATTTTCTAAGTTTGGAATTGTTAGGCTCTTTGCCAAAAAAGGGGGAATCATCAGCGCCTGTTTTGCGCGTTACTTACACTTATCTATAACCTGGTTGCATTATAACCTAGCTATAGACATCCTGGCTACTATCTTCGCTTGAATATCGACAATATGCCTCGATGGGGAAAATCAAACTATGTAAGATACTCTCCATGTTCTTGTGTATTTATTTTGGTATATTGGAATCTTCTCCGACAATTCAGTTCTTGCTTTTACAAACCAGTGTAATATAAATGTATACTTTTGCGTCAAGCAATGCATTTCTAGTTATTCCTCTTTGTTACTGAATGTGATTGGAGAATTCTTCGGAGGCAAATAAACTGGCACCAAATATTTTCTCCCTCTCAGATCTGGTGTCTAAAAACCCACTGAGATTGTCATTCGTCGTGTGCTCTTGTCAAGAATTCTTGTTTCGTAGAAACCACATGCAGTGAATTTAGATCAACTCCAACATTTGCGTTCATGTTCTTTAACATATCTGGTTTATTGCCATAGCTTGAACATTTGGTTTGGTTTCTGTAGATTTCCTTAAATGTATAAAATCAAATATTTCCTGTTATATGTTTTGCCTTCACTGCAATCTTTATTCACATATGAAAGCATCAGCTATTTAATTTTTTTATTTCACAGATTTATTCCGTTATCAGGAGAATAAAAGTACCTAAAGATCATGTCAATTAATGATAAATGCCCTTATACGTTTTCATTGGATATTCTACATGTTTTCTACACTTGTGTGAAAAATACAACGGCCCCAGATTTAAAATATTTTGTGCAGTATATATATTCAGATCTAGTGGAACTATATTATTTTTTATAGCACTTCAAATTATACGTATCAGTACAGATACATTTTTATTATGTACAACTTCGTGTCGAAACGTTAATTTTCTAAGACACACTTATTTCGTACATAGGAAAATTTCCACTGAATTATTTATTCCATAGAGCACTTTTGTTTCATATAAAATATACTACATTTTTTTATGTGAATAAGTATGTATTATTAGTAATTTAATGTAACAAATTTAAACATTAAATGATGATTAAATGATTCAATACATAGTTTATCCTGTGGACGTGTTTTAGAATCATATCATACTTTCTTGGCAATTTATTCACATCCTATGCTGCCATACATTTGAATCTAAGGAAATATATTGAATATAACATGGGCGTTTTATGTAACAAGTGTTATTTTCTAAAATGAAAACGAAAAATATATTTATACTGAGAATCAGAGGGAGAAATTTTAATTTCTGGGAATAATACTGAGGGTAGGTCTCTTAAAAATTGCAACTCAGAATATAATGAAGATAGGAAAGTCAGAATCTTATAATAA
The DNA here is from genome assembly GCA_037127315.1 of Ascarosepion bandense. Taxonomy (NCBI): domain Eukaryota; kingdom Metazoa; phylum Mollusca; class Cephalopoda; order Sepiida; family Sepiidae; genus Ascarosepion; species Ascarosepion bandense. Next base: position 7,603,746 of record JBBBDQ010000202.1, on the reverse strand, counting down.
ATTACCAAACGAGCTTGTTTAAATGGATGGCAGATTATGCATTTGGCTGAGTTGTAGGGAAAGAAATATTGGGTAAATCTGGAATGATATAACGTTTTGGTAAGCCATTATTCACCGGACTTGATGTTACCAAGGACATAATAGAAGAACAAAATAACGTATAAGGAAGATTAATATTATGGGCATATAATTTATATATATAATAATTTGGCTAATAATAAAAAGAAAGGACTGCAAGATTAAAATTCAATTCGCTTCATCTTCTGAAATAAACTGTACAAATAAAAATGTTAATAAGATAATGTAAATGGTACCGCAATAATAAAGAAATGAGTTTTCCCTTAATAGTTTGATTTTAAGCAAGACAGGACGGACACTAGTGTGCAGAGTGTTAAATGAGATAATGTCCTGGGCATGACGTTAAACTGTATCGTGTTGCAAGGCCTCTGATTGGGATATTGTGAAGAGCATGAAACCATCTTTTAATTGCTGTTAATCTCAGGTCCAATTTGACAACGAGTTGTAGCACATGTTTGGGTCCCAGCTATGGACAAAGAGTTAAACTCCAAACTGGGGACAGAACACCATGAATGTAAAATAATACATTTTTATAGAAATATACATATAAAAATATACTTTTAAAAATATGTACGTTTTTGAAGGAAAAATATTGCCAACATTGTATTTTTGAAGAAATCCTTTTTGCATAACACATATTTGAAAGTAATGAATTTATTTTCAACAAAACCTTTTTAATACAGACTTAGAAGATAATTTCAGTTTTCTAAAATAAAAAATAAAAAACAAAACAAAAATGTTCATTATAGTCAAATCAACCTTCTCACTATAAACGAACATTAAAAATACCCGGAAACCCAAACTTTTTAGATTACATAACCTACAGAGGTTTATATTCAGTTAAACAAACATCAAACACAAAGAATGAGAGAAAAGACTGATCATAGTAAGTATTTAATAAATGATTATAATATTCAAGAAGATAGAATATCGCAATTACGGAGATTTTAGCTATCAAGGAAGAAATTAAGAGAAATGGATTTACACAGAAATAAAACTGTTCGAGGAAAAACAGCGGTTTTATTGAGCTATTTCAACAGTAAAAGGATGGGATATTGATGACACTATATTAGCAAGCTTAAATTAACCTGGCTAGGGCAAAATGGGAAAAAGCTTATCAAAGAAGTTTGACGTAATAATATTTGTAGAAAAGACAGAGGAATGAATCGATAAAAATTATTTGCTATAATACATCAGTATAATTGTAATACATATCACAAATACTTGGAAAATATAAAATTAAAAACTGAAAATTTTATAAAATAATTAATGATAATACTTTGCAGTGTTTTTTTAATGAAAGCTTCATAAAATAGAGATAGTTTTTCACACATAGACACACACACACGCACACACACACACACACACACACACACACACATATATATATATATATATATATATATATATATATGCCACTATTTCTATGAATTTTTATTGTGAATGTTTAGATTCAGTACTTGTATTATTTTAGGTACATTCCTAGATACTTGATGGAATTAAATCAATAACTCGTAAGAAACTTGATTTATCAAAATAATTTATACATAGTTTCTACTTTTTGTTGGCAGCGGTGACCTCCTACAAGCAATTATAAGATATGATAGGAATGAAAAATATACAGTTACACACACCATCATCATCTACCACATACTTACATTTTAAATGTGGGATATTTAGGATGTATCCTGAGATCCAATAATTACAGTAAACGATGTTGCGAAGCGATAAATTTATCTAAGTAATGAGCAGATTCGATGCTTTTTAAATTCGGACGAGAACAGGCAGTTTCATTTGGAGTTAATCATACACAAACTTGCTATCAACACTTGTCAATAATTAACGATTAAATTTTCTCCATTAAATTGAAGACGACAAAATAAGCAGGTGTCTCATAGAATGAATGCACAGGAGGACAAACAGAGATCAATCTTGAACACTGTTTTTTTAAGCGTAACGGAATGTAGCAAAAGTTTGATCTATGAAATGCAGAAGTTCTCCAAAAATTTAATTTAATTTTTTAAATGTTTGTGAAGCAAGATATATCTAAAAGTGAACTAAAACTATCGCACATTTTTATATGATTGATAATACCAATGTAACTATGTGAAGAGTGTCGGTTGGGCGAGATGATCTTGTAATGTTGTAACCTTGAAAAGGGGCCGCGAAAATAAGTTTATTGAGGTCGGGTATCCCTTGGTGAATACGAACATCTCGTCGCCAATTTGATGTGTATTCGATAGTGGGGCTATGAAAAAAAACAAACTCGAACAACGGATAATAAGTTTAACATATTGTATTTAATAAGGAAAAATATAACTAAGTACAAGAGTGGCAACTACATTCTCAGAGTATAAACCTTATGGATAAAATAATGACTGGAAGAGTCCATAAGTGTCAGTGGGTACGTGCCCACAACACGGGATGTATGTTTTCCAGTATGCATAAAACAAGCATTTTGAGTACATTTTCTCGCTTAAATACTGATCGAATTCTAAAGAACTACAGAAGCAAGCAAACAAAATAAAGCTCACCAATAAAAAATATTCGATATGAAAATAGAGACGCACATTAACTTGCTCTAAGTTTGTCTCGCATAATTATCTGCAACTTCAATGCGATTTCAATTTTCACTAAATACCCATGACTTTGGCCTTCTACCACAATTAGAAAATCATCATATATGAAAGGACAGCATTTCAGCATGTACAAAAATAAGTTACTAATCTCTATCTCACACACAATCTGCTTCATTAAAACCTGAATAACTTACTTAAATTTTCTATTAAATAAAATTAGATATTTTTGTGACAATAAAGGTACATTTATGTACGATTTTTTTTTTGCTCATGAAATATATACATTATGAAATGGCAAAAGAAAAATTGGAAATAATTGTTGGAAATGTAATATAAGCTACATCTACTTAATAAGTTTTATCCAGCAAGTATAAGATACCCTGCATACAGGCAAAAAAACTCAGAAAATGGAAAATAAACGAAAGGGATTTCGGAAAATAATGTGTATTCTCACTACAGTTATTTAAATATTACATTAATCGAATCACTACCAGCAGTGATTATTCCAGGTCACCATCTGAACAAAATTCATGTGAGACAGTGTTGATTATAAACACAGAAACATAATTGCAGGAACTTCCATAGAATTTAGAAAATAAAATAAAGAAAAACTAAACGTCAATTGTAAGAAGACACAATATATAGTCGTCAGCAAGGGAAACTACGAAAAGAAACTGCAAAAACAAGCATATATCTAATAAATGTTTTAGCAGCAGACAAAATATCCACTGTACATATAAAGAGTATCTTTCTGATACTGTTTACCCGTTACATTACTGCCCTTCTTTCTTGATTGAACGAAATACTCCATCGTTGCTCAAATGTTCAGTATATAGTCATTACTGTAATCTTCTGTAGCATCAAAATTTTGTCATCTATCTTTTTTATGAAGATTTGCAGATTTGTTTGCCATGTAGGGCTCAATTACATCAGACTCATTCTTTACTTCTAACAACTTTGATTCGTTTTGGAAATTAGTCTTTCACTGTTCAATTAGTCTTCTGAATTCCCGCAACAATAACCATTCTCTATTAAAATATGACATATATCTTTAGATTTTCCCACTAGATATATTCTGACGAAGTTTGAATTTTAAGCTGTGCGTTTTGCTTACGACTCGAATTCCAAACGGTTACAGGAAAATCATGTAAACAAAATATAGTTACTGAGAAGAACAATTATATTTTAGATGACAGCTTTCAGTATGTCCAAATTTATGGGGAAAATTATTTTAAAATTGTATGTTTTCTTGCAAGAATTATCTTTTCGTTGCTGTCTAAAGTAACATGAAAATAGGGTAATTCTAGATATAAATGTAAATTTACATTTATAACTCTAGATGAGGAAAAATATAAGTAATTAATATACACTTTGGCAAGTAAAGTATATTCTCTGTTGTAAACTAACTTTTGAGAATTTTTCCCAATAAAACTATAAATGTGTACATCTATAACATTTTATATCGGTAGGAATACACATTTCTGGATTTTTCGATAAAGTGTATTTCAATATCTATTCCAACCCTCTTCCTTTCCCACGGTATATATTTTCAGGGATAACAAATAGTCTAGGGTTTTTCACTAGTTCCCTGATTACGTACACGTCGTATGTTGGCATAGTTTTTCTCTCCCGACTGCATTTTCTTTTACGTTTTGGAATATTTAATTCTATGAAAGTAACACACACGCACACGCATATACTATAGTCATCCGCAGACAGATCTGTTTCGCTGTATCACAGCTCATCGGTACTGCTTAGACCTCCGATCGCTTCCTAACCAAGGATTGAAACCCGACCGAATCGGCGTCAGTTGGCGATTCTACCCCTAGGCCACGAGCGTCCGGTAGAAGAAGACATGCTTTTTAGCGCGTATGAACACGCCCAATAGCTAGAGTGCCCCAATTCATTATTGAATAAGCGATGTGTATATGCCGGAGTAGCTACTGTTTACAAAGTCTCCCACTTTTCCAGAGTGATCAATCAGGGTGTGAGAGCGTAAATACTATATATAATTTGGAGTTGTGATAATGTTTGGTGCCAAAGTTGTTTCTTTTTAAGTAGTTTTACTGATGAAAGTTAATTTCGCAAGCAGGGCTATTTATCATCAAGTTATTGATATCGAGGTGCAAGTAGAGCGTTTATAATTTAATACACAGGTCCATGCTTACTTCGAAGATTCGTGGAGACCGCTTTATGTTTTATTTTACTCATTAAGCAAAAAACAGAGCCCTGATGAGAAAAGATATCGCAAAGGTCACTTCACAAAAATTCGAGATGGGCATTGACCTGCACATTTAAACCGACAAATTATTTGCACTAATGTTATATATATATATATATATATATATATATATATATATATATATATATATATATATATACTTCCAAGTGAAGATGGCTCATTTTTTTATGTTGAGTACTCCGGCATTTATTTTATTATAAACAATGCTCAATATAACGAGTATTATAGAGCAGAAATCATCTGCACAACCACATCAACATTGCCTGATGATGAGAACCTATCTCAAAACGTAGAAATTTCCATGTCGCAATGTAGAATTTATACATAACTATATAATTATATTATATTATATATATATAGATATATATATATATATATATATAAGTGTGTGTGTGCGTTTATTAAATATGGTTATATATACTTAATTAGACGGACATTGGCGAGAAATGAAAAACTATAAAAAAATAGTGTAATGATATCGCTTGTAAACAATTATAAAAAATTAAAACTGAGAAAATATTTTCAAAAATATCAAAACATTCGTTCAAAAACGGAAAACAGAACGACATTTACATTACCCGACCGTATAAATGGTCGTGGTTGTTTCAAGATTGTTTCTAGATTAGCAATTTTTTTTCTACTTGAACTACGAAAATACTTCGAGTACTGAAACCAAGCTCAAGAAAAAGTGTCTTTCTTTTATAATTGTGTAAACGTAAATGTTTGACGAAGGATATCCTGGATAATATGCGCACCGTTGGTTCTCAACGACCGAGAATGTATGAATGTTAGATTCACACTCCGCTTAAGCCGATTTTTTCTATGATTTGATCGGCACAGCATAAAATGTCAAAATAACTGGTTGAATTTGTGAATCCTGTCATGCAATATTATTCTAATTTTGTGTGCTTGACTTTTTTATTTTGAAACAGCTATCCGAAAGTGTTCTTCTAATGCAAACTATTGTTTTCTTGCTTCTTTTGATAATAGTATTTAGTTTACCAATATTCCTTGATAATTTTGAGTCTTCATAGTTGCCCGAATATGCCATTGGTGAACATTTGTTGATTATAAAGAAGGTGGTGACTTTTAATCTGCAGATCAATTTACTGTTTTGTACAGATGCCTTTCTGCATTCCACCTCATTGTTTTATAAACTTCGGTGATACACTCAAACCCAACTTCTCTGTACAGGCAAAAATATCTAAAGCCCAAACTGGACTTATTCGTGTCTCTCTGTGATGGTTTATGACAGGGAATAGTTTTTCTCCCCTTTTCTGAATATTACCTATTTTATCCCGAAATGTTATGTTCTCTTCCGACACATACACGTCACTACCTTTGTCAAACAAAAGGTTTGCCTCGGGTATTTCTTTGTTTTTACGGAACTTAGATATTTTTGAGACCTTAATTTCTGTTTCAGTTGTTTTAAAAATGTATCATTAAATTATTTGTTTTTATAGTTTTTAATATCTCACTCTAATTCCCTTCCTTAAATATGTATTGGCATTTTGTTGTACGGAAGAAATATGTGTATGTGTGTGTTTATGTGCGTGAGTTTGTGTAAGTGTGTGTATTTGTGTCCGTCAGTTTGTGTGGCAGTTTCGTTTTGTATGTGTCCGATATTGAATTCTAAAATCGTATTTATCTGCAGATACTGATTTCTTTAACAATTGTTAAAAATAATTCGGAAACAACATATTCATCGGATAGTTTGAGCAAAACATTACAACATTCGGATTGTCATCATATATCCGTAATTTGAGTGAAAAACATACCGAGATCTGACGCAGATCTTTTGAATCAACTACACGTAAATGATTTGTCTATCACGAATTGCATCTGAGGATTAAATCTTCCTTACCTTGTTTAGACTGATGATCAAGCCATAATATAAAATATGGCTTACAAATTTTAATTAATGTCTGTCCAGCTAATCTTCAAAAGTGACTACTTTCGGCTTTAGAAGACAGACTTATACGGAAACGGATGGTCAGCCATCAATATATATATATATATATATATATATATATATAGTAACTCTACAAAACACCCTAAATATATCAATCTCTTTTATTTCAACCAGATAACGACAAACACGATTAAAAATAATAAACAATCTTATTCGTACTTTTATGTCTCCCGTTGATCCTAATAAAAATTTAAAAGCAATAATATAATATAAAAAGTTCATTACTACTGAACAAATTGTCCATGAGAACACACCCCCAACAACTGATTATATATCAATTCAAATGTCCCTTGGGCAATGTATCGTTGAGAAAAAATTAATATATATATATATATATATATATGGATTTACAACAACCATATTAATAAGACGTCTTACGTTACATTTGTCCGACCATTCATTCCTTTGTAGACATCTACAAGAAGATTCCTTTCTATATTCACAATATAAGAAAATTAGCGATATAAGAAAATTAACGATTAACAATACTCCTATTCTATACCAAGAAAACAACCAAAACAAAATACAGATTCTCGATGCAATATTCAGTAAAACACTTAAGCCGCCAATTAATAGAATGAACTCGTAACTCTAGTAATGTTTTATAAAATTTCTAAAAAGAACAGTTTTTTCATGCTTTCACACATGCATGCCCATGACATAAAAGTATATAAAAAATTCCATTTTGGATAATTTTCACGTTCAAATGAACGCTAGCAAATTGTCAGATGTTATATTTGAAGCAAGAAAAAAACATACTGTAATTTTTAGCAACAGAGTTTTCATGTTAAATTTGATACCATAACTCACACCCCTGAACCTGGTCTCGGAAAGATGTTACATATATTTTCCTACCTTAAGTAATGAAAGAAAATAACATGTCAAGTTTACAGCTCATTTCTGAGGTCGCTCTATAAGATTTCTATCATTTTATCTAGAAATTCACACACACACACACACACACATATATACATATATATATACATACATACATATATATATATATATATATATATATATATATAAAAGCCAATGTATGTCTATTATGTTTAATCATGAGCCGTTGTAAACATCGTATTTTGTATTTAATCTCAGGTGAAAATAAAGAAATATTGACTAACATTTTGTTATTTTCTTTATTATGTTGGATAATTATTTTTTTCTTTTATTGAAATTAAAGCCACAATTCTATGTTTACAGCGCCATATGATTAAACACGATATATATTCATTGTCTGCTATATTTTACAATATAAGTTTACAACGATATCAGATGCCTCGATAACAATATATATATATATATATATATATATATATATATATATAAAAATTTATTAATACTTACATAGCGTTTCTTTCCAAGAAATTCAATAACACCAGTAGAAAGATGCTTTCACTCTGAGTGAATGAGAATTTGTTTGGATGAGTAGAAACGATTAAAGGAATGAATGGTAATAAAGAGAGAGCGAACAAAACGACAGAATACCGCGACGGATATTGCTTTTAAATTGTTGATTAAGCAGTTATATGCAAAGTAAAAAATCAGAAGATATATCCTCCCATGAAAAGTGAAAAAAAAACTATTTCAATAGTTGGCGATTCCATGTTGCTTCTGGTATAGCAATAAGGCGTGACCTAGTTGCCAATCGGTAGTTCGTTTTGTTTCAGGTATTTCAAGCAGCAGGGAAAAAGCTCCTCCCTTGCCGTGGAAATATACTCACTGGTAAGAATGATTAGTTGTACACTTACTAAATAATTACTCAATATTAATTTTACCTCTCACATCAGCTTACCTATTCCAAATACGATTAATTATTTTTTTTAGTCATTTCACCTCGGGCAAGGCGTAAAAGCCACTGATGTGCGGGGGGCTACATAAATTAAAGAAAGTTGATTAGAGGAGGGAGAACAGGATTACAAACCAATTAGGGAGACGCAATAGAAACATGAAAATGCAGGTGTGATGACAGTTGCAAGGGTGGAGAGAAAGGGAAGGATATACGGGGTGGGGGAAAGGCTAAATTCAAGTGGTTAATAGATGAGTATTGACATTGCATTTAAATTTCTGGAGGTTGTAGCCGTCAGGAAAGCAAGAATATGGGAGCGAGTTCCACAGACGGGAAGTGCGAGAGAAGAAGCTGCGGGAGTAGAATTGTCGTCTGCATTTGGCTAACCTAACTGTGACTGAGTGGGACCCAGTTGCCATTCTGGTTGCACAAGTAAACACCTGTTGAGGAGGCACCAGTGACTGAAGTTCATCTGAGCAGAAGCCATGAAAGTACTTATAGAACAGACAAAGGGAGGCCACATCTCGTCGGGGGGAAGTGGCTGTAGTCGAGCCGCCAAATCAGCACCTATCACGTTACTAACTCTGATTTGGAGCCTGTCGAGAACACTGAGATGAGCGGCAGGGGCGCCTGACCATAAATGGCAGCAGTACTCCATGCAGGGTCGAATGGTAGACTTGTATATATGCAGGATGGATTCAGGTGGAAAGAATGTCGTGGATCGACACAGTGACCCAAACTTCTTCGCAGTGGATTTAGCTATGGATTCGATGTAGCGGTTCGATTTGAGATCAGAAGAGAGGGATAAGGCCTAGGAGGCGCAGTATATTCCACTGAGGGAGAATAGCTTGGTCCAAGCTTATGGGAGGCAGGAGAGGTTCCTGTGATCGTTGACAGACAACAGATTGGTCTTGGACGCATTGAAGTTGACAAGCCACTTCTTGCCCCAATTCACCACAGAGTGTAGATCCCGTTGAAGGTCAGCAGCGAGATTGTGTCTGTCCGCCATGCCAGGTTTCTTACTGGAGCGGGATTATATTGTCGTGTCATCAGCGTAGATGCCTACTTGGCACTTGATCTCATCTGGGAGGTCATTGATGAAAGTAAGGAAGAGCGTCGGACCCAGGATAGAGCCCTGGGGGACTCCGGCATTCGTGCTGTAGGTTGAAGAGGCATGCCCATTCAAAACGACCTTCATTTTGCGGTTGTTTAAAAAAAGACTGGATTAGGTTAAGCAGGTGTCGAGTAATGCCGTAACCCCGTAGCTTGCAAAGGAGACCAGAGTGCCAAACCCTGTCAAAGCCTTGGAGATGTCCAGAGCAACTGCACGAGCCTCGCCTGACTCATCGAGGTTCTGGAACATGTATTCCGTAACGGTTGTTAGCATATCGGCAGTGGACCTGGCAAAGCGGAAGTCATATTGCTTGTCAGAGAAGAGTTTGTGGGCAGTAATATGTTGAACTATTTCAGCATTGATTATGGCCTCGAACACTTTCCCGAATATCGGTAGAAGATGATAGGGCGATAATTGGATGGGTCCGAGGGTTCACCACAATTCTTAAAAACAGGAACGACTGAAGAGAACTTCCAGCATGCAGGAAAACAGGAAGCAGAAAGGCAGTAGTTAAACAGTTTAGAGAGGACAGGGGAGAGTTCAGGGGCACGCCTCTTAAGGACTATCACCGCGATTCCGTCGTCACTGCTCGCCTTATGGGGGTCAAGTTTTGAAATTACTCGGGATACTACCGTCGGGGTGATATGTACGTCGTGCAGTTTGGCCTCAGTTCTAACGGGGAAGTCGGGTGAGCTTATTCTAGATGAGTCAAACGTGGAGTTGGATGAAAATCTTCGGACAAAGCACTCAGCTTTGTCAGCAGATAATGTGAGAACCTCAGATTCATTGATTAATGGAGGTATAGACGATTTTCAGTTGTTAAGTATCCGTTTGCTTATCCGCCAGTAGTCCTTGGAGCCGAACTTGCGGTCAGCTATGCGCTGTCGCATTCTCTCAGCGGACAACTGTTTGGCGTCATTCAGAATTCTCTGCACTTATTGCGAGCAGACGTGAATGGGCGCCTATTGCGATCAGATGACTGGCTCCTGAATAGTCGGAAATAATGTTTGCTGTAGGCAATGGCGGCCGAACAGGCAGGAGAGAACCAGGGAGTGGTATGAGGTTTTAGGCAATATTTCCTGGTGGGTATGAAGGCATCAATGCCAGCTTTCACCCATAACGAGACCTCAGATGCACAGTCATCAACTGGGAGATCGAACACTTTTTCGCAAGGGACGTCGCAGAGGAAATCGCGAAATGCATCCCACTCAGCTTTTTGGTAGCGGTAAGAGGTCCTATATGTAGGAGGCTCCTGAGGGGAGTGAGAGTGAAAAGCAATACTGAGAGATACAACAGCATGATCGGAGTTGCCGAGCGGACAAAGCTGCGAGACTTGACAGGCGCCAGGAGCAGAGGTAAATCATATATCTAGTAGTGACGAGTATCCAGAGGGAGTGCTTGGGAAGCGAGTAGAGAAGTCCACCACTTGCGTAAGGGATTGGGAAATAGCGAAGTTCATGGCGTGGACACCCGCTAGATCGGTAACAGAGTCTTTAAGCCACTCAGAGTGATGGGCGTTGAGATCTCCGAACACAAATATGTGAGTGAATGGGTGGCAGGAAATAGACTTATCAATGTTGTCAGCAATGCTATCTAGAAGGGAGCAGTCAGGAGAGGAGGGAGAACGGTACAGAAAGAATAAGTAACTAACCGAACTGAGGAGAGACCACACGGAAACATACATACTGGTGGGCAGCAGATTCAAGTGAAGTGACCGTAGCTATGGGGAGGTGTTCTCTGACGGAGATCCCCAGCCCATGCATGTGGACAGTGGAATCCTTCCCTAAGAGGGGGAGATAGACAGGGATGTAGAGGTCAGAAGATGGAATAGAAGAGTTGAGGTTAGTTTCGCAAAGCGCTAGGATGTCCGGGAACTTTTCATGAAGGAAAGCTTCTACGCCAGGAAAGTTAGTATGAATGCCCCGGATATTAGTGAGGGAAAGGTTAAGGGCTTTAGGTGGTTTCATTTTAGCTTGTTTAGGGTTGTTTCTGCTTTTGTTCGTCATGAGTTTTGTTTATAATGAGGGACATAGATTAGAGGATACAGGCGGTCATTTTCCACGATCTGTGCTGGGAGCGAAACTGGCTAGAGCTGCAACAAGGTTTGGCCTCGGGGTTGCCCACCGAAAGCGCTTGCAAGGACACCTATCCATGCGCGACATGGCACTACAAGAACCCCGATATTATACAACTGTTGATCACAGCAGCCGCTCTTGTCGCTACGCAAGAGTTAGGGCTCCTAACTACCAGTCGGAAGCAGCAACCAGGAAACTGACAACCCGGTACCCTCACAATGATGAGCTGTTGCCACTAACCAGACAGATCACGGGAAAATCACGGAAGAACCAATACTAACGTCAGAAGTGAAAGAAGAGGAAGCCGAAGACAACATCCTAAACTATCCTGTTTAATAGACGTGGGAGGATGGTGAACCCAGCGATAGTTTGGGCTATCTACTCCAATTTAGAAAAAAAAAAGAAAAAAAGTTATGGTGACGAGTTAACTAAGTTTTAACTTAAAGTCGAAAATGTTAGTAAGAGAAAAAAAAAACTAAAAAAAAACAAACCAAGCAAATTATTACAGACAGAACGGAGGAAACAAAGAGAGGAAAAAAACAAACAAACGAAAAAAAAAACACAGGGACTAGCAATTCTCACATCCTGGTGAACCTGATTCCTTCACTAAGTGAAAAATTCATATAAATAAAAAATATTTCTTATATATTTTACTTTCTTTATATTTTTGGTTAATCGGATATAAAAAAAAACACTGCTATCGTTCCGTTCATACTATTTCCTTTCTATTAATCATGCATAAAATCTCAGCAACTATTCCTGCTAATGAAGGGGTTTCTTGCTCACTCATGTTTCATTTCTTTGGCCTAAATTATTTTTTATAACGTGTGTGGTCGGTGTGGCGATTCTCCTTATACTAAGGGTACAATGTTTGCAGTTTTCTTGTTGCAACTTCCTAATGGAAATTAATATCTTTGTATAGCATCTTGAGTGGTTCTTGCAATTCCACTAGGCTCATGGATTAGTGTCCCTACATTTTTCGAAAGTGGGCGACCCTGAAGGTTTAATTTCCTGCAGTCTGCACCAGTTCTCTTCCTGCACATATCGTAGATGGTACTAACACTACTTGAGGCCTCTCCTTATCAAAAATAACAAAATGCATACTCCCAGCTACAAATGCAATGCTAAAGCAGCCTGATAAAAATTACCTAATCCCCTCTGATTTCTCGATTTCAGAGTACCTTCTATTCTTATGGATAACTACAGAAACTACTTCATGTACTTATGTGACATTATCTCTCAGGGATATATATTTTTGTTTGGTTTAATACAACGGAGAGAGAGAAATTAATATTAGTGGTATTATTAGTTGTGCTTTATTGTAATTCGCGATGTGAGTGTAAGTAAAAAAAAATATTTTAATAATATCATATACTTGCAAAATCCGGGAAAAAGAAAAATTATCTATTTTAATACTATCATGTACTTGTAAAATCCGGGGAATAGATAAACTAGCTGACAATTTGAAGAAGAGAGAAAGAAATATAATTTTCTTTCTTTTTCTTATACGATACGCATTATTTTGGGCTAGGTGGAAATTTGACAAAATAGTCGCAGTCATAACAAAATATCAGGATTTACTTGATGAGGTCAGGCCGGGTTAAAATTCCCAATATTTGTTCCTTAGAACTGGATTTGTGTGAATTGAAAAATCTAAATATGATATAATCGAAATGAAGATGACAGAGAGACATTACGTCATGTGAGCTGTTGATTATTCATTCGTCGAGCTATGGCTACACGCAAATTGTGTGGGTGGAGAACAGTCTCATTAGTCAAAACATTTGAGTCGGCTGGTTCCTGCGAGAGGATTGGGGATGGTTTTAAATATCCAGACTCTGCGAGAAAAATCAGTAGTAGTTGTTAGCTGGAGAGTAGTTTTTGTGAGTCGAAATCTAGTAACTGTGGAAAAGGATTCTCAACTGTGGGAGCCGTGACCCACGGCCGGTCGCCTACCACAGAACTTATGGCGGTTGAAGCCTGCCGCCGATTAACTTAAAGAGTTAATTTTGAATAATGCGCCATCAATAGGAATTCCGAAAGAACGTTATTTTTTTTTAATCGTGGGAGAATTGAAATTTCTGATTCCTCGTTCGCTCTACTTCGGTAAACTCCGTTAAACTCCGATAAGAACCTAAAAAGACTTTGTTATTTTAAAAGTTGCATAGAAAATTGATAGCTCAGATTAGAGAGAATATGAGAATAGACTTTAATAAAAATTTAATGAATACGTGAAAAGACTTTAGTGAAAAATTGAAGAGCCCTGTTTACTTTAACGAAACTTAGAGACATATTCATTTAAGGATTGAAAGAACTGATGTTTTTAAACTCTCTCTCTCTCTCTCTCTCTCTCTCTCTCTCTCTCTCTCTCTCTCTCTCTCTCTCTCCGTTCTAAACTGGCATTCCGACAACTGTATTATCATTCTAACAACTGTATTATCTGCTCCTGTGACTAATAATTGCTTTTTTTTTATAACGACATTCTTTGACACTATCCAGGCGTGTTCGATCTTATTCCCTATTCATTTATTTAAATTTTTTTGTGCCATGTTTATTTTTAACCACAAATGTACACAAGTGTCCGGTCTGTTTCTGGTAGAAAGGTGGATACTGAAGTTGCACAACGCGACTTTCTGAGATCAAATCACAACGTGATCAGTAATCCGTTGTTGCAATAGACATCGTGAAAACCAGCTTTTGTGACGAGATCACCACGACCAGGAACAGCGGACCGAAAGCTCCATTACAGCGGGTACCTTTTCGAGATCATCGAAGCGGAATCCGTTCCCGAAACAGCGAGAGACCGAAGCAACCGGCCAGCCGGGTGGCAGTGTCAGAATTGGCGCCGTCACGACAGTTGACGAGAAAGGCATCACAACCAGCCAGCGCGGGCGGACGTGCTACACTTAGAGCTCATGTAAGCAAACATTTCTCTATATCTAGAGTCGTTTCACTTAAATCTCCTGACCACTCATACATGTCTGTCTCTAATTCTCTTTCGTTCTTTCTTTCTCTGTGTTCTGTGACATTAATGCCTCCCATGCTAAATGACTGAAAAACTCTGTCATTCACCTTGATGCCATCCACCATCGAAACTTCGCAATCACACAGTCCCTCACTAAAGTGGTGGATTTCTCCACAACTTACCCCACTATGTCTGAAGACCGAGGCTCTCTGTCAGATCTTTGTTTCACTTCTTTCCCTGATTCCAGATATGTAATTCAGCTTCGCTCTCTTGTCAACTCTGATCATGCTGTGTTATTAATTATTATCGCAATGTATTCCCCGCTTCCTGCGTGATTTTCTGTGTGACAACCTTTGGAGAAAAATGTGTGTTAGACTCCGAATTGAAGACTGTACATAAGAGTTCTCCTCCTGGGTGAAAGCTGTCATAGTTGCTTTCCTCCCAGCTATTAATTTCTATCTAAACTTCTAAATAACTTGTCTAGAAGCAAATGTCTTATTTGTTTCCATTTAATGTCACTGGGTATCGTTATTTCAAGAAGGCATATTGCATTGTTTTCCTGGGGTTTAGAAAGATAGATAATGAGCCCTTCATCTCAAAAATGAATGCAAAATGTTTACATAGATATGCCATCTAAAATCATTATAAATATAGCAACAAATTATCGAAGTACCACCATTGTTTTCATTAATAACATGTATAAATCGATCAAATTTTTTTATGTAATAACACTAGAAACAAAGTAGTTTTTGACAAGTTTAAGATTAAATACAATGCATTAGAAAAACTAAATTTATTACTGGTTTAAAATAATCCGGTAAATTTAGAAAAAAACTAAATTTATTACTGGTTTAAAATAATCCGGTAAAAACAAAGTAGGCAGATTGCGCTAAAACTAAGTAAGTGTAACATTACGTGGTTTAACACGCCATTCAGCCTTAATGACCAAATGAAAATTTGAAAATATTATTTTAGAGAGTGAATAAAATATTAAGTTATTTTTATTCATTTTCAATTATTTTTTTTTATTTCAGTTTACTAAAATTATTTTCTTAAATGTATTTAGTTTAATCCTTTAAAAAAACAACATAAAACATAGTCGAAATTAAATGCGCCATACTCGATTTTAACTTGAACAACAATCCCAACGGGAAATTAAAAAACAAGAATAATTGCTTGGATTGCTAAAGCAAACTGAAAAACTAGGGCTTGATTTTCAAAACAAAAAAACAATGCGACATCAAAAGGTGTAAAAATTTCTACTTCAAACTCAGCAAAAAAAAAAAAAAGAAAATTTACGCCGCTTTCTTCGAAAACTGGTCACTACAGGGCACGCCAAATTTATTAACTATATTTTACACCTTGAAACCAGTGAAATGACACTTACTGAAGTGCTTAAATCTCTGACAAATGAATTTACTCCTAAAAATTCACTTTTCATTCCTGATTAATTTGTATAAATCTACCCAGAATGGTTAAAGAAGAATACACTACATTCGCGTATGTGAGGAACTAGCATTGCAAGGATTTCAAACCGTCAGAAATAAGTGCGAATAATTTCATATATCTGATATTTTTAAGAGAAGCCATTCAGCTAAATATGCCGAGGTTAGACAAAGAGGTCTGAATAAATTGCAACATGAGCCAACCTTACTTTTCAACAAATAGCGGAAGACAGTCAGTCGAGGAATTGAAAAGCTTACATAAAAAAAAGTATGCTATAATAAAAAAGCATTTTAATTATTACTATAAATCAAAATAATAAAAAAATAAACACGACCATTTCCTCCCTAACCAGTGTTATGGTTGTGGGTCACTACATTGGTACAAGTACTGCCTTCACTGGAATAAATACCGAAATTGTATCAGTGTCGGACACAATAGCTCATATTGTCGAACGAGAAAAATGTTAATAGCTGCAAAATTAGATGAACAAGGCGGGTTAAACATTAGCAAATACGTTTGAGTACTAATCCTAAATAGAACTATGAAACTAAAGTTGGATTCTAGTTCAAATTTGTCTATCATCAATATATATACTTGGGAAATGTTGGGAAAACCAAGTTTGATAAGAACTAATAAAATTTTCGGTTGAAGCCATAAAATTGTATTCAAAATAGTTGAATTTAGTTAACCGAAAATATTTTCCATAATTGTAATTTTTAATAAATGTATGTTATTACTAAATATAGAGATTGTTGATCATAAAATTTCAAGTTAGTTATTTTACGATGATTTATTTCAATTTACACTTGCATTGAATCACATTTTTATTAAAATATATTGATCGCATTTAATATTAAATAATGTACTGGTTTTTCTTTGATAAATCACTGTTTGTCCCTAGCTAAGACACTAACCAATGCTCAAACCATGGGTAACGGCGGACCTTGGAAAAACAGTCATCAAGAGTTGGTTTTGCGAACCCAAAAGCCTCTAATTTACCGACCAGAGTCCTTGCTGCACTGATGTAGAGGACGAGGTTTTGATTTTTGTTTTTTGGCAAATGTCTTAGACGGTGTCCACAGCAGTTAATGACAGCATACGTACGTCCAAGCAATTAACTAGGTTATTTCTAATAGTTTATTTAGTAAATGGTTTTTAAAAAAATTAAAATGTTTCCGAATCAAAAAGTTTAACTAAATATTTGTAATATCTGTTCATTCGACCGGATTGTTGCAAAATCCTAAATTTCAAAAGCAAAAGAATTAAAACAATTCAAACCTCAAAATATTCAGTAAGCATGGAATCACCAAATCGCTAGAAATATCGAGGCAGAATATTCAAGACACTCAAAAGAAAGAACACAGATTTGGAAAAAGAACATCAAACCTTTGAAATTATACTATTAATTTAAAGAAATGTAGACAATATAGAAGCAACGAAAGCAATGATAACGGTTCACGTATTCAATGAAGTAGAATAGATGCTGACGTATCAGTACCGACGATATATCAGTTGATGCTTAGAAATAATCTAAATGCATGGCAGCAAAAGCAGACCAATCGCTAACCAAAAAACTTCGAAAAGATAAAAAGAATGATACAAATATACATTATAGTCCAAATCTTACATAGCCAAAATAGAACTGCTCTGAATCGTTATACTTTTGTGATGTATAAGACACTTCATTACTTCCTGCGGTCAAATGTTTTAAATAATACTAGCGCTATAATAATAGCGCTATTTAAAAAGTAAAAATAAAGTCAAGTCTGCTCATCAAATGAAAACCAAACCAAAAAATACAAAAATGGAAATTTCATATTTCATATATCATTCTTTGATGAGGTTTTAATACAATGAAATGTTTTTTGGTAAATAACCCTTCCAGATTTGTTTATTCAGTGGGTCTGTCCTATTCTAATCTACAATTTACTATAATTTGATCCAAATTCATGTATTTTGTGACAATTGTAGACAATGGTATACAGTAACTACTCAGGCATTTACACATCGTTCATTCAGTAATGTATCTGAGCACCTTCGGCTACTGGCCTGTAAACACATTGTGTAGATTTGCCGACTGATATCAATTCCGCCGGCTTTCAATCCTGCCTGGAAGCGATCGGATGTCTAACCACACTGCTGATCTGGGAGACAGCAAAACAGGACCCTCTGCGGATGAATATATATATATATATATATATATATATATATATATATATATATATAGTCATCCCAGACGGTCCTGTCTTTGCTGTATCACAGCGAATCAAATAAAAATAATCTCACTCAGTGTACAATTATATCGCAGTGCCACATGACACATTGATTTAGCGTAACTGCATTATTAAAAACATCCTGCATAAAGCAATAGATTAAATTAACCATACACAAATGCTTTGTGTCGCGGAAATGTTCCGGCTAGGGATTCAGTCGTCCGCCACGTATTCGTCTTTGAAAATAATATTGATGTTGCCCTATCCATAAACAGGACTGAAAAATCAAGTAATCACCAATTGGCGCACTAAACCTCCGGCAAAGTTTCTCATATA
Organism: Ascarosepion bandense; assembly: GCA_037127315.1. NCBI lineage: Eukaryota > Metazoa > Mollusca > Cephalopoda > Sepiida > Sepiidae > Ascarosepion > Ascarosepion bandense. The sequence goes on along the minus strand of JBBBDQ010000202.1, from coordinate 7,584,940 downwards.
ATAAATAATTAGTGTGCGAAATAAACTGCAAATTTCAGAAATGAAACGGATAGTGAAACTGACGTAACCACAATGAGATACAATGACATGTACGACATGCTAGGTCTACTTGATGTGTGATCATCTTCTACATTTCGAAGAATGTTTTTTTTTTTGTGGTCAGTACATTCTATCAAATATCGGTGTTTTCTGGTTCATTTTTTCTGGTGCCAAGAATCCTGTCTCAGCAAAGCGAGGATAAAGTTTGTATGACTTGTTGGCCTTTAGTCTGAAACAGATTCTGATACAACTGTGCTGACTCGCGTCTGTAATCACTTGCGAGGCCGTATGTAAGATGCATAAGGGCTAGCTCACGATATGAATATCTTTTGAAACGACGTACACTGTATATAAGTTCAAATGTCTTTCTAGAGATTGCATCTCGAAAAGAAAGTATATATATATATATATATATATATATATATATATATATATATATGTATTATTATAGTACAACATTAATGAGATGACTGACACTGCTTATATCGAATTTAAGTTCGATTGCAGAGCGCTCGAAGGAAAATTACTGTCCTCATATTTTAAAATAAAAAGCATTCATTTTTGAAGTTTTATATAAAAAAGTTTGCATCAAGGAATAGTAGCAATGTTTTAATATATCTATAACAACAGGGTTCATATTATGCAAATTCCTAAGAAAAACATACAAAAATAAAAGAATGTTTTAAAAGACGTAACTTATATTTTTAAGTCGTCAAAAACAAATTAGGTTAACTTACTTGAATATAGGCCAACTTTAAGTTTTTAGTTATTTGAGCATGTATTACGTGCATTCAAAAATGTATAATTGTCTCTGTCGCTCTATCTCTTATATATATATATATTAGCTATCATGAAAGCAAGCGAATAGAAGTGATGTCCACAAAAGGGAAGTGTGAGAAAAGAAACTATAATATAGAAGACGTGGTTACATTTAACTATTTCGACAGTAAATCTGTGGTATCTTGTCCCAATCTAGTAGCATGATTATATTTATCTCGGGGTACAAAGTAAAAATCACATCAGAGCAGTTACTACGAATATATAGTGGAACCGGTCTTAGGTGACTCCTCTTCGTCAGCAATAACCTGCTATCAACGACTGTTTTTCTATGCACGGTTGATTTGCTATAGTTATATGACCCACCAGTGAATTCTCACCTTCAGAACTTTTGTATCACCCACTTGAAAATCAAACATTCTCTAACCAAAATAATTTACGAGCATTTGATTAAATGCTATTAAACGGCCATAGACATTTTGCTATGAATATTTAACATTTATTTCTTAATTTAGGTGAACATATATCTTTTAAAAATTAACGTTTTTGAAAATTATTTTTTTGAAATTTGTAAATATTCTAAATTTTTACGTTTCAGATTACATACGTTGTTAAAAACACGTAAGGTAATATATTTTCGTCGCGTTCCTACAAAGTTTTCAAGATAATATTTAATAATTTGTTCCCTTATGCGTTTCGGAAAAAAAAGATATTTATTTTAATACATTCTGCCTCATTTGCACAGCAAACAATATTTGGTAGAGTCGAGTCTGGCTTAAATTAAGACACACAACATGGAAACAAAAAATAATAGATTTTTACATTAAAAAATCTAATTTCTGTTTAGGAATACATCAAATCAACATTCACTATGTAATAATGAAGTCGTTAGATAATCCTTGCCTATCAAAGCGTGTTTTGCCACATAACATGTCAAAGTGAAATGAGGTAAATTTTCAAATATTGTATCGCCTGTAATTATTGCCAAGAGTTTACAATCCAACAATACTCGCTCGCACATTAAAAATGGTTTCTAATGAAATCGGTTTTGTTATTTATGATTGAAAATGTCTTGCACAGTGTACAGTGCGACCAATATTTATTGTTGATGTGATTCAAAAAGTTGAAATTTTAGGTTAGAACAAGTTGTCTATTTGTTTGCCATTATATTTGAGTTGTTTGTATGATTTTTTTCAATGTAGACTAGTTTCAAGAGATGATTTGATACTGTAGAATTTTCGTGTCGTCACAAAAATTTATGTAGACATGCATCATTTAGAAATGATGATTTCTTAACTATGTCTTTCCTCAGAATAATGTAGTCGCTGTTATGAAGATCTGCACAAATAGAATATTTGTTAATAACCCTTCAAATTTCTGTAAAAAGTAATCTGTATAGCTCATCATTTAAGATCTTGGCAAAGTTAAAAATGGCCTCCATATTTTTTCTGACCCTGGTAATATGAGTAAGATTTCAAAAATTACGTCTACGTTTGTGAAGGTTTTTTTTCTCTCTAGGTATTGTGAAGGTTAATACATTGGTTATTTACCAAATCAAGAGGATCGACTTTTGTTGCTAATGAAGTTTCAAGGTTCTTGGGGGATCATACAATAAACACATTTGCACATGGATGGTAAGCATAGCTTAAATATTTCTTTTTTTTTATTCCTAGCGGATTGACAAATACCCGTAAGAATGTAAATTAAGATTCAGTCAGTAGCAATAACAGACGACATTCTTTATGATCCAGTTGCCTTGAAATCTTTTTATGATAGTTGCAAAGAGATTATTTAGAATAGGGAAAACAGTAAAACTATCCATTATGAGTATGTATAGATGAAACCATGTGCATAGCGGAGCTGTTCCACAATGACAATATGCAAATAAATGAATCTACCTTTGGTTACTGATTATTTGTTTTGTTTTCCGGGTTTCAGATTTTGACTTCGTGCATCGATGTCAGTTTTTCAATAAACATGTTAACCATACAAAATTATCTACTACTTTTGCTGTTGCACTTGCAAAAACCCGTGAAGGTGGTGGAATATTTTCTTACATATTCGTTGAAATATATTGGTGTAACACTCTCAAGTGGAATGACTATCTCGATTCTATTGCTAAATCCGACGCTATGAAAGTCAGTTTTCTGTGCAGGGCCCGGAAGTTCGTTCCGTCTGAATCTATCCTGCACATATATAAATCTACCATCCGCCCGTGCATTGAATACTGCTGCCACACCTGGTCGGGTGCCTCTGCTATTCACCTAGGGCTTCTTGGCAAAATACAACGGAGAATCTCTAATGTGATCGATACCGACTTGACTGACCGGCTTCAGTCACTCTCTCATTGGCGTGACGTGGCTTCCCTGTGCCTCTTCTATAAATATTTTCACGGCTTCGGCTCCTATGAACTTAGATCCCTGGTGCCCCCTAGATACAAATTTGCACGAGATACTAGATAAGCAACTAGGTCCCTCCCTTTTACAGTGAAACCGATAAAATATAACTGCAATTTCTACTCCAACAGCTTCCTTTCTAGCTCTTCCCGCCTGCAGAATTCCCTTCCGTATACTTGCTTTCCCGACAGCTACAATCCCCAGGAGTTTAAATTTAAGGTATATAGACACCTCCTAACACACAAACTCGCACCCATTCTCTCAAACTCTCTTCCTATATCCCCCCTTACTCTTCTATCACGCTCCGTCTGACATTTCCTATATGCAATCGCTCTCTTAGCACCTTCCCCTATGTAACCCTCTGCGCTATAGTGGCAGTGGAATGCCTTACTTGGGGTGAAAAGATTAAAAAAATATAAATTAAAATTTTCCTAAGAAAGTAAGATATTCAAATATTCGAAATAGATTTTTAATCTTTCGAGTCCCCGTGAAGTACCTTTATTTGTAAAAGATTAGATGAGGACAATAGTCTAAATAATGTAATACTAGCTCATCTCAAAAATATAGACATTTTATGTACTTACTTAAAATATAGAGGAAGTGCAACTGTTACAATATGTTATTCAAAACTTAGGTATTATATGTCCGAACCGAATTCTTTAATATAATGTTTTCTTTCACGTGGGGAATATTCGTAGTATTTGATTTTGACGGCATGAAAATATAAGTAAGATGGAAGGAAACTCTCACAAAATTGTACTGTATGTCATCTTTGACAAATTAAGTTCGATAGGAAAAGGAATATTAGCCTGCTTTCTCTGTTAATTTTTGTTGTCATACGGTACCAACATCATTCGATAAAGTATTGTGAACTCATAAGTACTGAGGAACATTTTTGAAAGTTTAGCATTATTTGCTTCGAGAAAACATCTAAAACAGAAGGTAAGAGTTTATAGTTATTTTTCTGAATTATTTTAGTATATATGTCATTTGGGCTAGTAAGGATAAACAGTAGGACCAAAATCCTTTATAGCAATTTAACATACCAATAAAGTTTTTATTTCGTGCTTGTAACACATCAATGATTCGTCTTTGACATTTTAAAAGACTGTGCTGTGTTTGTTAAACGAAACGCTATCCCGGTAAATTCAATTAAACCTAAAGAAGTAGTGATAGCAGTCTTGCGCATATCAGTTTTATCAACAAGGATGTGATCATAAGCCTTGATAAAATGAAGTTTGTTGAAAAGGCGCGTACCTTATAATCAAACAGTGAAATCCTGTATATGTGGGATTGTTAGTAATTTTAGAATGCGGAAGAATTTAGTGGTTGAAAATTGCTACAGTGGCACCAAATAAAAACATCTGATTTCGGGACCTTATGCATCGGTGATGGCAACTATCTTTTGAAAGGTCGAATTATCCCAAAAATTTTCTGAAATTCTTTGATCATTTATATTTTGTCAGGTTTATCCTCCGTTGTTTCCGGTGATTATCTCGGTTTACCGGTCGTTTGATGAGGTATATAGCCTCGGAAGCGGTAAAACAATATTCCTCTACCAGTGTTTATCTTCAGAGGTGCGTTAATACAACAGATGAACACAATGAAGAACAAACAATCCAGTTTTATTATTTATCTATATTTCTGGGATGAGGTATACGTATTTACAGTATTTATATTATTCGAACTATTGTCCTCATCGTTGTTGCCATTTGTAAGACGTTTCGGCCGTTGTACGAACCGAACAATTTATTGCAATCACTGGGGTATATAATCCTCATTTCTTGCGTATTAATGTCCCATTAAAAGTTATTAGTTATCACGCTCTGACTCTGCAAATTAATTGATCAGTAATGCTGTAGCGTGGTATCAAATTGCAACAACGATGAGGACAATAGTCCGAATAATGTAATTAATATAAATACCGTCCAGTTTTGTTTTATTATATGAGACATGTATAAACAAAAGTTTTCTGTCAATATATATATATATATATATATATATATATATATATATATATATACATACATATATATATATATATATATATATATATATATTTATTTATTTATAGGCAGAAAAATTTCGTTTATACATACATACATACATACACACACACACACACACACACACACACACACACATATATATATATATATATATATATTGTAACAAAGTTGTGGAACTCGTAGGTTTTTTAACCTGCTGTTCATGCATTTCCTTTTATAAAGAGTGCTGAATATAAACGTAGAGCGGTATATTGTAATACTTGTTACAATGGTTTATAAATTCATACTATCACTACACAATATTTGTGTGTGTGTGTGTGTGTGTGTGTGTGTGTGTGTGTGTGTGTGTGTGTGTGTGTGTGTGTGTGTGTGTGTGTGTGTGTGTGCTGTTTGAAATAGATGTGTTCGTATGCAGGAAAATTTGTTTGTGTGGATGGACAAAGTTTTTGCCAAGTGAATTAACACAAACGAGAAAAGATTCCCTGATAAATCGATGCGTGATTTTGACATTTGTCGTAAAATCATCCAATTTTTGTCCGCAAGAACCTGAAATGTTACCTTCATTCATAGTATTAGAAAATACCTTTTATTCTGCATGATTTAACTAAAATACTATTACTGTAATTTGTCTCATTGCCACGTAAAGATATCATCCACATTTTTGACATTCTCGGAATATTATTTTAATGCCATATTTTATTTCCGGTACTTCTTTCATTTCTTATTCGTAGGGTGTATTTTTGATGTGCTTAATTTTTCAACGCGTTGAGCATTTCTAGAGGCCTTGAAAGAATTTCTATTCTTGTCTCTAACCTTGAAACTATGAATTTAGAAAAAATGTTTTGTGGAGTGTTTATATTGTTCTTTATATTTTGAGTTTCTTATTCTTATCCCCTTAGAAGCGGCTGTAAAATTATTCTAATTTCCGCACAAAAATGGAAAGGCTGTAAAAAAAATCAGTCTTGTGAATAAGACATTATTCTTTAAAATATGTTAAATATTTATTGAAATTTCTTCCAAATACATCCTTTTTCATTTGCTTTATCCCCTGTGAATATTGGCAAAGTTTCTATCCGTAACACTTTTTAGTTCTTGGCTCTAAGCTATCTTAGTGGATTGCATACATCTGTAAGAGTGCTCATCGTTGTGAGAGAAGGCGAGAGCTCTCAAACCACATTAGAAATGTTGCAGGAGGCTAACAGTAGCTTCCATAATTAAACTTCGCTCTCTTATTTCAATGACAACGGCGGAAAAAATTGAGTCAGTCTTGTTCACGGAGGCCCCCGCTTTTCGTTCACTCTCCAATTTATAGTGTTAAATCTAACATTCTCCCAATAAATTGGCAGCCTGTCTCTTGATGGCTCCATTAAAATGAAAATGGGTACAGATCCGATAGGACAGTCCTTATGTGTCCTCTCCCCGGCCATGTCCGATGTGGAATAGTAACACTAATCTGTTCGATAATGGAATTTTAGTTGGCTAGTTTGAATGGCCAATGTCTGAGATCGAAGTTTTGCAAAGCGAAACTCACTGGTGATCTTCAGAGTCTCGGGTGAATATGTGTGCAGGAAACCCGGTTTTGAACTCACGATCAGGAGAACATTCTGATGAGTTGGCTTACCCTTTATTCAGCATGTTTTGATGGACGTTCGAGAAATTTTTTTCTGTTTGTTAAGCAAGTTTTTGGACGCAGCGTTTTCTCTTATTTTAGAAGATTCGGCGGGCGGGCTTTACGTGCTGGATGTTAAGATAGGGCACTTTGGCTCACTTGGGTTTATGCGCCAAATGTCAACGCCTAACGGTCTGATTTGTTGCAGCAGTTCGAGTCGTGTTGAACGAAATCTAGTTTGGTAGTTTTAGCTGGGGATTGAAATGCCTTCCTTGACCCCGATTTAGATCATGTAGGCTCTAATATTAATAACGATCCTGACGTGAAACGGTTTCGGGATTTTTTCGACGAGTTTGAACCTGTCAATAAGTATCGCAAAGAGGATCCCCAGCGAGTAGTGTAGACTTGGACGAATAGGGACGGCTCCCCTCCGGTGGTACGTTCTAGTTAACTCAACCGAGTTTTAGTTAAGCGTGTTTGACGTAGGGCTCATAGAATATTCATTTTTTCAGTTGATATTTTCTTCAAAGCGTACGCGTGTCCCGGTTGAGCTAAACTTAGATAAGCCTAAGCCTAGAATGGCTGAATACTACAAATTGTACGCTTCATTATTTGATGAGCGAAAATTCCAGCACCAGATGCTACTAATGATACGGCGGGATCTGTCATTGGGAATAGGTGGTGAGATATATTTAAATCAAAAATTTAGGTCTAACTATAGCTGTCGGCTCTATTTAGCAACGCACACAGCAGCTGCGTATTTGTCGATAAGGCCCGTAAATCCTGGAATAATGGGCACATAGCCAGAGTTAGGGTAGAGTTATACTCCATGGTTAACAAGAAGAACCAAGATCAGGTTGTTAGGGTAGGTTAAAAATTATTTTCTTGTGAAAATTATTTTCTTTCTGAAATGCTTGCGGTGAAAGTCAGGAAAGCTTCTCAAAGTTATATCGCGTGCGTCACATTACAGAACTGTGACTGTAAACACGTGCACATGTGATGTATTTTGTGATTATTTCCAGGAATTTTTCACCAGGGAGTTCTGACTGAGCTCTGGACAGTTCGACACATATTCGGCCTAATTTCCCAACTTCGAGGCTGCTGAATCCACTGGGTACGAGGATCCCATTACAGAGTCAAACGTCTGGGAAGCGCTGGACAAATCTCCGTGTTCAGATGTTCTAACCTACGACCTGTACTTGTGGAACTCGCCCGTCCTTGTCCCTTTGTTGGAACTGAATTGCAAGATTAGGATAGGGTAGTGGTCTATACGTCAAAGCTTGGCAAGGAGTGTGATCTGATAACTACGCAAAGATAAGAATGGAAGGGATGTGTTGTAAGACACAGAGGTAAAGATATAGCTAGGGTCTTAACCGGCTGTTTTCAGGCTGTCATTGCTAGTCTGAATGGTTACACACCGATTGTGCTGTGAGGCTCAGGACTATTCAGGACAACATTCATATGTTACTCATGATCATGGAGCAAGTCGACAGTGAAGCTTGTCTGATCAATTTTGATCAGTCGAAGGCATTCCATAGGAATGGCCATCGGTTTCGTTATGTTGTTCTTTCAGCAGCTGGTTTTCAGCCGTACGTTCGCTCCTCGATCCATCTTTTGTATGTGACTTACTGCGCGCTGACGGAAGTGAACGTGGTTCGATCGATCGTCAAGTTTACTCGTTATCGTCTTTTCTGAACGCTATTGAGTTGGAACCTTTCCTTCGAAAGTTAAGGGCAAATCCGGTCCTGCGCGGATTTTTACTATTTGGTGCTACCACCTCGGTCATTTACCCCACCCCCTATGCTGTCGACGTTTTGGTTCTGGTATTGAATAAGTCCGAAGCTGAGGAAACTAAACAAAGAATTCAGAAGTTATGATATTGTGACGGGTACCAAGATCAACAACGATGAGTGTCTTGAATTGCCGTTGGGTGCGTGAAAAGGACTTTCTCTTCGAGGGCCTTTCCCTTGGACTGAAGGGCCGGTCAGAATATTAGATGCGTGGTTTAGTCTTGATCTCAAGTTGGTGATGACTTGGTTAACGGTACAGAAGAAAGCCGAGGCCGCAATTGCTTTGTGGTCCCGGGGGAAATTTTTTTAACGTAGATGGCTGAAGTATGTGCCTCGCACATCTATCCGATTCTTTTTTACCAACTTTGTGTGCTTCCTCTTCCTTATAATATACGAAATGAATTATTAAGGACGTTCTCCGTTTCTTCTGGAGAAACAAGTTCTCGCAGGTACCTCGGGAGATCTGTAGGCGGTCTGAGTATGCTTAAAGTAGAGATCCGTCAATATACGCTTCAAATCGCATTTCTGAATGGAAGACGCCCTCAATAATTTCCAATCCCTTAGATGTGTGCACTCGTCTGAGGATGAGATCCACCGTTTACCCCGAGGCAAGTGCTACTTCCTTTCCAAATGTCTGGCAGCTCTGAAATGATCCCTGCCGGCGGTGAAGGCCTTTCCATTGTCCAGGCTTTGTCTTGTTAAGTTATGTGTTTGTCAGCAAATACGTCAGGATGATTTGATTTGATTGGCGAGCTTGGTCTCACGAAGCAGGAGGCTCTCTCAATATGGCCTTGCTTGCCAGGTTTGAAATGACACACTAATGATGATGCATCACTCACCTGCCTAGTGATTCGTAGGGCCAACTAGGTTGACAGAAGCCTTTGTGCTGTGGGCTTGGAGTTAACTCCAAACTGTATGCGCTGTACTGGGGTGTTTGAGACTCTGGCTTATGCATTCTTTCAGGGCAAATTCGTACTACTTCTGTGCAAGTTTGTTTAAGGCATTAGGGTTCAGAAGATTTGCAAAAAGTTTTTTGACCAGTTCTGTCTGTAGCAGTATGGTACCGCCATTGACGAAGGTGTGCACTCGTCTATGTGTTCTGCTTGCAGGGAGTTATGAGATTCGTCAGTTTGAGGATGCGTCAAAAGGAGCACTAGAGGGACAAATAGTTTAGCTTTTCTCAAATGGTCTTCTTTTTCAATCATCAGCTTAAAGTCAACTTTAGAAGAGAGAGGCAGCGGCTCCATTAATCACTGTTCCGCAAAAGGTAGGGGAATTTTGCTCGTTTGTGTCGAGTGAGAGGAGCCTACTTGGAGAGGCATTTAAATGTCTGTTAGTCATTACGACATGGTTCTAACTGCCTAGAACCTTGTCCCTCCAGCATGACATATACTTCGATAGTTTTTATTATTTTTTAGTTTCCTCTTCTGATTTATTTGCTATGTTTTATAAATTTTCGAAATTTTGTTCCTAACCTCGAAACTATGAATTTTAAAAAAATGATTTGTGGAGGGTTTATACTTTTATTTAGAAGCTAATATTACTATCTACTTAGAAGCGGATGTAAATTTACTCTAATTTCCTCACAACAATTGAAGGCTGTAAAAATTCAGTTTTGGGATCAAGATTGTATTTTTCAGAAAAAAAAGTTAAATATTTATGAATGTTTAATAACTGCCACTATTTATGTGATTATATATGTCAGTTCTCTGGTGGGTGCGAGACGCCTTTCATATTTCGGGTGTGAATTTCGTATTTGTTTTTGTGTTTGAAAATGTGTATGTGTTTTTCAGTGCTTTGAACGAACGAATGGTTTATATTATTAAATTCCAGTATTGTTTTCATCCTGTTAACTGATATATCTCTCACAAGTTCAGAATTTGTAGGGGAGTCATTATTAATGCAGTTTTGTTTAGTTTCTTGTACATAGTTTCTTTTTACTTCTAATCATTAGTGGTGGGGGGGGTAAAACGTTACTCCTCTCCCCACCGCAAACAAAAATTGTAAATATGAATTTTTGTTTTAGTTAGGACTTCATGAAGAAACTGAGTTATTACGGTGGATGTCGTAAAAATGGTAAATATGAAAGCGCATTTGGTGTAAGGAGTAATGCGGAATGCTTTGATCAGTGATTGTTTAATTTTAAGACAGATGAAGACCAGTCATCTCCTTCTGGATTTTTACAAAAACATATTTGTCCTCCCATACCTTCCTGTACAGATTCTAATATCCATTTTCACAAAGTATTACTTAATTCGCAGGATTCAGCTAGCAGTCTTACCTAAAATACACTGTTTAACAAATTCTTCAAATCGGCTCTTCTCACAATGTCGTATAATTTCTTTTCCATACTTCTTTCTTCATTGTCATTAAAACATCGCCCTATTCACATGCCCAGTTCAAACTAATAATTATTCCTACTTGATTTTCTACGAAATCTCTCAAACGATTCATGTATTGTCTCTCTTGCCTACATCTCTAGACATCCGCATGTCTGGTATGTGGTAAGATATATAAATGTTTATTTATAAATCCTCCTGTTATTAATAATTTTCAAGCAATCAGTAGTTTTCGTTTTGTATAAATTCTCTTTAATATCATTACATTCTTATATATTCTATCCATGTTGTTTTCAAACTTCTATCGTATATCTATCAATTGAAGCATTTACTTCATCTATAAAGTTCCAAAGCATTACTGTGCGGCAAGCTACTAATCATAGTAGTTCAGCAAAATTACATTTTCCTAAAATCATATTTTACAAGATATTAATCCAAATCATAATTACATAAAAGACATATTAATCTAATGCTAAACTTTTAAATTTGTTTAAATTATCCCGTCCTCTGTTATTAGACTATTGACATAAAAAATGCTTAGCCTGCCCGAATCGGAACTGCAGTCACTCGAATGGGCAGATCATTGATATTTTTGCTAGTTCATAGTAACAATGTTGTGCCGTGTTTATTTTCTTTTAAACAAATAGAATTTCTGACATTTATCATTCATTATTTCATCACTTCATTATGTTACACGCATCATGTATCATACTATATATACGTAGACGAATCACCCTAATTGCTGCATGTTCTTATTGTAAGAAATTCTTTGCAACAACCCAGATCTGCAAATATATGGAATAGATTACCGTTTTTCTAATCCACTCTACTCTAACCACATAAACGTTTTAAGTCAATCAGTCTTTACACCTATTTTTTAATAAACTGCACTTATTTTGTCGTTCTTGAATACCAGACATTAACATTTCAAATATATAATCCTGTCATAGTCAGTCCTTGAGACTTGTATTAAGTCAATCTTTTGTAGTAAATGCAATGTTTAGATATATTTCATTTCTATGAATAAGATTTCTAAATAGGTTTCTTTTGGGCAACTTCTCAAGAGTAACTTTTATGTGGAACAGATTCTCAGAATTTGTTTTACCATACAATACAGTCTTAAATATCAAATCTAGGGTAAATCGTTATATTTACTGTATGTCCCAAATAATTTTAGATATTTTCTTTTTTCCCTACGCTCATACATCACCCCACCGTAACATTTAACATTCTACCTTTCGTGTTTCTTTTTAATTTGCCTTCTCTATATAATTATTAATACAAATGAATTTTAATTTTTCTGAATCATCTATATTTTAAATTTAAGTTCGTTGACAAAAATATTGTGGCGCTTGGGTCTCTTATAATCATATGACTATACAAATGAAATAAAATCTAAAAACTTATCCTTCTAATGCACTTTCTATATTTATTCTTTTTAACCGTTCCACTTTCTCTACTAACTGCCGCATCTAGATAGTATTTTAGAATGTATAGACAAGTCTATATCCCTTCGCCCATTTGGTAATTTATTTGTGTTAATTGGCTTAATTGTCCCATCATTTCAAGTGGCCAGAAAACTCTCTCATATTTTTTGAAGTCCAAACGTTGAACTTCTCAATCACTAGGTCTCTAACGCAAGTGATTGATTTCTCCAAGTGTTTCCGCAGCAATACCATGGACACGCTTCTCTTCTAGATATCTTCTTTGCTTCTGTTCCAGATTCCTGTCATATTATGTAATTTTGCCCCATGGCATTTCATCTTTCTAAGGTGTCAGTAAATACCTCTTTCTAGTATTCCTCCACACAGTAACATCTGATCAGCAAAATATCTTCCTGATATCGCCGAGCGGACTAAGACTTGTTCCGTAATTTTCCTTGCGATGTCCATTGGAAAAAGTTAGACTGCGCCTCTGAAGCTTTTTCTTGGGAGAGCCAGCATTGAGGCTGGTAAATTCCCCAGCACCTTAATTTCAACATAAACCTCGTTAATCTCTAAGCTTTTTTCCTGCTTATACGGCTATCGCCCACAAGAATCATCTCTTCCGTCTTTAACGGATTGACACGTCTTATCACAATATGCGCCTTTTTTGTCTCATAATAAATGTAACTATGTTCTATATGATGCTCGGCAAATTTATGCTGATAGGCATCATATAATATATCCCAAGTTTTGTTGCAAAAATTACTGAAGGCTGTGCAAATGTGTGCTGATGAACAGAAAGACTTCGACCTCTCCTCTAATAATCAATTCGTAGATCTCTACAAAATCAATTTCTTTGCTAACAAATTCTAATTCAGCTCTCCACTTGACGCTTCTTGAGTACCTATCCCTAATTTTTAATGTAGAGATTAGTCTCAGTTGAGTAATATATATGTAATACCATCTCTGGTCTCTTAAGTAATTTTTTAAGCTTGACTCCAATAAAGCATGCGACGGTGATGTAATTCCAGTTATGCTAAAGAAATGTGTTTTTAAGCTAACTCTCGTCTTCTTCAAACTATGGCGTCATTTTTTCCTGCCTGTGAAAAGCCTCCTCTGTAGTTCCTATATTATGAAGTGTGTAGAGCAATCCGATCTTTGTAATTATCGCTTGTAATTATGCTACTTACTTATTTCGGCAAGATATTTGAGGCGGTTATTAATGTGAAATAATTAGGCATCTCACATTTCACAACTCTTTCTCTAACGAACGATATGGCAAGCGTTTCTCGAGGTCTACCGCTGATGTGCTAGAGACCATCACTGAATATATATATACCAGGTTCTTCTTAAGAACTTGAACCTTGAGCTGTTGCTTTTGATGTCTCAAAAGCTTTTGAAAGTGTTTTTACATGCTGGCCCTTTGTGAAAGCTTCAAAACTACGGTATTTCTGGACAATTGTTTGCTTTACTCCAATCATTCCTGACAATTCGGCAAATGAATTTAGTTCTGAATGGGAAAATTTCCGGAAACTCTCATAAAACGCAGATTTGGAAAAAACGTTGTCGATATAGCTAAGGTACATCATGAGGAATGAGGGGTTAGAAAATTTTACACTCACAGAGCATACTGACCAGGGCGTATTGAAGGCAAGAAGAACCAAGGAAACCAAAACAAAATCAATCTAATGCGCTTGTGTATACACAAGAATATGGGTTGTTAGATATATGAAAATGATGAAAAATTCTAATAGAGAAAAAAGGAATATTGCAGAGTAGAAGTAAATAATTCTTAAGAATGGCAAGAAGGGTAAGGGACAATTATAATTTGAGAAAAAAGAACATTTATGTCTTTCATGTTAAGAAGATGAAAAGTTTTCCAGTATTTCTTTTGATTCTACAAATTCTGTTTTCATTTTTAGATAAATTAATGAGATCCCTATTTCCATTTTCTTTTTTGTCATTATTGTAATCGGATTTGAAAAGCCGTTTAGTAGAATTTTTATTTGTTGTATGATCGCCATATTCACAATAATTATGCATTTTAAAATTATATTCTATTTTCCAGAAACTACAAAAATAAAACTAGATCCATTTTTAGTGTGTGATGACTCAAAGGGAGTAAGATTCAAAAATATTTCAAATAACACCTGAATCTTATCTTTTGACGTCGAACATAACTCTAGCAAGATTATATTGTCGTTAACATTATAAGGTCTGGTATATTACGAGTAGATAACGTATATGGATTAGGGAATAAATAGAGAACGAAATACTATTAGCTGTCATTGTTTTAAAGGTAGTGCTGAAAAATTGAGAAGATAGCAATAACTTAATATATCCAGTCCTAACCATCACAAGCTGCACACAAAATAACAATGAGTTAGTTTTAGATTCGAACATGTTGGATAAAAATCACCCTCATATTAAACTTGTGGACACAAGGAGCCTTGAGTGAATCATGGTATATTTTGTCCTACCTTGATATAAGAACATCATGATGGCAGAGCCGGTAAAAATGTACAAATCTTTTGAAGAGAAACTTAAAAAATATACCAATCAAATAATGTGGTCATTTTTTGTATTTGGCTTACTCTAAATTATTATCAGAAAGCATTCCGGCTTACAAACCTTTTGCGAACTTCAGATATTATGAGCAGATGTGCTGAGGTAAGTGTTCTGCATGTGATTTGTGAACGAGAGCTATGATGTGGTCATCATCTTTCAGTAACGGAAAAAATAACAAATGAAATAATATTCTGAATTCAATAAGTTCTCACTACTTTCTAACAGATGTCGTTCCCAGAACCGTGTTCATGTACTTTCGGAAAGGTATTTTTCCATCGTATAGTGACCGTCAATAAAAAGTGGATACACTACGATAAACCTAAGCGTAGAAGATCGTGGGGTTAGCCTGGACATTCATAAATATCGGCAGTAACGCCGAATATCGATGGTTCGAAGCTTCTGCTCTACATTTGGTGAGATAACTAGTTGTAGTTTATTAGGAGTTGTTTATAACCTAGAGAAATCATCACTGGATATCGCTATCGACAATGCATTTTAGCCGAGCAATAAAGAAACATCTCCATACGAGTAGAGAGTCGACAAAGTGATTTTTTAAAGACAATTCTAAGCCACTTGTTGCAAGCCGAGTGAAAACCGCCGTATTAAATGGTTATTACTCCGCCCGATTATTTATTGTTCAGATAGATGGCAAATGTCTCGGTTCGTAACATTTTTATTGTTATGAAGATACCAGAAATGTGTTCCTTTATTGTTAGCCTCAATATGACGTGTAGTATTTACGGCGTGGAATTCAAATACTGTCAGAATAAGAAAAATATTAGCTGGCAATGGTCAGTACTTTGTGTGACATGCTTTTTACTATTTTTTATAAATAAAACAATTAATTCATGAAAATTTAGCGGTACCATTATCAAGGTCCTAATAATAAATATTTCAAATTAAATTTACAAGTACCGATCAACGAAGAGAGGCTTGTATAAAAAGTAAAGTTCTAAAAGGTCTGGGAAGGATTGCCTATATGGACTTATCGTTTAATAATGAGAAATTTTCAAGTGAATGACACATGACAGTAAACTTAGAGCAAATTGAAATACGGATTCGTTCGACATTGAGAAGATCACGTGAAGGGAATTATATACTGATTCGTATTTAATGGTTACAGAAATATTAAGACATCATATATACCAATATGCTGGTCTTTGCAAAGATATTAACAAGTTTAAAATTTGTTTTAAAATCCTGCTTCAACAAATAATCTATAGATTACTGGATAAAACTTTATATTGATATTGCCTGAAACAAACAACAGCAAAAATTAAAAGAAGATTACAAAAGAAATAGAGGGGAACTGACAACGCGTCTACATTAAATTAACAATATTTAGTAGTGAAAATGTCTGAAGAATATTCGAAAGCACTAGTAATTACATAAACGCCCATACGCATGCACATTCACACTTATGTAGATATTGCTTATAATTTGTAATGTGCTTCGCGTAAGAGAAGATCGATGTTGATAATGAATCAATGTTGGTGATTCATTGCATACATAAATAGATAGAAAGTTACCACCTCGACGTGGAGTAATGTTTATCCAGGTTGTCTCGATAGAAGGATTACAAGTCAGTAAGGAGTTCGATACTTACTAAATGCTCCATAATTTTGGTCATCTGCGTCATCAAAACCGTGCTTAGATAATAATTATATTATCTAATAATTATATTGATATAATGGACCTAGAAACCAACTCTGAAACATGACTACGTTTATATTTCTTTTCAGTTTTAAAAATTCAAATGTTGTTTTAACAAACTGTATCTTATAATATGGGTGTTTAATAGTCATCATCACAAAGAAAACCCCAAAATGCTAATTAACGGTTGGAACAACTAAAGTAAAACAAGGATTGAAATTTAATTAAAAAGGAAGTTTTCTGACAGATGCAGGAAAATGTGAAACTAAGATTCGCAGATGCATATCTATGGCAAAGAAAGCATTTAAAAATTAACTAGAGTACTGAGAGACAGGAAATCTCATTGGATTCAACCAGCAGAAATATGATTTTACTGTAGGATGTTGAGGAAACCATGGAATGACAACGTGAGCAAAGATAAGTGCTTAGACAGCACACAAAAGGGAATAAAACTTATATTTAACGTCAAGAATAGCAGCTGAGGTTCCAAAGACATGTAATGAGGAAGAAGGATCTGGAGAATTTAATTCTCACGAGACGGATAGAAAAAAGAGAGACAGGCGAAAGCAGCACTAGATATTTTGATTGGCCTGAAAAATGGATGGCTGAGTGGGATTTGGGAGAGATACCAACAAATTTAGAATTTATAACGTAAATATGTTCAATATTTGAAAAATATAAGAACAGGCACTAAAAATTAATACCTGTCTCTTTGCCCATATATAAATGTCTTTAGATTTGAATGTATGTACATGCACGTGTTTTACTCATTTAATATGTAAACAAATTTATAACTACCGAAATATATTTTTTATTAAATTCAGAATGTAAAATTCTTAATAAAAATAATGTAAAGTAAAATGAATCTAATAGTCAATTAATAATGCTTATCTCTATTTTGTTCAAATCTTAATGCTAAGGCTCAAATAAACTATTTTGGTGTCTTTCTTATATTCTTCAAATTAGAAATTATTTTGTTTTGTTTGGTCCACTCAGTCTATGTGATAATGCCTCACTGATTAGGTAGATTGGCTAATCATGAAACCTTTCATGTAAATTATGGGTAAATAAATGTTATTCTTTTGCACTGTAAAGACCTCGGAAAAATAACATCACCTGAATTTGCCACTGAAATAGATGCAAGCGCTTGGAAGATCAACAGTTATGGAAGATTTTTAAATCCCTTATCGCCATCAGAAATGTAAACATCTAAGAATGGTGTAAACATAAAAATAAAAATTAGAAAAATTAAACTTGTCAGTCTTTTTTAACGATTCATATATATATATATATATATATATATATATATATATATATATATATATATAACTCCTGCATAATTTCTATAAATATTAGAAGTTAAGATAATATCCGACTATGTTAAAGAAAATTAAATATAATACTTTCATTTTGTACCCATTGATGCTTATCAGACACACTGTTTGCAAAGAGACGTCTTTATGAGATATTGGATTTTTAATTAAAAAAATTCTCTGAAGTTTCTCTTTAACATGAAACATCTTACTCTCTTATAATTGTACAATCTTCTGTGATATTTAACATGCTGCCATTTCCCAAGCCATTTGCTTGAATAATTTGATTATGGTGTATTTGTCTGGTTTAGAATTTTGTTACTGAATTCACCGACTAAAAACAACTTTTTCCCTTCCAGATTTTTTCCTGCAGAGAAAATGGTAAACACTTGAGGTTTGAAATGATGTCTGCCACCTTCTTCAGTTCGATTGATGTCGCAGATTTTTAAATCTGACGGACTTGGTCTAATGACAAAAAAAGTAATTCAATGCAATTTATAGAAAAACAAATCGCTAAAAATAACTAAATAGTATTTGATCTGTTAATAATCCTAAAAAAGCAAAAACACCTGACATATATGATAGTATCTAACAGAAAAAATGCCATAATTAATTATGTTTATCCAATCCCAAAAGAAACTGCGGGTAATTTTTAATTTCGGATTCAATTTTTCCTGAATTCTTTAAATGCATCATTAACATTTATTTTGTGGGTGAGGTTTCACTGTAATATAAACTCTGTTCTATTATTTAAGTTTTAATCTCTAAAAAACATAAAATATAGACGGTTTATTGTCTGAATTTCTGATACACAGAGTTGTGTAATCTTATATCCTGTTGATATTGACTTATTCTTATCATATAAATTCCAGTCTTTCCCTTGTATTGTTAAATTCAGTAACATTCCAGTAACCAAATGCACATGATTGACTTCAGAAAATAATAGGCAAACGGAAAAGTAAAATAAAATATATAGAAAAATAAATAAAAGAGAAAATTAGTCTGAAATAGCCTAAAACAATTGATTTCCTTTACTGATATGCATTACATACATACACATATTCAAAGTAAGAAATAGAAATTTGGGCAGTTGCTTAGTGGGTGAGCGCCGCGGAATACGTGCTGCAAGTGTGGATGTGTAGTTTGTGGAACCATAATATTTCCGAATATTTAATCGGAGATGCGACTTCCAGTTACATTCGGACCTGTTACATTCACTCACGCGTGTTAAAATTATAAACGCGTGTTAAAATTATAAACACAACCCTTGGTTCATTGGTTAAATTTGAATCCCTCAATCGTTATTATCTAAACACATACCCACACATATAATTTATAAATATACAATTTTTAGATTTAAATAACATGCAATACTTTTTAAAGGCCTAAAACGAAAATCAATCATAATTTAAGCATATACGATTAGGAAATGAAATTAATTTTTGGTAGATGTCAACGAGTTTACGAATTAAATTTATATATGTAAACGACACGACCATGCCTATCACTTATACTGGAATTTAAATGATTGCTGCCATAACATTGTTTCCTGTTAAATGACTGTTATTCTTTCTCTCACCTGTCTGATGAAATAATACAAACAATGTCGATAAGTAAATATTTATCTGATAAATCCTAAAGGAAAGGAAATACTATACCAAGTGTAATATCATGAGTAGAGTTTTCAAAGGAATAATATTTATTTCGTTTCCTAGATTGAGCAATACTCAGGAGTAATAAAGAGATCGCAATGACATTTTCCACTTAATGTGCGGATATCACGGGATTCATTAAATAATGAACTGGCAAGCAGCATCTATCAAAACACACACATATGCATCTAGATAGATATTTTCAAATTTACAGATTTTTTTTTCAAATCAATGTATATTTTAAAGGTTTTATGCAGACCCTCAAATATTGACAAAGATCTATCTTCATTATCCATTTTAGATTCCAAATACATTTATCCGGGGAGTATGAGGGATTAATTATATTCAATTCTACAAACGATTTACACTTTCCTGCAGACAATACATGCCAATCCACTTCCTGTTCTGTCGCTAATGCCTGATAAATATTTAAATTACTGACATTTTACTTCCGCCAATCCAGATATTTAACGCTACTTAAACAGGAACTAATAATACCCTTCATTTTCTAATCCTTGAATAAGGAATATATTTAAATGGAGAGTTTCATTAAAAAATTGCTAATTTGCGGAATAGAATCCGACAGACTTATTTCCTGGTCAGTAGATTCTTAACTTCTTCAATTATAGATACAATCAATTGTAACAAATATGTCTTAAGAATCCTGTGGTCGAACTTTTTTCTGCCATATATATATATATATATATATATATATATATATATATATATATATATATATATAGAGAGAGAGAGAGAGAGAGAGAGAGAGATGGGGGAGAGAGAGTATCAAAAACATTTTTTATAATTTGGTCTTGATTTCTAACACCAAAACAAGAACAAATATCCAGCAAGACATGTCCGTAAATCCTATAAAGAATGCTTTCGTTTGATAGCACTTTGTTGCCATAGACACAAGATTACATTCGTCATTCATGTGCAGTCGTTTTTAATCTGCCTTCAGCGTTTAACCTGTGTAAGCAGGGAGGTTTCCGAGAGGTATTCCGTTTAACAATGACAGGACATTGATATGGTGAACAGTAGACATGGTTTTTACATACAGCCACGCGAATGGTAATAGACGAGCAGCTGCATAGATGTAACAGACTGCATTTCTAAATAGAGTGACACCGGGTCTTCCAAAATATGATGATGTCTTCTATCTATTTTGTTATTCACACCAAAGTTCAAAGAAAGTTTCTAAAATTATTTCTGATACACCCTTTATATATATATATATATATATATATATATATATATATATATATATACTACCGGCCATAATTATGCCATCCCCGTTTTTAAAAGAAATGATATATTTCATAGTACTTTAAAGTGGATAATTCTCAAAGAATATAGAATGGTTATTTTCTTATTATTTGTAAAATTTTAGAAAGCAAGTAAACAAATAAACTCGTCTGAATAACCCTATCTATTTTTCATTCACTCATTGATGAAACTGCAATAAAAATAATATTTAAATATTTATGAATTCATTTGATGCATATGTAACTGGGCAGTATTAACAAAATAACCGTGTTTTGCGCCTCATTTTGATACTGATAATTTCTATGTTTTCTTCCCTGTGAGTATGTCGTTTATTTGTTCACCGGTGTTTACTTTCGTCTTTGTCGTCTGTTTAAATTTTGATTTGTGAGTTGTTATTTTAAAAATATATATATGTTTTTTTGTGGGATTGGGACAACTGCTAATATGGCGCTGTCTCTTCAGCTTTCTACATCGAACGCTGTTCCGACGTTAACGTCTTCGTTGTCGGTATGGGCGAAGACCCCGATAAAAAAAGACGCCCAGTACTACATGCAAATGCAGGAAAACTATAAAGAATACATCGTCGAGAACGAACTGTGAAGTGGTTAACGTAGTCGCAGCGAAGACAATCTCCCGGCTGACATCGGATATAAAAACACGAAAGCTTATTGTTGTCAGCAGGGAGAGTATATTGGACGCCTTGAAATGTTAAAAAATTATCCCTTCCGTGTTGTTGAGACGATCTCGTGCCATGTAGGATGTTCTTTTAAATTCTGAAGAAGAAGCCAAGAAATTGGCTGGAAGTACGCTAACTGCTAAGAGTAACCGGTTAGAAACCGAGTACCTACCTACGCGTAAAACGATGATCACCATTCATGGTATACCTGTGATCATGTGGGTGTATTTTTTTGCACTTTAGGGATGAGTGGAGGATGGGGCACACGTGACAAGCCTGGCCTGTGTGCCAAAAGAGAACATATGTGTCAATGTGGTTGTAGACTGGCCGGACTTTTTAAGAGTCCAGATATTTTGTTGTGTCGGGAAAGAAAACTGTTTGTCGTGGTGGCGGGGAAGAGACCACATTGTTGGGCTTGTGGAGCAGCGGCGCACATGTACAAATTGTGAAAAGTTGAGGAAGAGCAAATGCTACCGGCAACACCGGCGGAAGCATAAACACCGGTCGCGGAGCTAAAAAAAAGTTCGATGCAAAGATAGACTAAACGAAAGTACGAAACTGGCTATTAGAGAGAAGTTGGCTTCCACTTCTCCCTAAACGGAGAAACTTCCATCCCTAGTAAAGATGCAACAGAAAGAGACAAAAATAAAACAACAACTACAACAGCAACAACTACAACAGCAACAACAACAACAGCAACAAAAACAACAACGTCAAAAACATCAAATTGAATGTGAGGAAATGTCCCCCACATTCATCATCTTTACAAAAGATAGATAGACAGTATTGAACAACCTCCCCAACCCTCTTTTTCTGCCATGTGCCATATTTTTGTACTTATTGTACAGAAGAAATATCTCACTAAAACTAACTTTTCTATTTTCATTAACAATTATTCACTTGGCAATAATAACTAAAAAATATATCAAATACACCATTTTAAAAACAATTGGGTGGCCTAATAATTATGGCCGGTAGTGTATATATATATATATATATATATATATATATATATATATATATATATATATGAACAGTTTCTTCGTGATACAAAGCTTAATAATATTGAGGAATATGCAGAATTTATACTAAAATCAAAAATAAACGACCGGTTTCTTCCCAGTACATTTCAAGTTTATTTCCTGGAAATTTATGCAGACATGAAAAATATAAGATGATAATTAAAGGGGAATGAAATGCAAGAAAACTAGAATCCAACAACATTTACACCCAGCAGCAATCTTTCTGCCTGCAGAGAGAAGGCTTGCGGGCTTTGATGTATATGGACTCTAGAACTGTCAAACGATATAGCGAGTAAGAACTTGATATTATAGGAAAATATTCAACAATTATTGCAACAACACATTCCCTGCTATTTATGGAGTGTTATGCTATACATGACCCAAATGTATTTACCAGTTAGCTACTACTTGCAACTGAATTCAAAACACTGGGAGTTAAATGTAGGTTCATTCTTTAATCCAAACACTGAAATATTCTTTCGATGTAGTCTTATCTACAACTAGATTTAAATTTTTACATAACAGAATTGATATGATGTGGGGGTAAAACATACTCGAACATTAGCAGAGAAATAACATTTGCAAATAGAATTCAAAATCCGGTAAGTTAAAAACACACCTTTTGTATCAATATAAGAAAGGCGGCAATAAATCAGACATTTTTTAACAAGAGATTAATCTTTTAAAAATTATTAATGACATCACTCATAACGAAATCAAAAACGTTCAAATGATATTTATATATACCATGTGGTTATTTGTTTTTTTGTTCTGTTGGCATTTTTTTCATTAGTGTAGGGTTTGTTTCTTAAGTAGGGTAGGACATGCAGGTGCTTACTTACCTTTTATCATTTGTTATTTTGTTGACTATATTTTAGCGTGTTTATGAGTATGTCTTCTTAATAGCTTATATTTAGTTAACGTGTTTATATAATTTTGATTTAACTTCCTGAGTTGTTGAGTTAATTTTGTTACCGTGTTAGTTTATATGCCCGCTTAAATCTATTTTTAGGCAGTGATTAAATGCTTGTATGTCTTGTGTATCTGTTCGTTGTTGCTATATTTTTCTTGGTCTTTGTGTGCCGTGTTTTCTCTTTGGCAGTCGCTGATTATCTAGGTTTTTTGTTGTATCTGAGATTTGTATATTTTTACGTATATGTGAGTTTTTAGGATTCCATTTTGTGTTTTTCGTGGTTAGTGTTTTTTTAATGTTTTCTGTCGGTATTTGGGAAGCAACAACAATATATACACAATACCTGAAAAGTGAAATAATCGCAATAATGCCTTCACGAAACGACGGATTCGGTATGACATAAAAAACACTGCTCAAATAAGTGATAACTTTCTAAGTTTATCCACTTTAATTCTATTAAGGCTCAATCTCAATCTTTTTGATAAAAGCTACTTATCTAAAATGTCTTTATCCCAGTAAACTACTGAAAACATTTTTGCACGAAGCATCATTGCACGAAGCATCATATATATATTACGATCTCACACCCTGATTGAGGACTTTGGATAAGTGGTAGACTTTGAAAAATAGTAGCTACCCTAGCATATACGCATCGCTCATTCATTGATGAATTAGAGCACTCTCGCTATTGGGCGTGCATAATGATAATATACATGCTAAAAAGTGTGCCTTCTTCTACCGAGCGCCCATAGCCTAGAGGTAGAATCGCCGACTGACGCCACTTCGGCCGGGTTTCAATCCTGGGTTAAAAGCAATCGGAGTCTACGTACTGATGAGCTGTGATACCACGAAACAGATCTGTGTGCGAATGGCTATATATATATATATATATATATATATATATGTGTGTGTGTGTGTGTGTGTGAGAGAGAGAGAGGTGTCTGGTGATTTTCTACGCGTAGCTTATGTGTTGCACAAGGCTGAAAGTAAGAGACAGCCAGTGAGGATCGAACTCTCTACTCAATTGTAATGATTCTAGCGAGACAATCTTTCTAACCATTACACCATCTCGAGGTGTGCAAATGTGGTGTATTTGTGTTTATTTTTTGTTGTTGTGTGTGTGGGGGGGGGTAGGTGCGTGTTTGCGTTTGTATACGACAAAATTAATTCCAGTGAAACTAGAGTCCTAGTTTTAACTCGAGTTTAACACCCACGTGAAATTCGTTCGGCTTGTACGCCTTTAATTATTCTTCTTTTTCTCTTTTTATTTCTGTCGTTCCGTATTTTCTCTTTTTGAATGTATTTAGTTATTTTGGCAAGTTGTCTGTTGATTAACCTATATATATATATATATATATATATATATATATATATATATATATAATGATGGCTTTGAGTGTTTTTCTCTGTGATATGGTTTGTCTGAGTGCACATTTGTTTGCGGATAAACTTAAACTCATTATGCTATCTTTTTTCTACGTCTCGGGTCATATTTTTATTTTATGGTTTGAGATGGAAAGTAGAATATATCATCTCTTCATAAGAATTTCCGTACTTTTTCAAATATTAAATTAGTTTTTATTTCTTTGCTGTATTTTTTCTTCATGTGTCACATCTTCACACGTCTGTGAGTACTGTTTCGTCACTTGTTTTATTTTTTGTATCGTGTTTTCCATTTATCACTTCGTTGTGTCTCGTTATTTTTTTCTAGTTGATATTCGATGATGAAATATGGTTATAAATTGAAAGAGAGTTCATCTGCCATGTCTTTGTTTGTTATTCTATAGTTAATAATTTTATTAGTTGCCCTTGGTAAGTAAAGCTTCATTTTTAATTATTAGAATTTCAATCCGAATGTCTGCGACATCAACGTTGAATATTATACAATGATAGCGAAAACAAATTTTTCACCTTTTCTTTCTGCGAGTCTCACAAATAATAATAATATTCATTCCCATATTTGCTATTGATTTTTGTATTCTGCATTGACCCTTACATTGTACGAAGAAAATTTAAAAAATATCAGTCAACTCAGTTGCAATGTGTAGAGTACAAATATCAGTAAATCTTTTATAATTTTGATAAAAAACTAGTTTGAAATGTCACATTTCGTTAAACAAAATAGTACTAGATATTGATATATTAAGACATTATTTGAAATATATATTTCGAAATATGGTTAAAATGTAGAATTGTCCTGTGTATGACGAAAAATGCTTCAATAGAGAAAGGCCCCTAACCGGGAGATATTGAAGTGCGTGGAAACACCTCTTAATTGCTACCGTTAGAAATGACAGTATATATTGCATTTAGAATCTTGTAGATTGTAAGTATCAAGGAAGAAAATGTACGGAAGTGATATCCACCGGCAAGGAGTACGAGAAAAAAAAGTTGATAGAATAGAAGTTGCGATTACACTTGTTTGTTTTCCTTACCAAATTGTGAGACCTAGTTGCTAGTCAACTGGCTCGAGTAGACTCCTTGAAAGGAAGAACCGGGGAGCTAATTCCGTCCGGCCAGAAGCCGTGTAAGTATTTGTAGAAGGGACAGTATTAAGATGTATGTCGTCGAGGAGAAAATGACTGGAGGGAGTTGCTAGCTCGGGATTGAATACTTTCTTGAATTTTCTTTTGAACTGTGTCGGGAAACCCAAGATAAATAATATAAACAACCAAAGAGATATGGGAGCAATATTCAATGTCCGAGAAGATGGAATCAGGTGAGAAAAAATTTCGCCTTATTCCTAGCAGAATGTTTCATTTTTATTTCAATTACAGTGTATCAATAAGGTAAAAGTACATACCTAAATGACAAAATATTTATTTTTATTATTCCAATTCTAATTTGCATCACAAATTTTGAGAATACCATTGATTGAACGTATTAACAATGAAGAAATGGTAAAAAAACGAACATTTGCTTTCTTAAACAGAAAGATAAAAATAAAATCTCTGGGACGCATAACAAAGAATTGGGCGAAACTTCTAACGGCCGCACACACACACTCAAATGCATAGACTAAACTATCGCCCGGTTCACACCCCACCCACGTCTATTGAACAGGTGAAGAGGCTCAGCCCTTGTTCCTTGTTTAGGGTGTGGTTTCCGGCTTTCTCATTTCCCATCTTTTTACTCTTTTCTTTTTTTCAATTGGAGTAGATAAACTAAACTATCGCCCAGTTCACACTCCACCCACGTCTATTGAACAGGTGAAATGGCTCATCCCTTGTTCCCTGTTTAGGATGTGGTTTCCGGCTTTCTCTTTTCTATTCTTTTTACCCTTACGTAGCCCCCTGCGCATCAGTGGCGTTATCGCCTTGCTTTAGGTCATATGATTAAAAAAAAAAAAAAAAAAGTAATTCCACTTGCGGTCAGCTGGGAGAAGGAGGCAAAGTGGCCCAGCGTTTTACTTTCAAGTGTGATCAATGCTGATTTCTTACAGGGTGTAAGAAAGGTTGTCTATTCTGGTTAAAGGTAGCATCTTTGTTTTGTAGCCATTGATATTTACGATCTATTTCTTACCTCAGTCTAACACTGACTGGATCTCATAAGCAAGGTTCATTTGTTATAATCAGCAGATTTCTTATCAAGGCGAGAGTAAATTGTGGTGTCGTCGGCGTAGATGCCTACGTGAGATCTGATTGGATCAGGGAGATCAATGATGAAAATCAGAATAAAACGTCGGAAGTAGAAAAAAGACCTGATGGAAAACTGCGTTCGTCTGATATAATCTTGAACCATGCCCGTTCAATAGAACGTCATTTTGCGATTTGATAGGAAATATTTGATTAAGTTAATCAAGTATCCCGTAGTTTTCGCACAAGGCCAGCATTTCAGACTCTATTAAATTCTTCGGAGATATCCAGGAAAACTGTTAAGTTTCGCTGTTCTTATCGTGAACCTGGTATATGTACTCGCTGATGGTCGTTAGCATGTCAGCGGTAGATCTGTCAAAGCGAAAACCATTGTGTCTGTCGGAGGATAGGGAATGAGCTACGACATATTGACCCAAATTTTCATTGATGAAGGCCTCGAACACTTTGTGAAAAAACGAGAGGAAACTGTTAGGGAGATAATTGTAGGAGTTTGAATGTTTCTGAAAACAGGTATCACAGCAGATTAATTTCAGCAGGCAGGAAAACAGGAAGCAGAAAAACAGTAGTTGTAAAATTTGGAGATGAATTTCGGAAAGAGTTGGAAAAGATTCTACGATTAAAGAAATCGGCCTTGTCCGCTGGAGATGTGAAGATCTCAAAGTTATTAATCAACCGAGGGAGGGCAATTTTGCTGCTGCTTAACACACATTTGCAGAAATGCAGACAGTTTTTGAAGCGAAAATTGAAAGCTTCTTTAGGCTGTTTAATTCTGTCAGCAAACAAAACATTAGCGTCATGAATAACCTTATTGCTTTTCATTACAAGCAGAGTCATAAAGACGCCTACTGTCAGTTGTGTGACTCCGATTAAACTAGATGATATAAATAAATAAAGTATTTCCTGATTTCATTGGCGGTGAAGTAAGCAGGGGAAAACTGGTGTTTTCGAATGGAGTCTAAGACAAAACTTCTTGGCTGAGATGAATGATCCTAAGAGAGGAATTCAGAAGTACAGTCTTCAACAGGGAGAGTAAAATCTTTTCTCAAATGAACGTCACAAGACTTGTGTAGGCAGAGAATTGATATAGAGTATAGCATATTATGGCCTCAAGTTTGCCCACTGGAGGAATTTGTAGAAACACCTATCCGTCACAAGGAAAATTGCTGCACCTCCCGGTCAGCTGTTTGATAGCAGTACGACTGCTAGTTGGAGATAACTTGATCGAGCATGTGAGTAACGAAGTGGTTTTAGAAAAATGTAATTAGAACGGACACTTATATTTTCAATTAGAAATGTAGTCAAGATTTAGCGACCAGACAATGCGGACGTAGGTTTTGGAGAATTTAACACACACGAAAATGAAGAAAAATAAGAAAACAGAATAGATTTTCTATAGTAATTAAATGAAAGCAGTATTGTTTTCGGAGACTTTAATTTTTAAAATTCATTTGTTGCCGCCATTAAACACTGATTTGAAATTCTTTTCACGAGCAGCTGTCTAGTTTACTTTGTCAGGTGTGACGAATTGTTACTCAGACAGAAATGAAGAGTAGTGTGAGCTGCATAAATACCTAGTTGAAAATTAATGACATTGGCGAGTGCTTTATGAAAAATAAAAAGTAGCTTAGAAAACAGCATGGAGCAATGGGGGTCCTCCTTCGTATTAATGGATGTAGAAGCGAGCCATTTTAACTGCGTAAAGGATGAATAAATTAAACCAAATACTTATCCTATGAATCCGTGGCCCTTATGCTTGTGTAGAAGGTCAGTATATCAACATTTTGCGAAGGTTTTCGAAACATTTATATCTACATCCCTAGCTCTACTGTTCTTATCTAGAGATTGATATACAAATTCAGTGATGGCATTTATAATACCAGCGATATCCCTGGCAAAACTGTGTTCATATTGTCTGTTTGAAAAGAGGTCGTGAGAAGTAACATGCTTAAAGAAAAGTTCATTAATTAGAGGTTCGCATATTTGCCGAGAATTGTTAAGCGTCTAATTGGGCTATGATCTCCAGCGTTCTTAAAAACAGGAACTACAGAGAAAGATAGCTAACAACTTGTAAGTCAGGATGCAGCAATCCAATTGTTATAGAGTTTGAGGAGAAATGGAAACATCTCACGAACATATTTCTTTATGACGACGGCACATTTATTTACCTTGTGGGAGGATAGTTTGAGAATGATGCTTAAAAACTGTGGCGAGGTTTATTCTCATATCTCTCAATAAAGCCTACGTTCTACTGAGAAAAATCTTCAGATCAAAGCAATCAACATGATCTCTAGAAACAAAATTCTGATCTCTAGAAACAAAATTCTGAGAGGGTATACGTTGTTTTATGCTACCAGTGAAAATTAACATCCGCCATTTGAGGTCCCGAATTACGAGCAGTGAATCTAATAGATTAACAACTGTCATTTAGGTAGAGTCGGAAGAAGAAAACTGTGGGCTGTAACAGCTGACCATGCTTGTATTAACCAACAGGAAGTCTGGGGTTTCACTTGGTATATTGTGTTGGAATGAAATTTTCAATGCGTTCGTTCACCGGCCTCCGTGGCATATAGTTTGCAAACAGTATGATAACAAAATTTAATTCTAATAGACAGTGTGAATTGAATTACGAAACTCATGCCAGTCAGCGCGTTGATCACAGATTTACATTTTGTTTGTAGGGGCCTTCTGACAGATGTGAGAGCTGAAAAGAAAATTTAAAGACAATAACGCAGGACCTGAGTTAGGAAGGGTGCCGAGAGGCAGAGGTCATGAGTAGAGTCAAAACAAATTACAAAATACAAAAAGCATTTTCTGGAAAGACTAGTGAGGAATACATGTGGATCAATACAGCAATTGTTTAAGAGATTATGTGATAGATAATTTCATTTTTTATGTCAGTGACAGTGTGGAAAAAATTATTGATATTGAAACCGACTAATATATTTGCAAACGGATATAAAGAGAGCGCCTTATCTTTATTATCAGAACTGCTATTTAGCACGCAGTAGTAACGAGAGGTAGTATAACAATAGAAAAAGAAGAAATAGCTGGTTGTTTTGTAGAGTAAGTCAGAAACACACGTAATAATCATGTGAAGACTCAAGAGAGATATACCTAGGCGGTGAGAGATGTTTCCGACCAGAAACACGCAGATCATTCATATGGGCACAAGAATCCTCCCAGGGAGAGAAAGATAGACAATAATCGCGAATTCAGATCAGATGATTGAAAAATGATAGCTTCGCACACTCAGAATGTTCGGAGAATATTCGCAAAAGAACGATTATCCACGGCATAAGGTGCGAATAAAGCGAATGTCGAAAAAAAGGTTCAAGAGCCTGGTTGGGGTTTTGAGGAGCTGATATAGATTTATTTCGTTAATTGCTTATCGTCATGGTGAGTTTTAAATTAAGAGCATGCTGACAGTTTTAGCAGTTGTGGGTCATTTAATGTCACATTCCTGGACTGAGAGTTGGTGTAGGTTAGAAACTCGGGTTTTGATCATAGCACGACCAGAATATCAATAATATGTAACGTTTTTAGACCTTAACCAAGTGTTCGGGATCTTAACTACTAGTCGGGATATAAGAGCTACGAATGTGCCAAAACAAGTTTTGGTAACTGTCAGGTCAGGAATTTTTTCTCCTCACAATACATTTTGAAGATATATATAAATCAACCATTCATTCATGCATTCAATAATGTTGCCAAAACTCATAGGGAACTCACGTTATTCATCTTTAGGATTTCAACAAAATCCTCGAAAATATATGCAACTTAGCAGTCCAACTGCAGTCATTTTTAACCGATTATAAATGTGCAATTAAATTTGTCACACCCGAACGCTTTGCAAAGTAACAGCCACTGCTAATCTAATACTTTTGTCTTCTACTTCTGCTATGTAGAAAATGTCTTCTGTTTGTTTGCTTCCCTAAAAGTAAAATCTCCAAAATTGAATTATTCTGTCTTCTTAATTAAAGAGCCATGTTGGAGTAATGGATAGCGACACGGATTGAGGTATTGGATAGCCAAGATCGAATTCCAGTCGGATCCACTGCATTCACTTGGGTGGTTATACTCTATAGCTCCCACTCAAAACTAGGGGGAAACAGCATGAGAGACTGGATTCTATATCCATGGGTGGGAATCAATCTCGGAGTAAGAAAACACTGAATTCATATCAGCCTGGAGAACATTGGGCTCCGTTACTAAGTCGTGCCCAAAGAAACACCACTTATACTTGTAGTTTGCGTAAAACAACGCTTGTAATGAATCACGGGATGTCCGACTGTGGATCACCATTTCTATCTTATTATTTCATGCGTATCAGTGGCAGCCCTGCATTGTTCAGGGTGAAATAAATCATAAAAAAGAAAAAAGAGATATATAAATAGACTGGAATATGAAAGAGAGGAAAAAATAGAAATATATAGAGAGAAATAGAAGAACATAGATAGATAGATAGATAGATAGATAGATAGATACATACATACATACATACATACATGCATACATACAAATATTCATAAAAGTACACATACCTCTATATATACATGCATACATACGCGCAGTCAACAGTACTAATATGTTAACTAGACTTATATAAACAGTGTGAAATGATTCTAATTTTTCTCTAGCAGAAATTGGTGAAATTCGACTATATGCTTGGTAACTTTTAAATAGATTTTACGATTTACAATTATAGTTCTATTGATGTAAGAATTCCCAGAAATTCATTATGTTCGTTTTGTGAAATATGAAGAACTCAGGCAGGAAGAAAAAATTCAAAAGACAATTTGCTTTGTCGTGATATTAAAACATTTTATGTTATATATATATATATATATATATATAAATATATATATATAAAACAGAGCATTTATTTATATCAGAGACAGTACTAGTGTCTAGTCATGTACAATAAAATTTGGACGCCGTGCGCTCAATATATTTACATTATGAATTCTGTTTTCTTCAAACTTGATAAATATTGATAGAAGTGACGGCCATAATTACTACGGCTAATAATGAATGACGGTTTGTAATATGGATTCTTATATTTAAACTGAATAAAATGCGTTTTTATAAAAATTTGTGTCATCGGAGACAAGTCTATGTCAATATTGATTTCGATTTACATGTATCAGTTTCTGAAAATTATACTTAACTTAGTATAACACAATCTCAATCAGCGTCGGATATACTATACACATCTACAACGAGAAAAAGCGAATTGCAGTATGATAGAGACATTCCGACATTATATAAAATATATGCCATCTACCGCTACGTCGATATATGAAAGTCAATGTGTAGTAAAAATTCAAACAAATATTATAAACAAGAAAAATAGGTCATCGTCTGAAAAAGTATACATTTCTTTTTTAGGACAGTTTCTCTGAAGGATAAAAGTAATGTACTGTAGTAAAACATTGACGTTATAAATATAAAGAAATTGAATGAAATTCTAATGTAGTATATAAATATTTTAGTAGAATTTCGTAAAATTGCAACCAATTTCTTTACTTTATTTATCATTTATTTTATATAGATTTCCTTTATTCAAGGAATAGTTTTCTTGTCAATTTAAACTCTATGACTCTTATATTGTTTTATGTTTTAAATAAGTCGAAACAAAAAATAACCAGAATTTTACTCTATAAGCCAATCCCATTGAGCAAATATTCATCGCTGCACTACACACGCGTTTGAGAATCGAACTTTGATACAATCATTAGTCTGCATAGCTTAATTATTTTGCTTTAACTTTGTTTGATCTCTAATATTCTTTAATATATTTCGAACGATTAAAAACGCCAGAAATGAAATAAATTTACTCCTGGCTATTATTAATGGCAAACATCATGAAACAAATCATATAAATCAACATATTCTCTGTCTTTATCTAAATGAGAATTCATTTGATTAAGCGCGCAATCTTTCATATATTGATAAAGAAATTTTGCAAAATTCGAGTTAATCATTTATAATTTCCTTTTCATATTTAGAATTGTGAAGAATTTTAATGAGAATCATTTTATATAAATAAAGTCTATACATATTTTCTTTATTAGATATTTTTTATTGTTCTTCAAAACAGCAAATGTTTAATATTTCATTTTTCATTGATGATTGAAAAATGAAAGAAAAGATACAGACGTTATTTCGTCTAGAATGATCGGTGTCAGACGGGTGAGTGAAGTCACTCCTCTTGATGTTTAGATAATTTCATAGTAACTATCTCTGAAAGATTAACGGCCCAACCAGTTGTTCGTTTTGTTTAATGCCCTGGCTGTGAAGATAATCTTATTTACGAGAGTATTGAATCATCAGACGCCAGACAATGATGATTTTATCCCATCTAATTTTGAAGCTTGTTTCAAAATCAATGACTTCCAATAAATACGTATATTTAACGTTTCCCTGAGAGTGTCCCGTGAAGAAAGCAATTTTCCTAGTGCACAAGAAAAGCTTAGTAGATTCTCACATGAATGAAAGAACGTTTCGCTTGTTTGTATTAATGATGCTAATATAAATAAGATCGATTTCAATGTAACACTTGCTCATACTAAATTTATTTTAAAAATCTGTGTGATGCGCAAACTAAGAATTATGTAAACTTTTAAAAAATATTTTAATATTTGATTTTAAATTAAGTGAAATTTAATGCACCACATTGGATAATGTCAAGGATCAATGTAAAACCCCAGAATTTAGGATCATCATTGCGGACTTGAATACCAGAATATCACGGAGAGGGTAGGGGAAACAACGGGAAACTTTGGATTAGAAATCCGCAATAATCAAAGAGAAAATGGTTACAACGTTGAAGAGCAAACTACCAGGAGTAAACAATACCTGCTTTCAAGAACGACTAAGAAGCATATGGACATGAAAAATCTCAGGAGGCGAAACGGAAAATCAAATCGATTACATAACCATAAACAGAATTTCAAGAACGCATTTGTTCAGTGCAAAACCTATTCATGTGCAGACTGTAAAGCGATCATCTTCCAGTCATCTGCAAACTAAGTATAAAAATAGGAGACAGAAAACGTCTAGTATAGCACCTAGGCTACAATACAACGTACTCGGGAATGACTTCAACCAGCAGAAAAAATATACACTGACAGTATTAGAAACAAATACGAAAAGCATATGGGAAAGCAAGACTCGAAAATCGACAAACTAAAAAAAGCTCTAGTGACATTAGCAATCAACATTGTCTCAAGAGAAATCAGACGCAGAAAAGATACGAGTATTTGGTTTAGTATATCCTTGACATAATGCAATGAATACAGAAAACTATGTCAAGATATGGAACCAATAGAAGATTATACACAAAAAATTAAGAACCAAGTGATGATTCTACAGATTTAGGCTGCATATAAAGTTTAATATGATTACTGATGAAGTAGGTACAGGAAGAACACGGAACACAATTGGAAGTCATGTTGAATACAACTAAAACAATATTCTTACTTGCAAACATATTGTTCCGATTGCAGATATAATATATTATACAAAATTAACAATTATGAGACCACTGAATTGGAGTTCTTGTATAGTTGAATGTTTAACATACAAGTAAGTAGTACCACTCTTCACGGTATAACTGCAGGTTATTTCCGCAGCGACAGAACCCATGTTTTAAAACTTCTAGAAGAGCGGTAAAAGAGAACCCTAATCTACGTGCACTCTAGATAGTGGAATTGTGAAAAAGAGATAACTGACCTACATCAGATGTAATTTTTATAAGTCATACTAAAGAAAACGACAGAGAAATGTGTAGAAGTTGAGAGATTGAGCAAGACTAATAAAAAGGACATGCATAAAGAAACTAGGATAATACCAAAACAAAGGACATGCTCCTCAACAGAATGTATAAAATGAAAGGATGGAATAATCACATTAGAGAAAGAGGAAATATTCCAGTGATAGGAAGAATATGTAAAAAGTCTCTTCAACGACAAGAGAGAACAACCGACAATAAACAAATTTGTTGACAGACCGGAAATATTAAAATCCGAAGTAGAAGCTGCAATGGCCGAACTGGATAGAAACAAAGCAGTTGTAACAAACGGCATTGTAATACAGATGCTGAGCGCCTTAGATGATTTTGTCATAGAAAAATTACAGAAATAATTAATGAAATATACACAACTGGTGTAATACTAGACGATCCAAGCAGATCAGTTTTCATCGCTCCGTGTACGATGCCAGAGCAAAATTATGGTAACTCCACCGAACAATCATTTTAATTAGCCACATAAAAAACACATCATTCTAATCCTGATGAATAGAGCGCAAATCAGAATCATGCTAGAGATATGACAAGAATTGTGCGGTTTTGTCAACGACATTGGAACAATATTTATGCTTAAGATGCTGAAAAAATGGAAAAAGACGTGTACCTGTGTTTTATTGACTATGCAAAGTCATTTGGCATAGTACGTCAAAAAGAACTGATAGACATTCTCAGCAACCACGACATATTTGCAAATCATACAGACAGAACAAGAATTCAGCGGATATACAAAGATAGAAAGTGGTGTAAGACAAGTGGGTCTTTTCACGGGAACTATTCAATTAGTACAGTGAGACGGTTATGAGTGTCTTAGAAGATACACCTGGATTCATTATTGGAGGCGACATGCTGAAGAATATGACATAGGCAAATGATAAATTTTTGATAGCAGATATTTAAGAAAACTACAAACCTCCTAAAAAGGTAGCGGAGAAAAGTTGGAAACAGGACTACAAGAAAACCGAATGCATAGACACCATCAAATGGAGGAGACGAAAATGCTAACTTTAGGTGGGGGAAACACAATTGAAGCAGGTACAAATGTTCAGCTAACAGAGAAGTATTGTAAAAAAGACTGAAAGTGTGACAATGAGATCCGAAAGTGAATTAGCACAGCGAATGACTCATAACAGAAGCGGAATAGAAAACTGAAAAACCGGAATATTTCGCAAGAAACGAAGAGTGTAATGGATTCAATATGATGTCTGTTATTCAGTATGGCAGTAAATGCTGGACAGTATCATCAAAGATGAAGAAAAAAATTAAAACAAATGACTTAAATGTAGTTGTACAGAATTATGCTGCGGTTTACATGGTTCAAGTATGCGTGTAATGATGAGATTTTGGAAATGATGGAATCGAAAAAGAAATTAAAAAACAGGAAAAGAACAGCTAAAGTTTTGGGGAAATATAATGTGAAAAGAAGGTTCTCCGAGAATCTGATATTCATAGGTCAGATAGCGGGAAAGAGAAGAAAGGTAACGCAGCTGGTAACATATATGTTTTTTTTTTTTAACGTGTCACCCCAGCAAGGCATTCCACTGCCACTATAGCGCAGGGGGTTACATAGAGCGATTGGGTATGAGAAATGAGTGAAGGAGGGTGATAGACGACTTAGGATGTACATAGGGAGAGAGTTGGAGAGAGTGGGTGTGAGTTACTGTGTTAGAAGGTGTCTATTGACCTTACATTTAAACTCCTGGAGGTTGTAGCGGTCGGGAAAGCAAGCATGCGGTAGGGAATTCCACAGGCGGGAAGTGCGAGGAAAGAAGCTGTTGGAGTAGTAATTGCGGTTACCTTTCATCGGTTTCATTGTAAAAGGGTGGGACCTAATTGCTAATCTAGTATCTCGTGCAAATTCACATATAGGGGGCACCAGAGATTTAAGTTCGTCAGAGCAGAAGCCATGATAGTATTTATAGAAGAGGCACAGGGAAGCCACGTCACGCCGGTGATAGAGATACTGCAGGCGGTCAGCCAAGTCGGTATCAATTACATTACAGATTCTTCGCTGTATTTTGTCAAGAACCCCAAGGGGCACCCGGCCAGATGTGGCAGCAGTACTCAATACACGTGCGGATGGTGGATTTATATATTTGCAGGATAGATTCAGGCGGAAAGAATTTCCGGGCCCTGCACAGAGAGCCGACTTTCATAGCTGCGGTTTTATCAATGGATTCGACGTAGTCATTCCACTTGACGTCCGTTGAGAGTGTCAGGCCAAGCAGGCGTAGTGATTTACTCTCTGGGAGGCAAGTCTGTTCCATGCTAATGGGAGGGAGATGCGGTTGTCTGTGGTGGTTAATTGACAGCAGCTTCGTTTTGGAAGAATTTAATTTTACGAGACATATCTTACCCCAATCTACCACGGATTGGAGGTGCTTTTCAAGCTCGGCAGCGAGGTTCGCCTTATGACTAACACCAGATTTTTGATCGAGGCGAGAGTAAACTGTGGTATCATTGGCGTACATGCCTACTTGTTATCTTATGGCGTCGGGGAGATCATTGATGACAGAACAGTGTTTGAGTGGGGTAAATATAGAAATCGAGCTAAGAGTCAACAGTTATAGGGAGACGTGGAATGCCATGATCGCCCACATCCTGTGAGGAATATGGTATAGAAGAAGAATATTATTAGTAATATGTGTATAAGTGCCTTGTTAGCAATGCCACGACACTGAATCTAAATATCTCTAAGTGATTAAGCAGTAATGGGAAGAGCCGAAGTGGGATTTCAAATATTTCAGCTACATTATCTAGCCTCTCATCACTTAGTTGTGTCCCTGTTTGCAGTCAAACGTAAACCTATTTCAGAAATATTCCATTTCAGAGAACAAATTCCCGCGGCACTACATCCTTCATTGCACTAAAATCAAGGTCAGTAGTCATATCAATGCCAGGCAGAAGAACGTTTTCTTGGCTGACGTTTTTCAGCATCCTACTTGCATAGTGTGGGGAGCACATATCGTATATGATACGCAAGACTAGAGATTACCCCTAGACTGAGGAAATAGACAGAAATCATATTCCATTAACACTATTGCAACTAAAGTCATTTGAAATAAATCACATTCCACTTATCTATATGGGTTTTGTTCTGGGGCAATAAAATTTATGATACATGTTCATTGTTGAGACCTGTGTAAGTATTTAAAAAAATATTCTACTTTTACATCATTTAAATAATCGATGGATAGAACATAAAAGAATAGGAGTTCATATTTTTCTTCTATTAGGAGTCTCCATTCATTATATATGCTATCAAGGCCCCTCGCGACTTCCTATTCCTTGTAGCTCTTAACACTCTTTCGCTTGTTACATCACCTAATCCGCACTCTGTACTCACTTGTCTAAATCCGTACAAATACATCATGTGTTACGTTTTCCTGTGTCTCTTTTCCACTATCTTTCCGGGGAGTATCAGATTTTCCAAGCCCAATTTTCACATTAAATGTGGCTAAGACTTCAGCAGGATTCTTCTGATGTTAAGCGCAAATTCTTTTTGTTTACACCATCTCCAATATCTAATCGTTGCTCATATGTTCGGTCTATGGCATCCTCATCAATCTTCTGTAGAACAACATTGCGTCTGTTATAATTCTTTTTCTTCTTCATTGATGAGATTTTTTAGCATTCACTGCGATATTGAATGACAGATATCACATGGAAATTCAGTACTCTTACTTTGTTTCTAACGAAATTTTTATTTCTCTCATTTCTCTGAATATCATCAACAACAAGCATCCTCAAATTGTTTAGACTCTACTGTAAGAAAAAAAGATTTAGAGCAAGAAGTATATTATAAATACCTAGGTGTAAGTGAGAGTGAAAGAATTCACCATGAAAAAGAACTTGAGCGTAAAGTGTTCTATAGAAGGCTACGACTAATATTAAAAACTGAATTGAATTCTCAGAACAAAATTACGT
Source organism: Ascarosepion bandense (assembly GCA_037127315.1). Lineage (NCBI taxonomy): Eukaryota > Metazoa > Mollusca > Cephalopoda > Sepiida > Sepiidae > Ascarosepion > Ascarosepion bandense. The sequence goes on along the minus strand of JBBBDQ010000202.1, from coordinate 7,546,164 downwards.
CAAATAACTGCCTCGCCATCCCAGTCGTACTCTATAGCGTCAACATCTTGAACTGGACGCTAAACAACATTCTATGTTACTCTAAACTCCATCAGACGATGGTATTCTACGATGAGAAAGATTCTTTCTAAGCATAATATACATCATCCAAAGACTGATGTAGACCGTCTGTACATACCTCGTAAAGAACGTCGAAGAGGTGTTATTTAGCTAGAATTATCACATAAAACAGCAATTATATTCTTACTTATACACATAAAAACAACAAAGGACTGGATGATACAATTACTTAATCAACAGGAAAACCGAAAGAAAAATATTCAATAATGAAATTAGGCAGTAAATGCAAACGAGATTTAAATTTAGTAAATTCTACAGAAAAGCAGAACAGACGCCAAGAACCAACTATTACAGCAAAAATACGAAAAACAAAACAAAAACAGATGAAACAACGCTGGGAAGACAAACCTGTGCATGGCCAATATACCGAACCTGCTAATAAATCTAAAGTTGATAACGTTAATACTCATCGATGGTTACGTGCATCTGGATTAAAGTCTGAGACCTAAGTCTATATTGTTGCAGCGGAAGACCAAAATATTTTCACGAACAACGTTCAGATAAATATTATACATAATAATGTACCTCCAAAATGCAGTGATAAATACCAAGAAACAATAGAACATCTAATCTCAGGATGTTCTGTACTTGTTCCAAAGGAATATAAAAATCGTCATGATAGAGTGGGGCAATATTAGCATTGAAAAATTTACAAACACTATGGAAAGTACGTAAACAAGCACTGGTATGAACATCACCCATCACCGGTTACAGAAATAGAAAGTATCACCATTCTATCGGATTGCACCATCTAAACAGACAGAAAAATTAAAGCAAATAGGCCGGACATTATTGTTAAAAACAGGAAAAAAAATCTTGCTTATTAATTGATATTGCTTGTTCGGCGCATTGTAACATAGCAACCAAGGAATTCGAAAAACTGTCAAAGTATAAGGATCTCAATATTAAAATAGAAAAATGTGGAAATTGAAAACGAGAATCGTGCCAGTGATAGTAGGTGCACTTGAAATGATAAGAAATGTAACAAAACAACACATTGAAAGAATTCCTGGAAACCCCAGCTTAAGAGATAGACAAAAAAGTTTCTTGTTAAGTACAGCACACACACTAATGATAACTTTGTCTATGTTACGCTAGGGATGTTAGGGAAGACAGAAAAAACATGAAATGGAGCCATAACAACATACCACAACCTGCCTTAGGTCTTCCCGCAGACTGGGCAGGTAGTGCAACCAAAGCAGAAATCGAAATATGATAAAAAACCAACATAATAATAATAACGGTTGACATATTTTATAAATGATAACCAAATAAAATTTATATTGGCTATTTATTCGTGTTTTTTGTAAATAATATGTTGTATATTATATTAGCTTCTGCATAATTTCGAAGAAGTGTATTTTTATGAAACAGCATATATATTCAAACTGGCTAGCCACAGAAAAATAGACATTGTTTTTTAATATATTTGATTGTTGTCGAAATTAATTTCTTAAATGAAGAAAATACTTGATTGTTTTCAGAAAAGTGTAGGAAAATTCAGCTAATATGAGCATGAAAATATTTGCAAACAATGTGCCAAAAGATGACGTAATCGACTGTGAAAGGGACAGATTAGCAGTATTGGTCAGTTGACTGAATTTGAGATTAGAATCCAGACCGAGAAAGACACAAGCGACTCCACCTCCTTCTCTTCGTCACGTCACCTGATGATTAAAGAAAATATAGTATGTTTTATGTATACGTTTACGCTCGTCATTTTATTATGTGACAATATCGTCATTTTATCAGCGTACAAATGGTAAGCGTTTTATATAAAAGAGAAGTTTCGGGTCACCGTCGTCGAATTAATAATAGTCCTTCTATCGAAGAATATACAACATATATATCGTTTCGGCTGCAGTTAAATTTTCGTTGTCTTTATATAGAGTAGACAACAAAGAGTCGTTTTGTTAACATTCATTGTTATATTTTGCGACGATTAGCATCCTTTGCCCCAGATTATACAGTTTTTGTTGCTTTGCTTTACAACTAATGGCCTTACCTAATTAGTTGTCTATTATTTTATTTCTAACTAAACTAAAATGGTATTATCAAACATCCGATGTATGATGCTATTAGACTAACTTTTAAGAATACAACAACTAATCATTGTAGTTTAATATTAATCGAGTTAGTATTGCATTACTATCATGCTGTGATGTTAAATTATTTTTAGTCTCTCTCATTTTTAATGTTGTATCAAAATAAATACAACCGAATAAAGCAGGATTTAGTTGTAAGTTAAATACAATGTAATATAAGTTGAAAAAATATTTATTATTATTTTTATAACTTTTATCATATTGACATTTTCAACACATTTCCATTTCTACTATGGTCATACTGCCTAGCAAATATGGGAAAGTACGCAAGTCAGGGTGTTAAGGGTACGTTGCTTCTTCTTTCTCCTATAAGATAACTTCTCTTTAGTGTCTAGGCTGTACAATAATTTTTGTATATCTATTAAGCTGGGGTTTCCTGTGATTCTTTCAATGTGCTGTTTTATTAGAAATTTTATCATTCAAGGTACCCCTAGTATCACTGGTACGATTTTTGTTTTTAATATCTATATTTTTTTCAATTTCAATTTCCAAGTCGTCATAATTTGATAGTTCATCACTTTTTTGGGGTTGCTATGTTACTATCCTCTGGACAAGCAATATGAATTAGAAGGCAACTTTATAATTATTATAATTATTATTAGTAGTAGTAGTTATTACTTACGGGTAAACATAAGAAATTAATCTATTAATTTTATGACTGGTATAAAAAGCATTTGGACACAACAAAAATTTTAATATGTAATGCATTAATAGATAAATGCAAAAATTAAGATGCATTTGCTAGATTAATGTACTACTGGATAGCTACAGCTATAAAGAGAAAACATAAGATTCATCGATTTCCGTCAGGAGAATCCAGAAAACTCAGCATTTCAACTTTAACGATGTATATTTATGCCTAATATTCCACTAAATATAGAATATATTTATCCCATAGTATATTAGTTTTCATTTTCTTTTACAAAAATGTTTTGTAATATCGAATGTAATGTAGAATCCTAGCTAAAATAATGTAGATTCCCAGATAAAATCTGCAGGATTCATTCAGTGGCAGGAATATTTACTTCTCCGTATACTATTCAACTTTGCTATTAATATTGCTGCCACACCTAGTCTAACTCTCCTTCTATATATTTAGAGGTTTTTGATAAATTACAATTCATAATCTACAATGTTATTCGTCTGTATTTGGCTTCATGTTTCCTTTCGTTTTCCCACCACTGAAATGTAGATTCTCCGTACGTTTTCTATTAATACTATCATGGTCACTGTTTTTACAAATTTCCCTCTATGATATATATATATATATATATATATATATATATATATATATATATATATATATATATATAATGTAGTTCACTTGGTATGTAATCCGGGTAAATTCCAAAAGAGACGAACTCGAGAGAACTGAATGTTAAATTCATTTATTTAATTTAGCAGAGTAATATTTTATAACGGATTTTTGATTATTACCTTGGATGATACATATTTCACCGCTTTGATGTTCATAACGCGGCTCGTCAGATTCAACTGGTACAACATTAGGCAATCGAAATATCACCCCCCACCAAAAAAAAAAAAACCTCTTCACTTTTATTTGATTCTCCGTAGACGCTCACATGTCCATATTAGGACGGACATTTATGACGTTTATATACGAAAAAGTTCTAGTTCATTTGAAAAATATCCCCGTAGAAAGGTGAAGACGAGGATATGGGAGGGTTGACGATTGATAAGTGCAAGGAAGAGAGAAAGTTGAAACATAGAAAAAAAACGGGAGAACCAGCCAAAAGGAAAAGAAAAAGAAGAGGAAGCAGATAAAATCAGAATGGAAAGCAAGAAGCGAGAAAGGAAGGGACAAATAGGCACAATAAAGGGGCAAAGAGATACAATCACATGAAATACCGTATCACAATAAATATCCGTTGACACAACTTCTCCTGACAATGTTTCCAAACCCCCACACGTTCTCATAGAAAACAACCGGAAAAAATTAACTATGAATCTTAATTTCACATATATTGAGATATATTTACGGTACGGAAAAAACTTATATTATAATTTTAATGCAATTTGAAAACACAATTGCTCTCACTATAACTTAAAAGTTATTTCTAACTACAACTAATTTTAAAAACAATTAAAAATATCAAAATTAAAAACATAATTAAAGAAACGACAGAAAAGAAGTGTTACCAGGAATGTATACTTATAAATAAAGGTCAACTATAGTGAATCTTTATTGGGAAAGTAAATGAAACCTCTTAATGCACATTATACCCCTAGTCGTAGTGTGTTCTAACCATAGTTAAAATAATAGCTCTCACTCGAAAATATAATTTCTTAAAATACTCTATTAAAATACGATCCTAATGATTATCTAAGATACGAGTAATACTAGTAATAGATAACTGTAAACCGGAGAATAGTAACAACAAATGAAAAGATACGCATATACGTATATAAATTGTCATAGCTGCATATAATCAACCCTCTAAATACCGAGAACAAGGACCTTAGAAATAAAATTAACAGAAAATAATGTTAAAATGGTGGTAAATTAAGCTATCGACGTTGCATAAAAAGCTATCGGCGCTGCATAATGTAAATCAAAAAGGATCATATGTCCCAATATGAGATATCCAAACTCAACGAAAAAAACGACTTGTTCGAAACTAAGCTACCGCGTATCATTCCAACCACGAAGGGACGTTCAACTTTCACTACAGTTGGGTAGTATTAAAATAACAAATAAATAAATTGTCTAGCCGTCCTTAAGAAAACAATAAACCACATATAATAGTTCCCCAGATAAAATAAGCAAGGGACCTGTCTTATAGTAAGGTACACATCCTCACCCGTACCTTTAAGGCTACAATGCAGCCGACAAACTTGGAATAAGCTCCCAACCCCGCTCTCAATAAAACATCATATCACCATACCTACATCGTTTCCCCATTTAATTTACGTTATAATTCTTCCCCGAAAAAAGTGAGCCTTGGAAGTCAAAAATGGAACGTTAGACAGATAATGATAAGGGGTGGGGGAATAGGGAAAGATTAAAAAGAAAGAGATAAAGATTAAAACGATACCGGGAAGAATTTAAATTGAAATGGCTTGCCGTAAATATCATATATAAGAGAACCGTCTCCTATGTTAGTATTCATTCTTAGGAATACGGTATGAGATTTCCTTTTAACTAAAAATATACCGATTCTACTGCATATTTTCAGTTAAAATAAATCAAAGGTCATATCTCCTCCTGTAAATTACTATATAACCATTAGTGGTAATCTATTGTAATTTATTTAAACTAAGGATAAAATAATAGTGTCTAGTCTGAAACAATAATTGAAAAAATAATTAAGGAAATTCATAAGAATGAACGAAAATCTTAAATATTTATAATAATATTCATAATCTATAATTATAATAAAACAACAGAAATTTAAAAACAATAAAAACATTTTAATAATGGGAAATCGAAAATCGTAACAATATCTCCATATCTACATATACGTACATATGCACGTACATATCTATACATATACATATATATACATATCCATACATGTACACAGCTACATACACATGTATGCACGTCCATCAAATCAAATAGTCTTTTTATTAAATTTTAATAATTATAAAAAATAAAGAATAAAAAAAAATAATGGCAATAAGAAATAATGGTAATAACATAATACCGTTCCATAAACTAAACCATATCAAAGGATATGTACTTATAATACTTATAAAAATAAAAAACAAATAATTACAAAAAATTAAGAATTAGAATTTAAAATTCAACAATCACGGAGATGAAACAACCCTTGCTGCAAAAAGATATTAACAGCTCATTCCGGAATTTTCTCCAAGTCAACACTTTTTTGAAGATTTCAATTCATGTAAATCGATATAATTCACATTAATTCAAAACATAATCAGTATTTTCTATACTATTTTAAAACTATTTTTGTGCTTACATTTAAATATTAATTCGTTCCTTTGATTTAGTAGCTCCTTTGGATTATTATATTTTATAATCATTAATTTCCCTCCAGGCATAAATTGCACCTATCCCTGAAATTGTTGGGAGTGTTCGCGTATTTTACAATCCTCTATCTGACCAGTGGGGTGAGCCCCCCCCATCTTTGATATTCTAATATTGTTTAGATAAGGCGGTTTGATTTTTCAAGCACGTGTTGTAGAAAGATTGTCTATGGTTCTATGGTCTCTGCTTCCAACTACCTGCTGATATCCATATATGAACTCTTTTATTGTTGAGGTCCTCCACTGGACATATAGTGGCTTAATATATAGCTTTTTCGGAATTACACCTGCCCTCAACGGGACAATTTGTCATATTGATGCAATTTCAGGAAGGCTTGTTTTCCGGAGGTTTGTTAAAGTCTCTGAGTAATCTGTTATTGTGTGAGTTGACTATGTTTTGCATATTTCTTGTGGTAGAATAATTAATTTTAAGTGTTTTCCTATTAAACAGTTTACTTAAGGGGTGGTGTTGGTTGAAGTGCTTGCTAACTAGATTTAAAAAAGTATTTGCCAATATTTACTTTGGACAACTTAAAGAAATGAGGGTTGAACCATATTATTTTTCTTTTTCTAAGTTTATTTTTTTTGGCCTTGATTTCAAGTTTTCTTCGTATAATATCTCATCCTTAAACTCACTCTTCTTAAGGTCTTCATTTATATATATATATATATATATATATATATATATATATATTAGTAATAGATAGATGTCGATGTCTCATTATTTTGATATTTCTTTCTCTTTCACTTTGCCTTTTAGTAACTCTCTTATCAGTCAGCATGGATCTTAAAAAATATTTATATGTGGTGACAATCATTATCTTCTGTCTTCTTAATCAAAATTTGTTTTTCTTATTGTTCCATCTCCTTAATATTATTTTTTCTTATATTCTCCAACACTCAGTAACTTGTTGCTTTATTCCCATTTTTTAGTATGAAATGATTTAAAAAATGTGAGTTCTTTGCCTCCATGCATGATATCCGTATATAATGTCTATATGACTAAATATTTAAGAAATTGTGTCGTGTTCTTAGTTTAATGATTTGGCTTTTAATCAAGTTGTTATTGTAGTCAAACTTAACTCTAGCATATGGCATTCTATATTCAGTGCCACTATCTACTATACCAGGTTTGTTGTAACTGTTCTATATGCGAATGTATTAGTATTATTTAATATTTTTTAAATCCACACCGGAAATGTTTCTGATATTCATTCTAATAAAACATTATAGTTTATGGCTTGGATAGATAAATCGTAAGTTTTATTTGTTAGACTACTTAGTAGATGATGCCTTTTCTTGAAAATGATGCTTATTCTAACTATGAATACCAATGCCATTATCTATGCAGTGGTCTTGGAAAGATTTACTCGGCAACATGTTTGCTTATTTTTATGTTCATTTGGTATGTAGTATGGAAGGGTTAAATGATCAGTACACATCTGTACTTGTACATATCCGTTTTATAGTACTCAAAAAAGATTAAACAGTTTATTCTCTCATTTCTATTTGTCGTACTTTTGTTCATTTTCATAATGATTCAGTATTGGATTACTCACTATACATGAAAGACTTTGTTATCCAAAATAAGTATACGATCAGATCTAGACATGTAGGGGAGTCACAGTTTGTTATATGTTATTGTAAGTTCAACAAAGCAGATATACAAATTAAATAATAACCATCCTACCAAAGTTAAATCTCATGGTCCGATAAGTTCGATTATTTTCGTGAGTAACGCAGAATGCAGTATTTCTGGTAACTTCCTCAATGGACAAAAACTGAAAGAGAAGCAGTGTTGTAAAGCGCCATACTTTTCGATGCCGTATGAAATTGGGAACACGTTTCTGCAACTAACACTGCATCGTATTATTTGATTAGAAAATAATTTGTCGCATGTCATCTTTTGGAACATCGTTGTGGACGATATAAGTACATTATTTGGAAATTGATGGCAGAATATATTTAAAGGTGTCTGTTTTTCACTGAAAAACTTTTACTTGACTTTCATGCAATATCCGTCTTATTTACCGGTGAGACCCTTAATTCTGAAGATTCCATACCCAGCGAAAATAAATTTTGCATGATAATTTTACTAGCTGCTCGCAAAATTTATTTTCCTTCTGTAAGTTTGGATACCAACCGATATTAACAAATCTAATATACCCCACTGGCAAACGCACAGCAGATTGGATAAGAAGAGGTTTAATAAATTTCAAAAGCATTTTTGCTGAAATAACAGCAACGTCTTTGACTCAAGGAATCAGAAGATAAAGATTGACAAGATAGTTGAATATTTTAAGATCGAGTTTACAGTAAAGCAGGAGTCCATAAAGAAGTACGTGAAAAGAAAACATTAGGATAGACGTTATGGTCAGAGCTAGCAATTCGAATTAGATGTTAATTTAGTACTTTGCTTAAATTCCAGTTACTAACCCGGGATGGTCATGAGAAAAATATCATTTGAATATATTAGAAACGAGGCAAAATTAAGTTCCGTAACGCCGGTATGAATCTGATTGAAGCCGACATACCACATCAATATGTTTAACATTTTCGGTATTTGTGTAGATGTTTGTGAAGAATTTCTAGATATATAAAAATATTCTGTAACCGAAGATGTGGTAGTCATATTTTAACTACGGATGAATGTTAGATTCGTAAATGTTCAAGATAGATTCTGGCGAATAATATTGTTTTGCCAATATATTAGCTGTAGCCTTATCTATCGTTATTAAAGACAACCATATCATTTCATTTCAGTAGAAAATGCAAGGCATAGTAGGTACATGTTTATTTTTTTTAGCACTGCTTAAATTTTATCCAATATCTAATAATCTAAATAATTCATGAATTGACGAGTATATTATTATGGCCTGTGAATATAGAAAATTGAAGAATTGTGAAAAAAGCATTTTTCTTGATGGTTTGATAAAGTAATCAACTTCATATATTCTGAATTATCAATAAGATGCTAGATCTCAGCCAAATGTTTTTACATGTTGGAAACAAATGTTAGTCAATTGGATCAAATCATGAAAAATATAATGTGCTATGTTGGCGTTTAAAACCATATTTATGAAGAGCAAACACTGAAATAAAGGATTTGTGTGTTGCGGTATTCTCCTGATAAAAAAGACACTTCCCTTCAAATATCCTTGAAGTGCGTTGAACTCTCTCACCGTTAGATGATTGCTAATAGACACAATGCCGTTTTATTCCCTAAAACATTAAGGATATCAGCTACCCTGAAAATGAGCGACACTGGGGTTTTTTTGCTACTGGTAAAGAAGTATGTTTTCACTTTGTTGAATTTACTTTGTCTTTAACTGATACTGATGAACACAACACACATCTTTCGCGGGGAATCTTTCAAAGAAACGAAATAATAATCGGTCTCAAACAATGTTAGATCCCAGTGAGCGTTTCATCAGGTTTCAATAGACGGGCATCCACTGAACATCAACCAGTGTTTTGTCAAGTTCTTTGTACACATTCTTCTCAAGTATAGTTTTGATTTATAGCAAGTCAAATGTCATTAACATGTGGCAAAGGTAATCGATGATTACCTCAAGGCAGGTCAAAGCAGGGCATCCACAATCTCGATCAAATTCAAGTTTCTCCCTTTCTCCGCCTAAATCCGGCTTCCCAGTTTTACACTGTTTATAAAGATAGTGTTTTATCTACTAGTGTTTCAACCCTGTGAGACTGAAGGCTCTTGGGATCTATACCAGCATGTATAATTTTGTCCGTTTTCAAGAGAAGTCGATGTTATTTTTAAAATCGAAGTCTCCTTTGAAAAGTCACAATGCAAATAGTAATAAGAATCGTAGAAATTAATGCATAAAATATTTCAAAACTCTAACGTAATTTCTTCAGAGACAGCCCATGTATTATAAGAACACCCACGTAAATATTGCTAACAGACACGCGACGTTTTTGTCAGTACCCGATGAACTTGTTACTACTAACGGCTTCAAATTTTAGTAATGAGCACCTGCAAGAACGGAACATTTGATGGAAGCTTAAATCATACATAACCTCGCAGAGGAATTAAAATGATATATCCCATTGAATATACGATAAGCTAATTGAAGTTGAAAGTGCACTCAAAAATCAATGTCAAAATTCTTAGCACACCTACGCTTGCTGTATTGTATCACATTACAGCTCGTATATTTAATACAGTATCCTTTGTTTGAAATTGTATTATATTTTCAATAACTCTAACGAAAAATATTTAAAAAAGATTCAGTATTAAACATTTACTATGATGCTTTCGCGCACAAAATCTCGTTTATGGAAATTCTAAAATTATTCTAAAATCAATTTCCCGGGCTCTAGTCTGCACAATAAAGAATATTGCAACATATAAACGACGTAAGTTAGAAGTTGTTTAAATTCAAGTTTTCAAATTATTAGTTATTTAGCGAGTTTGAATCTATGAAATGAGTAGTTTTTCCGAATGATCACTAAAAAAAATGTTTAATATCTTCAAAACATGGAAAATTGGACACTCAAAATTTTAATAAAAATGAATGTATAAGTTAGCCCTGTTGAAATAATAAGTGACTACCGTATACATTATGATCGCCAGCTTGACACTGAACACTAGACTGATGAAGATCCATCAATCAGATTTAAATATAAAAGTACACTCTCAGCTTCCTCATATAGACTTTAAACGAGTTTCCCTAGATATGAATAACTAAAAATCTTTCTGCCAGAATGATATCACAAGTTTTGAAATCAGTCACCGTGACGGGATCTCTGTGACAAAAATCAAGAGCGAAAAGCGTCAGCAAATATTCCTGATGTTATGTCTCGACTTCGTAGTTGTTGGACAATATGTTCATTTGTAATCAGGTCATTAAGAGGACATGTGTTTTGCATACAACGCAAGCATAAAAACTAAATGAGTTTGTTGGCTCCTCATAAGGCAAAATCGATGATCGACGAGAGGGTATTCCAAATATATATATATACCCACTTCATTTCGAAAAACAAGCATTTAAACTAAATCCGTATCAAAATATACGAAGACCGTATTAATATTAAACATTAACTCATTTTAATATAGAATTTTGGCATATACATTATTTGATTCAAATATTCATAATATTTAATGTAACAATTTAATTCTGCAAGAAACAACGACAACAGGAATTCTATTTTCGTCAATATAATAAAATTTGTTATTTCATTTGTGCTGTTTTCAAGCGATAAAAATTGTTTATCTATAGGTACTTTTTTTATCGCAATTTTGATTTTTGGCCATATTTTTTCCTTCAACATTGCCACCAGATTGTTATGCATTTTTTTATTGAATATATAAATTATTTCTTTTTTCCCTGTATGAGAGTGTGTGTATGTTTTAGTGTGAGCGTGCGGGTATACTTTTGAGCGTTTGCGCACATGAGATCACATCAACTTTTCGTTCGTAAACTAGTACACTAAAAAGAGAAGGATGTTTGTGGGCGTCCCGCAGGCAAAACTGCTCTTTTATTCTACGTGCCAATTTTCTTTCTTTATCCTGGCCACATCCCATATAAAAATATTGATAAATAGTCTAAAGTAAGAAAAATGCTGAATAACACGTTTACTCTTAGTCTGGTTTTACACTGACATTTTTAAATTAGCGGACTAGCACAGTGAAATTGATAATAAGTATGAACGTACGTTTACACCAATTACATACAACATTATTTATTTGGTCAGTTTATTAAAGTATTTTTTCTAATATAGAGCATTTGAAGACAGAAATGCGACAGAGAAATGCGAAGACGAATTGTCTTGGCGAAGGAAGCATTCCAGAAGTTGAGTAAGTTATTAAGAAACAGGACAATTTTGGTAAAAACAAGGAAGAGAATACTGGATTGATATTTAACCAGTTTATCATTGTCTTTTACACCATTGAATATTATGGCTCCCCGCAAATCGAATTCATTTGGTCTCACTTGATTTTGTATTCATAAGTTTTCCGGATTTAGCAATGGATTCGACGTAGTCATTCCACTTAAGTTTCGCTGAGAGTGTCAGGCCAAGCAGGTGTAGTGTTTTACTCTCTGGGAAGCATGCCTGTTCCATGCTAATGGGAGGGAGGTGCGGTCGTCTGTGGTGGTTAATTGACAGCAGCTCCGTTTTGGAAGAATTGAATTTTACGAGCCATTTCCTACCCCAATCAACCACGGATTGGAGGTCCTTTTCATGCTCAGCCGCGAGGTTCGCCTTATCATCAACACCAGATTTTGGATCAAAGCGAACGTATATATATATATATATATATATATATATATATATATATATATATATATATATATATATATATATATATATATATATGCATTAATCAAGTTAAAAATTGCATATATCAAGTTAAAATTTTGCTGCAAATAGGTGACTACTTAACTTTCAGTTTTTTTTTGTCGGTAATTTCTCAGAAATTCGCATCTGTCTTCTAACAGTTTATATGCTCTTGTTAACTTTTATTAGCCAGATACCTCCCATGCAGAATCGTCAGAATATATTTATGCTCTTGTAACTGGCGTTTGGTTACCGTAACTATCAGTTTTCCTTTATGCTGGCTTTTACACTTTATTGCCTTTTTTCGCCTTCTCATAAATGTTGAGTGTTGTATTGTATTGTATTGTATTACAACTTAGCATTGTAATTGATGTGTTAGGCTAGATGAGTTTTCGACTCCGGATTATTAAATATCAATAAGCATTTGAGAAAACCGTCATGTTGCGTTTGTTATAGCGAGAATTTTTTCTACTGCTTACATGCACAGATGTGATTTTTGTATATTTGATTTTATCCATTTAACACTCATTTGTTTTGCATACTAGCAATTGTGGCCTGTCGAACAAAATGGAAATTAGAGGCAAGTTACAAAAATTATTTCAGTCTTTTATTACTTTCTCTCTTTTTTATATCTTAAATATTTAAGTTTAAATTTTTAAAGAAATACTTTTTTACATAGAATATTTTTACAAAATATAGTTTTTAATATTTTTAATATATCTGTTTATACAAATGTGTTTTTTATATATCTGGTGTTTAATAATTCTTGTGTGTTGAAAAATATGGTTAGAATTTCTATTGAATGGCGACATTTAGATTTTATCAATAAGATTATACTTGAAAGGATATAGCTGTCAGTTTATTATACCATTTTTCGTATTTTTATTCTGTGCAGTATTGACGTTTTCTCTTATATTAGTAGATTCAGCAAACCAAGGTGTAAGAAGAGAAAATATATCTACTGTAAAGACAGTTTAAAGACACATCAAGTACAATCTGGAATAATTTTAGTTGTAAATGAATCACAATATTTAATTAAATTATTTTGGCATTAGTTACATATATCCAATTTATATATATTATGCATTAGGATGTTCATAACTTAACTTTTTAAATATTTTATCTTATAGTGTTTAAGAAAACTAATATCGACAATGTAATAATATATTAGTAAATCCAGAATTTAGGAGAGACCTTCTAAATACAAAATCAAGTGAGACCAAACAAATTCGGTTTGCAGAGAGCCATAATATTCAATGGTGTAAAAACAATGATAAACTTGTTAAATACTTTTAAAACTTACATGTCAATCTAAAGAAGTAATTGCATAAAGTGCATTAATTTTGCTTTGAAACATTATGTTTTTATTTTTATGTTTTGTTTTTGTTATTTTTACAGTGACTTCTACTGAATTATCGACTTTTTCTTTGTGCAGTGTCTAATCCTGTCGTGTCTTATCATGACTGATTGAAAACATCTCATGCACATCTTAGCAACATGCATCCATTCTCCAAACATTTCACATCCACTCATACAATATTTAGAAATAGTTTAATTCTTTACTTTAATTGCATGCATTTCGTTACAAGTATTAGTAATTAGTGCTGATTCGCTTCTACACAACATGTTCTTGTTTCTTTTCCTGAATGATACAACAATACGCGCGTGTACAGACTGATACCAGATTAGATAGATTACCAAAAGCTCAGAGAAGAATTAGTTAGGATCTATGACTAACATGCAAGATTATCAGATTGAAGTTATTTTTAGTTACGTAACCAGGATTTCCTCAGCTGAATATTATCTGAAATTTTCAGAAACAAGCAGAGTCCTGTTTCAGATAATTCTTCTCTAATCGTAGTTAACCCATGCGTGCTAATCACAGGCTACGCTACTCTATTTGTGAAGTAATAAAAAAATCGATCAATAGCGTATAATTGTTTTAGTAACTATGGTAAATGAACTTATCAAATTCAATTATCAGCAAAATAACTGAGAAATAATTAAATAAACATATGTCGCAGTCAAATATTTAGTTGAGGCAATTTAGAATATTAGAATATTTTTTTTACACATCTGATGCCTGAAAAATATATATTTATATATAATATTAAATTCTGATGATGTTTTGTTCATTATTTTTATTTCGGTGTTTTACCCGGTAGAAGGCATTTTTGGCAAGAATATTTTTGGCATAACCTCCACGATATCAATGTAGAGGTACAGAGTTAATAGAATTGTATATATATATATATATATATATATATATAATCATCCGCAGAGAGATATGTTTCGCTGTATCACAGCTCATCAGTACGGTTAGACACCAATTGTTTTTAACTCAGGATTGAAACACGACCGAATTGGCGTCAGTCGGCAGTTCTACCTCTGGGCTATGGCCGTTAGTTTGAAAAAGGCATATTTTAGCGCGTATATTATCATTGTACACGCCCAATATCCAGAGTGCTCTAATTCATTATTAAATGAGCGATGCGTACATGCCAAAATAGCTACTGTTTTTCCAAGTCTCCCATTCTTCCAGATTGCTCAATCATGGTGTCAGAGCGTATATATATATATATATATATATATATATATATATATATATATATATATATATACCCTCTCAGGCTTTGTAAACAGTAGCTACCCCGGCATATACGCATCGCTCATCCGATAATGAATTGGAGCAATGCTGGACGCTCGTGCCCTAGGGGTGGAATCGCCAAATGACGCCGATTCGGTCGGGTTTCAATCCTGGGTTAGGACGCGAACGGAGCCTAAGCCGTACTGATGAGCTGTAATACAGCGAAACAAATCTGTCTGCGGATAACTATATGTATATATACATATACTAAACAGTCATAAGTCATATCTAAATTCAGTGCAAATTTAGACTAGCAAACAACTGATTTAAAAGGTGCTCAAACATGTTGTGAGGAAAACGAAACTTTAATTTACAGAATAAGATTTGGTAAAATAAGCAAATCAGTCAAGTTCCTTACGTGATACATGCTCAAGCAAACTGGTTTCGAACCAAACATACATTCCTGAGCAGAAGATTTTCATGCAGTAAGCTGCCATTACATTTTGATGTAGACTGGTTGAAAACCGAGTCTATAGAACAAAATAAGTCTTGTTATTTAACCTATGGCTGGAGTAAAAATCGATGGGTTAAAATCTTTCCCAATAGGTATTTACACGTATGTGAATGCTGCGAAATCTTACTAGATTTCGAACTCTGCTTTGCGATCATACTGCACGACAACGCACATCCACCTCTACAGCGTACATCTGCGAAAATAAGAAATAGCGAAGAGAATTTAATTAAGGAGAAAGCATATACTTTGCATCGTTATTATGCCTAATAGTATAATAGACAGAGAATTTAGTCATGATATGGAATTAAGAGAGAATCAATGAAACCAATGTTTGCTGAAAAAAAAAGAAAATTAATCGAGTTAATTGCGAAGAAGTTTAAAAGAAATCCTATGAGAAATTAAAAAAAAAATTAAGCAAGGGCATAAGGAAATATCGCCAGGAATAAAATCTCCAAATCTTTCCCAATATCTTTTATAGCAATGGCAATCATGATTTTAGCAGTCTCATGATGAATAATTATACCTTCTTTAACTTGCAGTATGTTGCAAGGTCAAGTGAATTTTATATCTTTGTATCGGATCATTCTGTTCAATCAATTTTTCAGGCTTCACAACTTCAGGGATCATTATCTTATCCTTTTTGCGAAGTCGATCCTAACCTCTTGTTTGTAGGATTGCCTAACGTCAACATTCAGATTATATTATTATTGATTCTTTGAGTTGTATCTGCTATACATTTTAGTTGTTGCCCTGCTTGAAAATCCTCGTGATGTGTTTTTTTCTTTTATTTGGTAGAGTTATCTGCAATTCGGTAGCACCATTTAACAAAAATGCAAAGAAAATGACACTCGCTGAGAATACCGGTTTCATCTGCTACAAGTATTTTTGAACAGCAGTTATAAAAACAGTTTTATTGAGCTGATACATTTTAATGCTGGTAAATTCTTACAGAAACGAGTTGGTGCTACAAGTGGTTCTGCCGACAAATGCTGTATCAAATCATAATCAGTGCATGGGAACAGATAAGATGTTTTTAAGGTCAAAAAGTGAAAGTTGGAATTTATAAGGCATGTCTAGGTATAAATTGGCAAAATAATTTAAACGTCCAAGTTAATATAAACGCAACATTATCAGGAGTAGGACTCTAGTAAGCTGCAATATAAACTTGTGTAAATAGATAACAGAAGAAGAAAAAAGAAAGAGAGTAATTAATAAAATAATTGTTTCGTATTACAGAAGGTGTGACTCGGAATGATTTCTACACCCTGAAGTACGATATCAAAAGGAAGATAAAATGAACCAATGGATGGAATAGGAAACACCATATGAACAGTGTTATATCTTCATAAGAATCAACTTTATATTAGATATAGCATTTTGCGTATAAGGAATATATATTTAAATGTTTTCAGTCAAATATGTACTGTTGGTAATATACTTAAAAATGTGTAATTTTCTATAAAGGTCTACTTTTTCTATATATATATCCCTAAAAGTCTATTTTTCTCATCATAATGTTTTGACCACAATTTGGGTGTTAAAGCTTTGCCCATAGCTGGGACCCTAACAAGTACTAGCATTCCGGATAAGAGAGGAGATTGGAACAAGAGATGTAGTAGATCCATGCGCCTCACAACCTCCAAATCAAAAACTTTGCGATTGGATGATGCTGCCGATTCGTTTCTATTCAGTTTAGTCAGTGCGACTTTCACTTGGAATTTTAATATATCCCCTTCATCTCTATTTATGGGTATTACAGTTTGCTATTTTTTGTCGTGGAAAGGAATCAACTATAAATTCATCGCATCGATGAAGCATTTCGAATTTCTCTAATATGAGCTTTCTAACCTTAGATTTTATACATCATTTTGAGGAGGATGTCTTTGTCCTCTAAATTTTCTTAAATTATTATTCATTTTTCGAATAGTCGTTCTCAGTCTCTCTATTTCTGTGGTTCTTCTGTAGCTTGTCTGCATTTGCTTCTTGTTTCCTTGGCATTTTCTTGGATTCCGTTCCCTTCTTGGCATCGTTTTCTGTATCTTTTGCATAATGTCAATAATTTCATTTGAGATCCACTTATTTTTTTCCATCAGTTTTCTTTGAAATGATGTCATTTGCTGATGTTACTAAGGCTTCATTTATTTCGCCACATTTGGGGCTTCCATTTCTAATTTACCCCACGTATTCTTTCAATCTGTCCGTGTATTTTTCTAGTATGTTCACGATCTGATTTAATGCAATCTGTGTCCGTAGTAGGTTTTTTAACCACTGAAATTTCATTCTTCTTTTATATATCACCGTGAGAGTTTTACTACTACAGTCTGCACTTGGAGAAGTTTTAAAATAAACAACTAATTAGTGTTGGGTTTACTTCAAACAAGGTTTTGGTTATACCTTCATTATTCGCTGTGCACTACGGAACCCATCTTTTCTTCTCGGTCATTGCAATTTTCTATTCCGAAGATTCATTCTTTTAAAAATCTCTTTGACTACTTTTTATTATTATTATTGTTACCTCGTAGTACTTCTTTTTTTGTTTTACACTGAGCATTGATTTTGTAGAGTTTGGAGTAGAAAGATTCTTTTTTATTTCTCAGTGCTTTGTGTTTTCGGTGCTGCAATACTATAAACAATATAATGAAGAGTTTTCCTTTAATTTTGACCATGACGACTCATTTGGATATCTGGCAGTATCCTAGAACGTAATTCCTTATGTATTGGTTCATTTTCAAGCCAAATCCCATTTTATTTTTTTATTTTTTACCACCTCGTGTATATGATACCTGTGATTGTTACTGACAAAATTTCTGCTGTTTGAGTATATAGTTTTGCATATTCTTAAACTGCTGATATTAAATATGTTCATATCCGGATTGACATTTTCTAGCTTTTCACTGTTGTTCAGCATTCTGATGCTATATTTGCTTATTTTCTTTATTTTAATTTTTAATGCAAGCAGGTAGTGAATAATGGTCCGGTGATACCTGATGCACATATCGCTTCATTTCTGGTTCAGAGTGAACAGTAATTGTGACACCTATTTCCCATATCCTTCCATACTGGGAGATCAGTTAGTTCTTGTGCACTTAACACCATTCATGCCGTTGGGTTTAATATACTCATTTTTTCAAAGCAATGAATTTTCTTGGGAATAATATCGACGAGATTTCTCGTTGCTTTTCACAGCGATTTATCGAGACACCACTTTTAGTTAGCTGGGCTTTGATTCCCTGAGAGTTTTCCCGCCCATATTGTAGATCTTATATTTCGCACTACCTAATATCACGCCTCATTCACAATAACATGGCATGGAATAGCCAGTTTAGACACTGATATTAAATAATTGTAACATCACAGAGGTATAAATATATACTTTTTAATTTATATACTTACCTATGTCGTTTTAAAAAGGAGCAAAGTTTGTAGGTGTAGTAGATGATTGGTTCATGGGACCGTATTAGTAAAGTAGTAGAGAAAGGAAAAATGTGTTTATAATTGTCAAAATCTTTAAGTTCAAAAATACACATTTTTCTAATAGAGTCCAGCATTTAATTTGAATATTATTCTATTGAGTAACGTGAAATTTAAATTAAACTATAAAATTATCCAAAATAGATATTTATAACGTATAATAATTTTAAACACTCTTTCAGTTTATATATATATATATATATATATATATATATATATATATATATTAAATAGAGAGAAAGAAAACATATGTAGAGTGACACAAAAAGAAAGATTGGGCGGCGAGCCACGAAACTTAGTCAGAGTAAAATGCAGATGTGTGAAGAGATACTTCCGGCCATTTTAATGTCAATATTTCTTCAAATAAACTATGAAGACGAGTAGAAATCAAAAATTTATGCAAATTTTACCAAACATATTTAAATTACAATGCTATGAAATCTTTCAAAAAATAATATATCGTTCTTACTATAAAGACAGTGTTTCAGTAAAATGACTCACAAAAACGCAGAGAATCTAGTTCACACCTGTCCAAAATTTTGTGAATTTCTACATTTTGATAACATTTGAGCTTATTTTATATTTTATTTCCATAATTATTTACTAATTTATTATGAAGTATTTCTTCTTTTGACGTTCTAATTCTGTTACATCGACCTGACTGATGAACTAGCTCATCGTGAAAAGAGATTAATACCTGATCGCCATTGCAAGTATATTACACACTTAAGATATTTCTTTCCGCAAGGTAATTTGTTCATGAATGTTTATACAGTACGGTAGTATACAGAACACTGTGCATATTAACTTTCGCAAGTCATTAGTAGATGTCTACATTGATTCGTTTTTCGTATTTTCAACTGATTATTTTATTCAGTTCACTGTTTTAATTTATTTTTTTTAATTTTTCCAAAAACTGAAATTTCCGCAATCGAATCTTTTGCTTAAACTACAATGCTCACTACTAGGATTTTGTGGATGTTTTTTAAATATATTTTATAGCCCATTCTTTGGCGGGATTTTTAACGCCGATAAGTTTGTAAAGATAGGAAGTAATGTATTCTATGAAGCATTTCTGGTGGTACATTAAATATATTGTAAAGAGCGCGTTTTTTTTTTACTGAATATTTTCACATCATTTCCAATACCTAGAAAAAGGCTCTTGGAAAAGCTTCCAAGGGGATATCTTACGGATCAGAATTGATTAAAAAAGATCAATGTTTGCTTAAACAGATGTGTTGCTATCTCCTCAGCCGTATCTCTTATTATTTTTATTTTTAGTGAATAACCAATCAGCACTTTATGCGCATTACCCTTCATCCAAATTCTTTATAGCAAACAAAAACCGATTACAAAAAGCCATCTTAAATCCTCATTGCTTCTACAAAAGATTTAGTTGGTCAACAATACGAGACTCCATCTCCTCAAGAGATTTCTGACATGAATCTAAGGAGAAATGATTAATGGTAGCAGAAGCAACGTTCATGACCGTATCCAAATTCTAAATTGTTTAACTTCGTAATGTTCATTGAGCGTAGAATATTTTCTTAAAATTAACATCGATTCTAAGACGTTATTTACGATACGGACAGGAAACTCATACAGTTTACAGAATCATATATTGGATAAGTAAATTTGTAATATTTGACTTGGGAAAGACGAAGCATATTTTAAGATTTCATTTTGATTATATTGTCAAATTTTAGATCCTCCTCGCCAGAATTTTTTTTAGCTACACAAGTGTTAATATATCGTTTTGTGGAAATTCTTCAATTATACAACTGTCTCATTAGTATACATTTTATTCAGCTCAGATTACAATTACTGAAATATTTAATATTTCGTAAGATGAGAGGTTTTTCTTCATTAAATGACAACTTCCACAAATTCAGAATCAAGCTCTATAACATGATTCCCTTGAAGATACCTTATTTGAAGCATTGGTTTTGTTAGTAGTATTTCTAGGTATTTTTAAAGTAATATTCAATATTCTAAACCATTTTAAATATATATATATATCTTAATATACACAAATCTTTCAATCTATATGAAACTAGCAGTATAGCCCGGCATTGCTCTGGTGTAGTGAAAGCTTTAAAACTAATTCATGGTACTGGAGCTTAGACACTTTGGACTTTGGCACGAAAGACTAAAAAGCAATAGTTGTTTCCAGTTAAAGCGAAACCATAGACTGAAAAAAAATGAATGGATGTAAATCAAATTTTGATTTCCTGGTATCGATATCAAATTTTATGCACTATTGTAAGAACTGCAAACTTGAATCATCTGAATATCGTTTCTTATGTCTTTGTCTATGAGTGTATTAAATTTGATTAAAATCGGCCATCTTTTCTATAAACCAATTTTTTCGATTATCGATTTTTGATATTTATCGGGGGTACCTCTACACAAAACTTAGCTAAGAACACTCGCAGATGATTATAGTACAACTATGTAAATTTTCACATATAAGGTATGGTAATGACACAATGTTTAGAGAATACACAGAAAGATATTAAAAACACCGATAGAAAGTAGTGAAAAAGCAAAGTTAAAAAACAATTGCAAGAAGACAGAATACGTTGTTGCTAGAAAAGAAGAACCAAGCATGCAAATGATAAATGTTTGATACCAAAATAAAGCAATATTTACATTATTCTGACTGTTGTCCTCATCTTTGTTTCCATTTGTATGACGTTTCGGCCGTATGTACGCTCCATCTTTTTCAGGCGATAAAAGTTTCGAAACGAACCCTTTATTACAAACACTGGGGTTTATCATTTTCATTATTTGCGTAAAGCCTGTATTTAAGTTCATGAGTTGTTCACCACTTCTGTGGCCTGGTATTGAACTCACAACTCTTTGGGTCAAGTCACAGGAACTAATCAACCACTTAAGGACACATGGCCTAGTGTATATTGTCGTTGGTTAGTTCCTCAGCCAAAAATATGCCTGGAGACATAGCCTCGAGCAAGTTCCTCTCCTCCCAAAGAAAGAATTTCCTATAGGCTCGAGTTTAAATGGAACACTTTATATTTACCCTCAGTCTACCTACTGAGACGGTATCTGGGGCCTTTTCAAACTTTACATAGGGAAACTGTTCATGGATACTCGGGTCAAGGCTCAAAATTTTCCCAGCCGCTATCAACGCGTGATCAGGAACTAAAACTCAACTGAGTCTGTCCGTAGACAGAGCGTCCACTTTGGGGAACACTACCCGAAGGCAGAGAGCTTTCTTAGCCGAGTCTTAGTTTGTAGACTGATTCAGACTTAGATGTTCTTCGCCTGAAGAGATTCATTTCATGAAATTTCCTGTTGTCCACTATGGAATTCATTTATTATCTGTTTTTATAATATGAGAAGTATTTTTTTTATTTGTGTAAACATTTGTACTCAATCACATAGCGAATAAGCGTTCAAGCTTGGATATCATTCTAAAAGTCAATTATTAATTATTTTCTTCCACTTTTTAGTCCTTTGGATATTCATTCTAAAAGTCAATTATTTTCTTACACCTTTTAGTCCTTTTAAACATGTTTTAATTTTTATTTTATTTGTTCCAGGGTGACTGATAGTTCACCTTCTACATTTTATAATATATTTATAATTTCTTTTCTAATTTTTAATGGTGCAATCTCAAAATCCTCTAACGGTTCAGTATTTATTTGTCATAAATCTTGATAAAACATGCCCATGTATACAAATTGGGGTGGTTGAAATTCCATCAGAAAATCTTAATTTAATAAAATGGTACAATATCGTTTTATTTTATACGATGTATGCGTAAAAATCTTTTCCTTAAGCATAAATTGAAATAGAGATTTGTTGCCTGTCTGGAAGCAGAAATGCCTCCCCTATAGAAAACGGTGCTTTTTTATCATTGAATTGCTAACGTATCTTTTGCGATCTAGCTGATGTTATTTTTCCGTCGGTAGTATCGAACGAAATGCATGTGAGATGACTTTCCCGTTACCACCATTGTCATCATTAAGCAGAATTACTTATCCTATAGTATAGTCACTAGCATCTGAATCCAATTCGATTTGTGCATGAAATCGTTGTACGCTTATTATACACCTGAATTAATATTTACTAGATTTCTTCAAGCGGCATCTGACATTCGTCATACATTTTCCACTTTACGACATTTTATAGTCAAGTTTTCTTTTGGAAGGCTCAGATTTTACATATTAGGTTTGTAAATTTGATAATATTATTTAACAAGTCATCGACAACGATGGATCTGGCACATTTCATTGTTTATTTTTTCCGCCGAATTTCAGTCCGTAGACAGTGTCCTAATGTTGTCATACTCTGCGCGAAAAACAGAATTCTGTGTGGGTACACTCCGGTCAATAGTCAAAATTTACCCAGCCCTATTATTCTAAATCAAATCTCTGAGCGAAGACAGTTCAAGCTTGAGAGGTACTCTGCTCGAAGACAGTAAGTTTGAATGATAGTTGCGAGCTTTCTCAGAAGACAGTATTTAACGAAAGTCTCAACACTGATATTTGATGTGACACAAGGTCGTTTTTATCGACTGAATCCGAATGCGTATATTAGATCCAAGTGTCCATATTTACCAATCCATCGCAATCATATTATCAGGCAGTTTGGGAGTTTCAATAATTATCAGCCGAGTCTCCGTCTGTAAACAGTGATCCGCATGAATTGGACTCTGCCCAAAAACAGAGAGCTTGACTTGCAATTGCGAACTTTCTCGGGGCTCTGATTATTTTCCTATTTTTTTACTGAGACGGTATTATGTTACATAAGGTAGTGTTTAATCCAAGGCCACGTACTCGCGAATCGATCATATTGAATTATCTGTTATGAACCCTGGATATATATATCAAAATCACACCAATGAAACGGTATGTGACACAGACTGGTTTTAACGTAGCGAAACCAAACCCGTACACTCCTGCCTCGTGTCATAAGATGCCATCCCATATACACACTAGATCAGGCTTTTTGCATTGTTTATTTTACACAACATTGTATACATTCGTAAACAGAGCCCGGCTCTGTCGTACTCTGTCCGTCGACAGTGACCTTTAGAAATGAGAGTTTTCTTGTTACTTTTGAAATTTACCGCAATGAGAACACATCTAATTTAAATTAACGTAGAGAAATATCGCCTAAACTAGGGTTAGGGATAAAGATCTACACTTCAAGAAATTGCAGGATCGGGCACATTGATTTGTCTTTTTATTTCCATTCAAGTCTAAGTTCATAGACAGAGATCCGACTGCCTCAATTATGCCAGGATAGAGGAAGCTTGTTCTTAAATGAGTATATTATTGGTTCTCTGGATATTTACCCAAAGAAAATCTACTGATAAAAACGATCTTGTGTCACGGGAAGTGACACAAGATGGTTTTTAACGTGGGATTACGAGCCCTGATACTTTGGGCAAGGTCAAAGTTTATCCAACTACTCCGGGGATCTAACACTTCGCATCGTTAAATCTACGACATAGACAAAGCCTACACTGAGTCGTACTCTACGCAAAGAATGCTAGGAATTTCTGAACTCTTCATATTTCCACAAAATCTCCCCAGTGCCATGAAATGGGACACAAGGTCAGATTTAACATTGGAATTTCGAGCGGATGAACTCGGGTCAAGAATCAGAATTTACCTAGAAAACTAAAGCGCTGGCTCACGAAATAATTTTTTTTTATTTTTCCTCAGCAGAGACTCTAAACTATCTCCGTAAATATAGTCAGCGTTGAGTCGTATTCTGCCTGAAGTCAGAGAGCGTGATTGATTTTGAAATCTTTCGAAAATCGTGTTATTAGTTCCAAGTCTCACAAATGAGACGGGATATTGGATAATTCTGGTGGGACATGGTTACTCTAGCTCGTAAAAGCAGACAAATGGTCAATATGTAGCCAACCCCGAAAATGGGTTTCGCACTATAAACATCTCATCCGAGGCACTGTCTTAGTAAATGCACTACCTGAATCAGAAGACAAAGTGAATGAATGACAGTTGCGAGCAATTTTGGAACTCTTCGTAGATAACCACTCTCCCCACCCAGACGAGATATGTCACATACTCCGGATTAAAAATGGTAACGGAGGTGCGTACATTCGGGTCAAGGATAAAATATGACAGACAATTGTGAGCTCGCTGTAAACATTGAATATTTACTTAAATAATCTATCTGAGGTCTGAAGTGACACAAGGACGGGTTTAACCTGGTGAATTGGAGCACATAAATTCGGGTCAAGTGTCAAATTTTACCCAGTCCACTGCACCCGAGTGATTATGAGATTTGCATTGTTTTTTTGTTTTTTTTGTTTTTTTTTCAGGCAAGTTTCTGTGCGTAGACAGATCCCAGTCAAAGACGTACTCTAACAGAGGAAAGGCAGGTTGATTGTCATTTGTAGGCTTTATCTTAACACTAGATATTTGCCCAAACTCTCGCTTCCAAGAATCGATATGACTGATGTTGACGTTTAACATGGGAAACACAAATGCGTGCAATCCGTCCAAGGGTCAATATTTACCTAGTCTCCGAACTCGGGTGATTAGGTAGTTTGCATTGTCTAATTTTCTCAGCGAAAAAATTACATTCAAGAGTACATAAATGGAGCTGACATATAATATGTATTGCTAAGTAGGGGGGAAATCTGTCAATTTCAGTAAATATATGGTTGTTCGTAAATATCAGATATATGAATCAAACTTTATACTCGAGTTAATGTATTTAAAAAAAGGTTTAAATTAGTTAAAATAGCAATACATTCCCGCTGTTGTGTTACAAATTTATCTATGCCTTTATGATAAAATTCTAAAATCAGATATTTTCCGGAAAACCTGATATCTGACACGCAATTCTATATTCACGAGTAAGATCAGAGATAAGGGAGTATTGCTTCCATATATAGGAAACTGCTGCACATATTTTATATTTACATTTAAATTCATCTTCCCTATCTAAAATTATATTTTTATTAGATATCCTCGGCTAGTTTTGATGTGAAAGACTCTTCGTAAAGCATTGGTCCGATATTTAGATTTTACATTCATCATTAGTTATTTATGGAGACCTCATTATTTCATCCCTGGGTTGGTTGTCTATATATAACGGTGTATCAGTTTCACCATTTCTTAACATATCATCTGAAGAAGAACAGTATTGTTCTGAAATATGAACATTTTGTGTAATGGTATTATGCTTTTCTAATCCATAGCAATAACAAAATTATGGTATTAAGCTCTACATTGCATCGAGCAATGTTTACAAAATAATTGCTTGAACAGTGAATTTTAATCGACGTGTACTTTGAGTTTTTGTTATATATATATAATGCATAGATAGACATATATTAAAATAAACATTGATTTCTTTTCTTACTTATGGCACATCTCTTGTTTTGTTACACCTGAGGTGTATTTTACCAATGAGATCATACCTCTATGAACTTACAGTTTTTTTTAAATTTTTAAAAATTTTCTCATAAAATCATTTGAAAAATTTAAGTTAATAATATTTTAATATCTCTGAATATGATTGTTAAATGAACAATGTCAAATCAAAACACTTTTTAACACCTGTTCTTTTCTCTAATATATATATATATATATATATATATATATATATATATATATTGTCATCCGCAGAAAGATCTGTTTCGCCGTATTACAGCTCATCAGTACGGTTAGACTCCGATTGCTTTTTTTTACCCAGGATTAGAAACCCGACCGCAATGGCCTCAGTCGGCGACTCTACCCCTGAGCTATGGGCGTTCGGTGGAAGTATGCAGACTTTTTAGCGCATATCATTATACGTGCCCAATAGCTAGAGCGCTCTAATTCATTTCACTGAATGAGCGAATATATATATATATATATATATATATATATATATATATATCATCTACGCACCGTTCATTCAGCAACGAATTAGAACACTCTCAGCTATTGGGCGTGTGTATAATGATAATGTACACGTTAAAACGGCTGCCTTCTTTTACCGAACGCCCATAGCTCAAAGGTAGAATGGCTTACTGACGCCAATTAGGTCGGGTTTCAATCCTGGGGAAAAAGCAATCAGATGTCTAACCGTACTGTTTAGCTGTGATACAGCAAAACAGATTTGTCTGCGGATGACTATATATATAAACATTGTAGAATATAAAATGAGATTTAATTATTTACATATTTGCACATATTTTGAAATATTGGCGGAACTTGCATTAGTTTGTGTACTGAAAATTCTTGACACGTCTGCATGTATAAAAATTTACATCCATCTTTTTCTAAGTGTATAAAATCAATACAAATAGTGTATGATTTTATGAAACCTGTGTATGTGTGAACGAAATGGAAATATATATTTCATTGCAATTCATACCATTTCTCTTTCACAAGTATCTTCCCAAATACAGTAAAGCATATAAACCTATTGAACGAGAAGTTTGCAGACAAATCATGACGTCTCCCCTTAAACTTCTTAACAGGTAGAAATTAAGCAATCACTACACAAACATCAACGAGCTAAATCCGAGGCATAATTAAATTAGTTTAGAGTTGCAATACTTAAATCACCTAGACAAGAGCAATTCTGACAGTTATATGCTGAAACCTTGGAGACTGGTATCAGAAATCTCTCGGGCGTTGATCTAAGATTTCTAATGACTGTTATCGCCATCGTTGTCTTGTTGAAGTAGCCATATTCAATATACGGTCTGTAAATAGTTATGACCAGTAGAATTATAGATGTCCCCTCTAGACTTGCAGAGCTTATATATACTGTGTTGGTATTATCCAATTAATATTCCTGGGAATTAAATTATGGACTAAAATATTATACAGTATGTGATTGATAAATTGTCGCTTTAATTACGAAAAAATGGCAGACTTGTTATGTTAATAAATGTGTTTACCAAAATTACAAAAACATGTTTGGAAATAATAAATAATAAATGTATTTAACAAAATCGACATTAGCTTCAGCTACGCCTCAATATGACTAATAGACCGTTTCTGGCAGATATTCCGTGAACTCTGCCTTAAACCTTTTGTTCAGTTCATATTCATAGCTAAAACCACTGCTAAGAATGTTGAGTCACTGTGTCGATCCAGGACGTTCTTTCCGCCTGAATCCATCCTGCATATATACAAGTCAAACATTCGACCGTGCATGGAGTACTGCTGCCATTTATGGTCAGGCGCCCCTGCCGCTCACCTCAGAGTTCTCGACAGGCTCCAAAGAAAAGTTAGTAATGTGATAGTTGCTGACGTGACGGCTCGACTAGAGCCACTTCCCCACCGACAAGATGTGGCCTCCCTTTGTCTGTTCTATAAGTACTTTCATCGCTTCTGCTCAGATGAACTTAAGTCACTGGTGCCTTCTCAACAGGTGTTTACTCGTGCAACCAGAATGGCAACTGGGTACCACCAATTCACAGTTAGGTTAGCCAAATGCAGACGACAATTTTACTCCTACAGCTTCTTCTCTCGCACTTCACACTTGTGGAACTCGCTCCCATTGCTTTTCTGACAGCTACAACCTCCAGAAATTTAAATGCAATGTAAATACTTATCTACTAACCACTTTACTGTAGCCCTTCCCCCACCCCGTATATCCTTCCCTTTCTCTCCCCCCTTGCAACTGTCATCACACCTGCATTTTCATCTTTCTATTGCTTCTTCATAATTGGTTTGTAATCCTCTTCTTCCTCCTCTAATTAAATTTATTTCAGTTAAGTAGCCCCCCGCACGGGGTGAAATGATTAAAAGATTATATTTGGTATTAAACAGAGTTTTGTTGGTATCTCGCTCATCAGCCCTTCACATGTCATAATCAAGTGTTGGATGTTGTGGTGTTATATGGTCAGATATATCGGCTCTGAAATTGCATGACAACCGTAAATCTGTTTTCCTGTTTGTGTGCCATTGTGCAGAAACCTATTGATAGATATCCGAACTTTGATCAGCCCAATCTTGACCCAGAGAATATTAACTCTTCAGAGTACTTAATGTAAGCCCCAGTCTTGAGTCTTGAGTACCTCTGGGAAGATGAATTTGAGGCATAATTCTTTACAATCATTTGAAATACAAAAATTCTAAAATGTTCGTATTCGAGCCTCCATAGCGAATGCAAACCAATACGTAATGCCGGTTCCAAATCCCTTTTTCATACAGACGGTTTCTTACTGACTTTATTATGCTGTCCACTTGAAAATTATAAACAAACTACGTGCATATGCGAAATTAAAATGATATGGTGACAATTTAACAATTGAAACCTGTATATATGCATATAGAAAAATATTATTATTATTGCTTTTCTATCATATATTTTGTATTTTCGTCAAAATTTATTGCATTCTATGATAATAAAGTTTAACGTATTCAACATGATTGCGTTTATAAGACCCTTAATGTATGAGGTTTCTAGTTCCACCATGTGTACTGTAGTTGTGGAATAATTTTTATAAGTATAAAAATCGGGGAGCAGAGATCAAACTCCAGTTAAAATCGTTGCATTCATTTAGGCGCAAATACTCTTCAGAAAGATATTAATCCAGCTCTTCCCTCTAGTTATGGTTGGCAAACAGCTTACCGCAGAAAGTAATGGCAACTTACTGCGGGATAATCTTCTACCCAGTCAGTCATGTCTCTTTCGAGACATAATCGCCCAAAATGTGTATCATGTATGGCTCTGACCACGCACTGAGCGTTCTTAACTGGAGTACTTCGGTGCATTCATGATCACTGAAAGGTGTCCAAGTTAATCGAATATTAAAAGAAGTGTAATTTTGAAATATTTTTATATGTGTTTTGGAGTAAATGAGACTCCACCAATAACAAAAATTAGACTATGCTGAATACCTTAAATAAATAACGCCAACAGGTTTTCACCGCGATATCTACCTTCTTCAGACTATCTGTCACCAGGCTGAGAGCAATCAAGATATGGTAAAACGAATAAATACGCGACCCTGCCTTGTAGCGTGTCTAAGCAAAAATATTTTCCGGGCTTAAGTCTCGGATATCCTATTATAAATTATCTAGCCACATCGGCCCTCTTCAACAATTACACTTAATATCAGGCCTCTGAATATATAATATATATATATATTTTTGCCAAATTTTTTTTATGATTTAATTCCTCATCGCAACTGTTATAACAAGATACTAACGGTTCAAATATTATATAAAACCTGATATTAATGTTATTTTAACGAACTATCAGAAATCATTCGGGACTCTGGGTAACTATCAGTCTCCCCACTGAGGTGCCATGAAGTAAAAGAACATTTTATAATGGTAATTCTAACCTCTTAAGCCCATACATAAATTTCCCGTAAACCCTGCACAAGGTAGAATCGGGAACCTGTCTTATTTCTCACAGAGTATTATTTGCTTTTTGAATAAGCGTTATCTGATTTCCTCAAGAGGCGGAGTCTCTTACAAGGTAGACTTTGCCGCAAAAATCTGGATATTTTGCTGCCTTACCAAGGAGAAAAATATACCGGAAAGCGATTTTAAATGGAATCCCCAGGCCCTTAATCTCGGCAAAAATATCCCGTAGAAAGAGCCCAAAGCAGAGTCGGGAACCCGTATGTTTCTCCATATGAGACACAGCCGAAAGGCAGAGATTTCTAGGTTACTCTCTGCTCGGACGCAAACAGACCGGCTAGACAGATGTTACTGTAAAAATTTAGGTATCTAGCGGCCTCCCAACACATCCGATTCAAATTTTAGATGGTTTTCACAATAAGATTATGTTTCTCTAAAATTGGAGAGTGTAATTTTTTCGTCGGGAAATATAGCCGTAGTGATAATCAAGTGGAAAATACTGATACTCATTTAAATGTGTGCAGAATTGATTTCGTTTCGAGAAGTAAGCGCATTTATAAAAGTAAGGTATTTAATTGTAGTCACAATATTGTAACATGTGTATTACCAATATGTGACCTAGTTCAAAATACGTCTTTGAGAATTTCCTGTTTACTTATTACCAGTAAAGCTGATAGAAACATGTAAACAATTACAGGAATTAGGTTTTCTGAGATCTTAGAAGATGAAAGTGAGCGGAACGAACTGAAGCACAGAAAGGTTAGCTGGACTCAATCAGGGGTCTTGTTGTGACGCGATATGCACGCGGCTGGCCGTCTAATGTGACGTTCGTTCACGTTGACGGTTGTGACGATCCTAGTTGTGACACTGCCACCCGTCTGGCTGATTGGGTTGGTCGCTGGTCGTCGTGTTCTCCTCTGATGATATCGTCACAAAAGCTGGTTTACAAGACGTCTCTTGCAACAACGCGCCACTGTCCCACGTTGTGAGCTGATTCCAGATGTTGCGTCGTGCAATTTTCGTATTCGCCTTTTAGAGCCACTCCGGTCACTGGTGCACACTTGGGAAGGAAACGTTAAATCTATACCGAAAAGAAATTCGAAAATCACACGTAGCATGCCTGGTAAAATTTATTTGCTATTTGTAAAATTCGAGACGTTTCCTTTATATGCTGTGTAAAATCTAAGGTCTATATGCTGAAAATCCTAGAAATTTATTCGGAACAGACTGAATGGTTTATTCAAATTTTGGTATTTACCTACAAATATTTATTTTTAAATACATTAAGGGACAAGTGACAAATTAATAAGCGAAATATTAAAAGAAGATTTGAAAAAAAAATAAATGAAAGTTTTTCCGAATCTTCAGTAAAATGAGTTAGGTCGGTGTTCAAAGATTTTACGTGAATAAAAGGTCGACACCAGTATTTAGACCAAAACATAACGTACAGTTCGAAGCCTTGAATCAAGACAACGTTACATTACACAGATTTGATAAAAATGGGTTTAACTGCAGAAATTGACAATTTAAATTGACAAGCTATATAATTTTACGTAAAGAAAAATAAGTAAAAGATAATTCATATTTGTGTTGTTTTGTAGACTGGGTTTAATAAATCTATACAACCACATAACTAACCATTACCAAGTTCAGTGGAATCATTTACAAAATTAAAGAGAGAAAAAATCTTTCCCAAACTGGATCTTTCCAAGACATATTCTCAATATATTTTTGAAGAATAATGTTCAGACTTAATCATTATAAACACGCACAATATTTTGTCTAAGTTCCACCGATTCTATTTGGAATCAAATTTTAACAAACTATACCTGTGAATTTTCATTTTGAAGACATATAGATGATATATTGATCACAATATATCTAAAGAACAGCTTAATGGACATAAAAGATAATTGTTTATAAAAATACGAGAATCAGGGTTCAAAAGAAGTAAGGGAATGTCTGAAATGTTTTTTCTAAAATCAAGTACTTAAGTTAAATTAGACTGTTCAACAAGATTTTTGCTGTCGAAAAACAAAACATGTGCTTTAGCTAATTTGCTGGTGTTAATTTAGAAAATGAATTAAATTTTCATTTTTAACTACCATTTTTGCGATAGTGAAATTACTCATTTTTAGAAAAAAGAATGATTAATGGTCTTCGCTGATCGCATCATGTAGTTAATAATGATCGTAGAAACGCATCAATTTATAGTTAGTCCGGACAATTTATGCTAGCACCTGAAATAAAATATATTTATGAGAAAATCCTTTTTGTGAGAAAAAATTTTAAAACAGAAGTACTACATTATTCTAATGTAAGCAATAGAATAGCGCTACCAGAGACGGTGGCACAAACGAGTGCTGGTTGACCCTTACTAGAATAACAAAAGGGAAATAACATAGTACATGAGAGACCACCAAGAAAAATAATTTTTTGCCAGAGTTCTTATGTTCACGAAGATTTTATTTCTACTTTTATTTTATTATATGATTTCATGTAAATATTAGTTGGTCTTGGTATATTCAAACGTGCTATTTTTAAAGACTTATGGTCTGATTCTTATGGAAAAATAATATTTCTTATAAACAGACCAATATGTTTTTTTTGGTTGAAATAGGAGTTGAGAGGTTTTTACTCTGAGAAATATTGCCGCCAGTAATTATCATGTCTACAGAAAAGAAACGAAAAAATCTTTTAATAGTTATGCAATTTTGTACAGCAAAAACGGTAGCTAACCAAGAAAAAGTAAGTTAATTTTTCGATTTAGCGGCGTGAAACTAGTTAAAAAAGATGTTTAGTGTCTCGACATCAACTCTTTATTTTTTTCCATATTGTCTAAAAAATGGTCATCTTATTAGCTTCAGATGCTAGTGACTATTGAATAAGAGCGGATTTTTCACATAAATATCATTATAACATGAAATCCGTCAAACATGCTTTAAGTTCGCAGGAAAATTCATCGAAAGAAAATCGTTAAAAAAATTATTTGCAGTTAAGCAAATTTCACAAATTTATACAAAGGAAAAAAATTCGCTTGGAAAACTTACTCCAGCTATTAAAATTTTTCTTTTAAAAAGCGAAATTCTACGCATATAGTGAATGGATTAAACGCTGATATATCATATTATCAAATTACAATGTTAAGATGAAATACCTACCAAAAAAACGGCGGACGTGCGATCGTTTTATTGATAACAGGCACTTGAGAATAATTGATTTCAGTATTAAAAAAAGAAGTAAAAATTACAAATATTTTATGCAATGTATTACACAAATTTGCTGTTAACCTGAAGAATTAAAAGTGAAATCAGAGCAAGACATGTTATATACAAATAAAAGAATTTAGAACTCGTAGATGATTTTTATAACAAAATCATGAAATGATAGTTTCTGCCCGACAGTATACTTATGCCTGTTCAAAGAGTATTATAAAACTTTCATATTCAAAAAGTGAGTCTTAAATGATGTTCATCGGACGCATCCGTGAATTTTAGGTATGGAATATCCAATGTGATAATCAGTATACTCGAGCTAAATCAGTCAAAAGTTTTAAAGATTAATTAAAGTCTGCAGAATTTGTACACTGCCACTAATATCGCCTACCATAAAATTATGAACTTGACCAAAGGGAGATACTTCTTGGTCAATCCTTCATATATATCTTGCTTGATCAATAAAAGGATGGCATTATCGGTTGGTAGAGAAAAGGTTTACAAAGTGACCTGAAATTTGTATGCGCAAAAAAGAACAACTTACATGTATACAATCAATTTTTGATGAAATGCAAGATACGGTATATCTGTCGTCATAGTTTCTAGTATACAATTTACTGCCTACAAATTTAAATTATTTTATTAAAATATTGATTGAACTTATTAATACCTTGGCGTATCACACAAATGCAAACTTAGAAGTAGAACGTTCTGTCGGTTTTTTTAAGCGGAATTTAAAAAACATATTGTAAAAATTGAGCAAACATGCACTAAAAAATTACTGAGAGTATAATGGATAACTCCGTATCCATATGTTACCGACAATATTGATGTTGGCAAGAAAGATTAAATAGAGGCTAGAAAATTTGCTAGCAGGTTTAAAATAATAATAACTGATAAAAAAGAGAGAAAACATTCTTCAAAATGTCCGAAAATTTTTTCATAATATATAGAAATGGAAATGAAAAGTGGGAAGACGGTGTAATAAGATCACGAATTGCAAAAATTATTTATATGTCGAAAGGAAAAATTGAAAATACAAAATGCATTGGAATCAGGTAAAATATGATTCTTTGAAGAAAAGCCAGTAAGAACAAAAAAAGAACCAATTTGAGTTCTGTGTAATGTTTCCGACTAGACATCACACCAATAATTCCTTGAAGAGTCAACTATGAGTACCAGGCAAAGGTGACACACGGAAAAATAATGGTTGGCACAAAACGAAAGAAATACAAAGTTCAGTACATAGTGTACTCGCCAAATATATGAAGAAGTGAATAAAAAAAAAAGTCATATTTATAAAAAAAACAATCTGAAATAAACAGATGTTGGGTTATAACTAAGACAGAGATAACACAAATTACACCGTAATAAAGCACGCCAAAAGTGTTTAGTGACAGAGTTCAACGAAACCAAAAATTGTCATGCTCTGTCTTCTGGCAGAATAAAACTCATATGGGACTCACTATTTGAACGGAAACACAGCTGAGAAAAATACATGTAATGTGCCCAATCACTTGTTTAAGGCAACAGCCTAAATTTTGTGATTTGACCCAAATTTAGGCGTTCGTCTTACAGTTAAAAATGTATTTCTGTTACAAAAGGTGTCAGGGGAAGACTTTTGGTAAATATCCAGTGTTCCAAGAGGTCAAGAATTTATCAAGCTCTCTATCTTTGAGCAGAATACGACTCAGTATGCCTTCTGTATATGGACAAAAACTAGGCAGATTAAATTAGACAACGAAAATTCCTCAATTCCAAGATTATTTGTGCTGGATAAATTTTAACCAGTTGTCGGAGTGTACGCGCTAAAGTTTCTCACAGTAAACACGATATTGTGGCTGTGGAGCAACATTCAGGTTTCCTAGGGCTGACGCCTTTCAGGCAAATTACGATTCAGTTTGGACACTATATACGTAAGGAAAATCGGGGTAGTGTTTAAAGTCGGAGACAACACTGTGAAAAATAGATAATTCTATTCGACTGAGCCATTGTTTGCGCGGGACGGGTTAATTTTGTACTTTACACCGAGTGTAGACGCTTGGGTTTCCCACGTGTCATATTGCCTATCAATGAGGTTATATTGTCTAAATATCCAGATTTCAAAATGATTTCGTAATTTTTAAGGTCTGTGTATTCTGGTTGGATACAGCTCAATCAGAAGTGTTTCTGCAGACAGAGACTCAGTCAATAATAGACAAGTATATTTCCGGTGCGGAGTTTCTGTAAATTTGTAACTTTAGCCCTAGTATGTGACTTTGTATTCCCTCGTTTAACCGGATGTTATGCATTAGTGGAGATACTCTTGAATACTCAGATTTCTGTCAGTTTTTTACCTGCAGACGTGGTTTCGTTGCTGGATAAATCTTGAACCTTGTTCCGTGTGTACAAAATGGTATTCTGCACGTTAAATCTGACCTTGCCTCACATCTAATATCAGTACGGAGACATCGAGGAAATATCCAGTGTTCTGAGAAAACTGGCAATTTTCAAGCGCTTCAATGTTCAAGCAAACTACAGTTCATTAGTGTATCTGTCGAGAAACATAGAACCAGCTGAGAAAAATTGAAAATGTAAAGTTAACGCAGTTGCTCGTGCTGGGTATATTTTAACACTTACTTCAAGTGTACGGTCTTGGTTGCACCTCTTTACACCCAAACTTTTGTATCATCTGATCTCATTGGTTAAATATCCTGAGTTCCTAGAGAGTTCTTATGAATTTCGAGCATGGTTCTGAGTGAGTGTTTATTAGGTAACCGTTGGATTCAGGAGAGACATAATATTATAACCCATGATCTCGATTTATAAAAGCATTAAAGAAATCATTATTTTTTTAAAAAAAGGTTCAAACACAAACGACAAGTTTCCCCAAGTATCAGTTATTTATACACTAGATGGCTCATTTCTTTGATTTAATAAGAAATTGATAATATTTTCTTTTTATCTTTATGAGATTTAAACCGTTAATTATACGCTGATTCAAATTAAATAAATAAATTACCTTTAATAAATTTAGATTAAAACTAATCCACTAATCTTCTTTGTGAATGCTAAATTAAATATTCCTGTTAAGAGATTTCATGACAAATTTTACCTTATTTAAAAACAAGATGCGTCACAAAGGTTTCGATATTTCACAAACACTCCGTAATGTAAAAACAAAATTAAGAACAACCGGTCTATATTAATGTACCTTGATAAACAATTTTCTCTATATGGCTGCTTTGAATTTGGTGCTTTCTTTCTCCTGAAGTGATTGTCTTTCTATATTGTTGAACCTTTTTATAGACGATATAGTTTCCTTCATTTTCCGACAGAAATTACACAAAATAGATCATTAATGACTTGCCCTAGAGTAATCTACTCATTGTTTTATATATTTGTTAAACAACTCACACACAACATAGAAATATACCCGGCATAACATCAGGGAGAATTTAAAAAAATTAATGACATATTAGAACTTGTTAATAATACATCATTTATCTGAACACATCATAACCTTTTGATTATATTTTTTATGGCAACTACTTACAGCCAACAGCCCCTAAATTTGGATATTGGAGTAATGAAATGATATACAATATATCGACTAAATACTAAAATTTAACACATCACTCAATAATTGCTGGACCTGAAATATAGACAGCGCTATTAATTAGAAAAATCAATACGAATTTTATGAAGTACTACTCTTCAAATGCACGTGACAAAATGTTGGCACAATCGAATTATTAGTTTACGAATTACAGTTATTTAAATGAAGATACTCTCCCATATTTTCTTAAAAAATGAAAAATTTGAAGTTCGTTTGTTGATAAAGCATTGCTTTCTGATGGGAAAAAATATTGATCAAGCAATGAAATGGCTTGGGAAGTGTTATTCAAATTTTACTCCGTCAAAAAAAAGGGTTAAATGGTGGTCAAAATCCTGCAAAAAAATAAAAATCATTTGTCTAAATATTAAAGTGGCCGTAAGTAAAGTGTGCGTCTGCACGCAGAAATTTTATGATCTATAGAGCCAGGTAATCCAAAGAAAAATAACTACACAGGATTTATTATTGATGTCTAAATTCTCAAATTGAGGATGTGCGATGTGGTGAAGTAGATGTTGGCTCAGAACCAGAAATCGTAGAGCCGAGTTCGAAATTCTGTTGAATGCATTGATTTCACTTACATTCAAATATCTTTGGGGAAAAATAATTTCACTTACATGCAAATATTTTGGGGAAAATTAATTCATCTCTTCTTTCTCCAGTCATTGGTTAAAACATCGTTTTGTTTTCTTGGTTGGCAACGTGTCGAACGCGGAAAGTAATGAAAACCTTCTGCTAAGTCAGTCATCTCTCTTTCGAGACATCATCGCCCAAACGTGTATCACTTATTAATTGGCTGACAATCTGACGGAAGAAATATATTCCTTGTTTCTTATTTCATTGAAAAAAAAATGCATGAATTCTTCGAAAACGTAATGATAAATCTTATAAAGTCATCAGTTGTTAAAAAAAAAACATAATATTTAATTTTCAGCAATTGTAAGTGATATGGTTTAACGGTATAATCTGCAATGTTGGAAAATAACTGGTACAGAGCTACTGCAAAATATGGAGCTGAAATCAGAGGTCCTGTTGCA
Source organism: Ascarosepion bandense (assembly GCA_037127315.1). Classification (NCBI taxonomy): domain Eukaryota; kingdom Metazoa; phylum Mollusca; class Cephalopoda; order Sepiida; family Sepiidae; genus Ascarosepion; species Ascarosepion bandense. The sequence goes on along the minus strand of JBBBDQ010000202.1, from coordinate 7,507,882 downwards.
ATTGCGATGAGTGTTTTCTAGTTGCTCAATCAACTATAAAAAATCTGATACTTTTTCCTAGATAAATGGCGGCATTTCTCTGAAATATAAATCCACCTATTTTTACAGTGAATATTTGATAATTTCTTCAGAGATGATGGCCAACATTACAAAGATACTAGATGTTGATGCAAGGATTTTCAAAGGAAATTTTGAATAAAAGGCATGTTTAAATCAGAAAGAGATAGTTAAAATTTGAATAATGAATAAATATGTTTTAAGAATAATGAGTATATATGTTTAAAATTATTAGCACAGGGTATATTTAATATAAAAATGTCAGATGACGAGTAACCGACCTGAGAAGATTTTGCAAATGGTTGTCAGAACCGGAATGAGAGGAAGGGTAAGAAAATCATTAAATTAATAACTTCAACAAACATGTCTTTATATCTGTTGTTCTGGAGGTACACAGCGCATAAACGAGGTACAAAAAATTCAAAACCATCATTATAGAAGTTTATCTACTAAATAATAACAATTGTCTGAACGATTAATGAAAGTAAAAGATTGTTTAACAAACATTAGATATTTTTTAATTTTTGTGTATGTTTCTTAAAAATATTTAGAAATTCTGCATTTTGCGGGATTTTTGTAATATATCATATTTATTACAAAAAAAAACAAAAAAAAGTAACATAAATTATGACACATCTGGTTGGCTCTTGTTTATCGGCGAGTTATCCAAACAATATTCCTTCAGTTACAGCAAAAGACATAGAAAAAAATCAATTATTAAGACGACGATGAAAACACCTGCAGACACATACACTCACGTCTCTTAATTCAAGCGTCATCAGTATGATCATGACAGTAACTTTATTCCAGTATATCCAAAGGATCGGAAATATTTATTCATTTCGTTTCGGCTATTTTGAGGCTTGCACTGTCATTATTGGTTGGTTAGTAAGTTCGTTTCTGAGATCGATGGTTATGAATTCGATACTATAATAAAGCGCGTATATGTTGGCCTTTTTCCAAATAAATCTCACTTTCGTAAATAACTACAAGTCAGCAGGTGCATATACTTTCGATTCTCGATTTTATTTCATTCTCTATTTTCCTTTCTGTTTTCAGCGTGTATTTATCTAATTACCTGTATGATTTTTTAAAATATTGGACCATATTTACCGACTTAACAATATTTACCTCTTTCTACACAAAACATAGTAAATTGATTTCGATAACTACACATACATATACACATGTACACATGTAAGCAAATATAAACGGAGAAAATGATATTGAAACACGCACCATTCAGAATGAATCTCTTCAAACAATGAATTTTTTTTAGAAAAGAACTCAATCGAATATAATTTTTTCTATGTTAAATTTTTTACACAATGTGGTACTAAACGTGGGAAGCTATAATAAGGTAGACGTATTCATACTATTTCGGTATTAGTTCAATCTTAAAGGTCAGGACTGGACTAGCCTACATTTGTGTCAACTGCTTCTTATATGTGTAGATTTATATAATAATCCTACATTCTTTCCCACTTTTCTTTATTTTAGACAATAGAGATTGGAATAATTTTATCGCGCAAAAGGAAAACAAATGCAGTTTCAAAAACAAGTCAAACAAATTATTGTTTTTAATGTTCAAAAACGAGTCACGATACGCTGACAGCGCGTAAAAAATTTTCTCCTTCAATCACTGAAAGCTGGTTGTTTCATATTAAAAAATTTGTTATTTACGCCCATTATTTTTCTTGCATTTTATTATTTTTTATTTTTTTTAGATTTTAATTGAACATTTAAATTTTTATCTACATGTAATCTTAGAAAATTTAAATTTTTAATCTTCGACATATAAATCATTACGAAGTTGCTTCTTTTTATAATTCAATTGAACATCGAGTAAAATTAGATTCACATATATGAAAATGATATACCCTTGATGACCGCATAACGCATGAAACGCCATAGAAATATATATATATATATATATATATATATGTGTGTGTGTGTTTGTGTGTGCGTGTGTGTGTGTGTGTGTGAATATATATATGAATATATATATATATATATATATATATATATATATATGAATATATATATATATATATGAATATATATATAGATATATATATGTATTCTTTATATATATATATATATATATATATATATATAGAACCAATGCATAATAAATATACCACCATTAAAATTAATAATTTAAAAGATCGCTCAGTATAAAATTAGTGCAATGAATATTTATTATTAATTATTACTTTCGAATATGTGCAAACAATAAATTGCTACAATATTGTGCCATTTGTTTTGACATTGAAAAATCAGGTGTTTAATAATGATGGTAATAAAAGTTTTATTGAAAACACTCTAAAAAGAACACCACTTCCTTTTATTCATGGAATATATTTTTACGATGTAAAAAAAGATTAAATATTGGTTGTGGAGTAAGAGGGAAGAAAATATCAGAATATAAAAAGAGAAAAATAAATTTGTAAGCGAAAGAGAAAGCCGAAATAGAAAATGAAGATGATAATGAGCGAGAAAATATAGTGAGGAAATTAAATGGAATTATTGTGAAACATTTTGGATGGAAATGGATTGCAAACAGAAATTGACATCGGTTATATGGTGTCTCGGCTCAAATAATTTGCCATTAAAAAAGAATTGTACTCCTATAAAGATAAAGAAAACGAAGGAGGAAAAGGAAAAACACAGAAAGAGTAGAAAGTGAAGTGGAAAATAAAGAAGAAAAAATATGAGAAAATGTAGAGACGGAAAAATGTGAAGGTCAATGGAAACGGGAGAGAGAGAAATTTAAATTTTCACCGAAAGTGAATTGCAGAGACTTATAGATATCGTCTGCCCTGTTTCAATTTAAATCTTTTGTCTCTTTTTAAAATGGTGAAATCATACACAGAAACAGATACATTATTCATAAACTTAAATTAAAGGATATTTTTTAAAAATAACACGAAGATATAAACTCATTAGACCTAATGGAATAAAATTGAAAAAAGTAAAATAAATTAAAATTTAAATTTAATATTGTTAAATTAAAATTAAAATCATTTTAAAACAATTCATATAAAAATTGTTGTATTAAATCAAAAAATATCATAGAATAATAATAAATATAATAAATATAAAATATAATCTGTTAAGTGACCGGACATAGCCAAATAAAATCTTTTAAAACACTCTCTCCCAATTTTTTGTACTACTCAAAATTGCACTGTTTTCCAAAGCTAATGTAAACAAATATATACAAAGACAATATATTTTTACAAAAATTTGCGAAATGTTTTATCTCCGATGTATTTTTAATTTGTTTGTTTAAACCTTATTCAAAGTGGATATTCTTATTTGAGTAGATAATGTCTATACTTTATTTATTATTAATTGTTTTGTTAGAACATATGCTAACAACAAACTACTACAAATTTGTACATTTTGTTTTGACATTGAAAAAACAATCATCTCATCAGGCAATTAATATTGATGGTAATAAATTTTTATTGAAAATTAAAAGACAACAATTCCCATTGCAATCATTTTGTTGGTTGTTATTCATTTACACAGACACACACACACACACACACACACACACACGCACACGCACACACACACACATATATATATATATATATATATATATATATATATATACATGTATATGTATATGTAGAGAGAGAGACAGAGAGAGAGAGATTTAGACAGGTAACTGGTAAATCAAACTTCTAGCCCTATGTAAACATGGTCGTAGAACCAGGGTGTTCTGTTCGCATAATATTTTAATATATCAGAATATCTTAATGCATGGGTAAACGTGAAATGTTTGCATGTATGTGTGTGCTGTTTAATTTTCTGTGTGTGTGTGTGTGTGTGTGTGTGTGTAAGAAAATGAAAAAACAGGGAGAGAGATAGCGGGGGAAACGTTGTTCCATTCATGTGCACGAATGTGTGACTTTAATGGTGCATACACAATCGACATTCATTTGTTTTTGGTTATTCAGGTAAAATCTTAGCTTTCCAAATATTCTTGCAGATAGTGGGTGAAAACAAAAGTGATAAAAACTAACGTAGAAAACAATTGCAAGCACTTGTTTTTTCCTGAATTATTGGAAACTGAACTGTGACTTTTGCGTTGCGTTTGCTGCCAGCTGTGAAGACACAGCGGGCACCTTGCCTAAATTGTTCGTGAAGACGCCAACTTTTCACGATCCACTTTCAATATTGCCACCAGATGGATCGAGAGGCGAAGAAAACATATATAAATCAAAAGAAAAATAAAATAGGTAAATAAAAGTTAAAAAAAAAAAAAAGAAACGTCGGATATTCACTGATCACGTTTAATGAATTCAAATAAACTTCGTAATTTTATGTTCTTTCTCTTCCGGAACACAAAACAGACATATTAAAATGAACAACTAAATCAATTAAAATAAAATTTAAGTGCAAAACTTGGCAAGTAATGCTAGTAAACTGTCAAGTCTCTGTCCAAATTGCAGTAATTTTGATATTTTTTTTAAATAAAAAATGAATTTATCGTCTGAAAACTGAATTTTTTTGAAAATAAAGGCAAACCTAATTTTTAAACCAGACAAATAGAATACTTTTTAACAGCAGCCGCTTCACTGATTATATATTTTATGGAGATATTGACTGCAGGCGTAATGATAACCAATAATGCAAACATGCGACTATGTCCTAGACAACATGTCAGTCAATCAGTAAAGGGCCATACGTAATACACTTTTGGTCGATCTCGAAAGAGACATAACTGACTGCGGTAGATTGATTTCCCTCCAAGGTTATAGAACACAATCTGTCCTTTCATTTAACCTATAACTGAAGTGAAAAGATGGATCAATATCTTTCCCAAGGATATTTGCGCGTAAGTAACTGCAAGGAATTCAAACTCGGCTCCACGATTTCCCGTACCGAGCCTATATCCACTGCACCACAACACATATGTATGCGTTGAGAAATACTCTTATAATTAACACATATTGCTTTTTTTGTAGTGCTCATCAATGTTATTAAACCAAAAAATATTTTTTAAGGTGTAAGAATTTATTTTGAAGATAATGATTAATTATTGACAAGATTCAATGCAAAGTGTGACTGCACGATACGGAAATATCAGTGACGCACCATCTGTGAGAAAAAGTGTTCCAAGACACAATTCACTTAGCAGCCTGAAATTTGAAAATAGGATTTTGTACTTTTCGGTATTTGCGTCGGGGCCTCCAAATTAACCCTTCAGAACATTTGTTAATGGACACGACAATTTGTTCATCTCAATATATCTGAATAAATCTGAATTTTCGGCAAAAACTTCATCACAATAAGAGGAGATAAGTAGCAATATATATATATATATATATATATATATATATATATACTACCGATTATAAGTTTGTAATCACCCACATTTTTATCAGAATCAAATTCGCCAAGCTGATGTCAAGTAAAAATGTATTCTTTTCAACTTAAAGGTAAATATTTACTCAGTTTGCTACTTATCTCCTCTTATTGTGATGAAGTTTTTGCCGAAAATTCAGATTTATTCAGATATTATTATTACGGTATAATTTATTTCTGTGAATCATATTACTACGGTTTAAATCCCAATAGCATTGAAAAAAGAGCGCAGGTTGATATACTTTCGAAAGAAGGATATTCTGTACATGTTATCGCTAAAAAATAAAGCCTATCAAAAAATGGAGTGCGTTATTGCCTTCAACGACTTCGTGAAACTGAGTTAAATATTGACAAGAAAAGATCTAGTAGGCCCAGAATAACATCTATTGTAGGGGATGGGCACTTGATCATATCAAGCAAGAAGAATAGAAGAAGAACCGCTCCCGAATTAACAATTGAAATGAATTCTACATCCAGTATCTGTTACTACTGTTATGAGCCGACTTCATTCTGCGGCGCTTAAAGGCTGTGTAGCAGTTAAGAAACCTATATTAATGAAGGAGAATAAGGGAAGAAATTGATCGTACAGTTCGTTACATGACGAAATTCTCTTTTTTATGATATTAGTGTACCTGCCGTTAGAAATAAATAAATATCTTGCCATGCACTGGTTTTAGTATTGGTGCAGTTTAACTGATGTAATATCGATCTTATTTGGCTATTTATAACGTAGCTTGTTAAAATATTAGCCAGGAATAGGACTTTAGATATTTATATTTAGCATGTTTTTGTATTTTTTGTTTTCTTTTTATCACTGTAAATTTATACATTTTGACACTTTTACTCTTTTAATTGTGGGGGATTGGTTTTCCTTTTTGTTTTTATTTCTGTAATAATGTTTTCAATATAATATTGTTGGGTTTTAAGTAAAAATGAAAGAATTCTATTTTGTTCTTAATATAAATTTCAAAGAATAACAGTGTGTTATTTATTAATAAGTTGATTTTTAGAGTTCAAGTTCAATACTATGTCAATAATATAAAATATCGTTGCAGTAATTTGTGAAGATTTTATATTGATTGATTTCTGGAACCTATTACTTTTAATCGTGTCGTGTAAATGTTAGAGAAGGCTGTACAAAAGAGGTTGCTAATACTATGTATATTGATTTGGGTGCTGAGATACGCTTTATGGTCATATACAGGTGCAGCACAAAATTTCAACTAAATTACGCAGCAATAAAATAACAGTTATATCTAATTTTAACAGATATATTTACATACCTAGAAATACTAAAGAGTAAATCTATTCAATGAAATCTCTATTTCAGAATCGCCTGATACCCTTCTGGACAGTCTCCTTATTTTAGTCGAATGTTACTATAATCGTTATCTTTAGTTCATCTTTGGTGTTACGAACAGTTTTGTTGTTATCATGCTCAAATGCACACTACACATAATATTGAAGATGGTTTTTGTCTGAAGCGTTAGATGGCTAATGATAAAGGGTGAGGTCGTCGCAGAAACTGTCTGAGAGCAATGTATTCTCCTGCTTGTGTGAATAGGTGCAATATCCTGTTGTCAAAACATAAGATAATCTAAACAACACCTTCTTGACACAGGGCAGCACTACCTACTCAAAACTTTTGATGCTTTCTTCGTATTGAGTCCGAGGCTCTCACGAACAAATTTCAGGAGTGCTTTTCTTCTAAAGATAAGAATGTGTTTTTAAAGCTCTCGTACGTTCTTAATCATAATTAGGTCCATAACAACTCTTTCTGAATTTTATTCATCGTCCTCAGATTAAAAACCAGACACTCAGAACAGTTTGTATTAAACCTCCCGAATGCCAGTAAGTCCATTATTACTTTCCAAATTTATGGCAGATTGGAATTTCGTCATTTTTTCTCACGGACGGTGCCTAACTGTTCCCATTATACTGTGCAATAGGAGATCAAAATATGTCTTCCAGTATCTAAGCTAAAAAAGTCAATAAAACAAATGAAAGAATACTGAATTATTAAATGATATAAGTCTTTTTATATGACAGTGAATTCTGAACCATTTTCTTACATGTAGAAAAAAAGATTTGAAACAAAAGAATTGTGCTCCTACAAAAAGATGCTGATAATAACATAGAAAAAACACGTCAAAATCGACAAATTAGTGATTATAGAAACAAAATACACAAATTTAATTAACATCTGAAACAATCGGTGCAAATTATTAGGGCACATAATGAAGAACAAGTTGTTTTTAATATGCTATCCACGGAACAGATTGATATTAAGACGACAGTAGTTAAACGCATAAAAAAGATTTGGTGAGACAGAGTTTCGAAATGATAATTAAAAAATAAATTTATTAAGAACAAATTAGAGCAAAGAATTTTGGAGTCTCATTATCAACTTTGTCCTAAAGATGCATGATGCAAAAGAATAAATAGTAGTACTAGAAATAATTGTTTTTACGATAATAATATTTCTTAAGAGACTGAAAAGAGCGAATCTAATTTACAGCATAAACACGCATAGTACATTTTTTATAGACTTTGCCACTTCAGGAATTAGGAAATCAAGAAATGTCGTCATTCATTGTCATTTGTAAAGCCCGTATTTTTACTCTCGTCTCATCACTGTTAAGCCAAATATCGACACAATTTTGTTATGCAGAACATTTTTTAACTTTTCTCTTGCCATCTCTATGCCATGTATCTTTCAAATTTTTGACGTTTCTCTCGTGATAATGTGAAAACTTTTTCCGATGAAACGTATAAATGTTATTTTAGTTTCACTTTTCTATAAAACTCTGTTGTTACAAACTCAATCATCTGCATGTTTGCTTGGAAATCCATCGTCATCTCGGATAATCATTTACTGCATTCAGATCCCGGTGGTGTGAGTGAACGTCATGGACCTCTCTCGTAACTGATACAGATGTGGTTTGCTGTCCCTATGTCTGTCTTTATATATATATATATATATATATATATATATATATATTCGATAAACCATTTCAAGTAAGATTACGAAAAGACGTTTCAAGATTGTTTTCATTCATAACTGATTTTCCCACGCGAGTTGACAGTTCTTATTGTTGTAAGTGGTTGCTAACCACAGCTATATTATCCGTCTAGTCCAGCTATCCTTCTATACTTGAGAAAAAGAAGAGATGAATCCACAGAATTCCAAAGGATAGCATGTGAGTTAATGTAATGAATTTGATTGTAATTCGAACCTGGTTTCCTCATTTCTAGCCGTTATATATTACGCCACCGTGTTACAATAAATACAACATTGATCAATACAAATGTCCTTCACCTAAAAATCAATAAGGTAAAATTAAAAAATACATACTTTAATTGTACGAAAATTAATTGCAATATTATTAAACACATTAATATATTCTTTAACTGAAGAACTATAAACAATCCGACATATTATAATAAATATTCCGCATCCATATGTATCATTTTACTGAACAAATCGCTGACCTGATATATAGAGGGCGCTACTAGTATAATTCGTATTATTTTCATTAAATACTAACCGTTAAATTGCATCTGAAAAAATTTGTGCCAAATCAGATTTATTAGTTTACAAGTTAAAGTCATTTAAATGAAGCTAATGCTGCAAATATTCAAAACAATGGACAAATCTGAATTCGTGACGAGCTAACATATTGTTCAAGAATAGCAATGTCTTGATAGAATTTATTCGGACTCTGATCTGTCAAAAACAACTGTTAAAGGATGTATGTTGACATTAAACGTAATCATAGAGACTCAAATGTGGCTTAAAGCTCAGGTCTACCAAAATAAGAATAACCTTGGAAAACACACACACACACACACACACACACACACACACACACACACACACACACACACACACACACGCACAAACAAACAAAAACTTGTTTTGGCCAAACATAAATTAAAGATGCTTTAAATGGCAGAGAATTTAAACATATCAGAAGCAGCGTATTCACCATTTTGTATGAACATTTCTCAACGAGAAAGGTGTGTTTTTTGGGTGCCGCGTTTACTCACCGTTGATCAAAAACAACAAAGCCTCGAATATTCAGAGCTTTGGTGGCAACTGTTTCAACGCAGCAAGAAGTGTTTTTGCGTAAATATGTTACACTGGATAGAATAAGTATCCATCATTTCACTACTGGGTCAAATCGAATGTGAGCGGAGTGGACAGCAACGAGTGAAATCCGTCCAAACGACTCAAGTCGCAAAAATCAGCAGGCAGGTAATGGCCTCAATATTTTGAGATGCGCACTGTATTTTGTTAATCTATTACCTTGAGATCAATAGCATATTTCATATATTATTACTGGTTCTTTTAAAGAATAAATCGCCAAAAGGCAGCCAGAATTGAAGAAGAAAAATGTTATTGCTCCAAAACAACAAACCTTGTCAAAAGCCGATCACAACGATGGCGAAGCTATATAAATAGCCATTCAACTGGATTCTGCCTCGACCCCATTTTAAGATCTGGCTCCCATCGACCACTGGTTTTTTTGCAGACCTCAAAAGAATCCTCCAGGGAACGAGATTTGACTACAAAAAAGTGATATCCAAAACTGGGCATATTAGAAGAAAAGACAAATCGTTCTACAAAAAAATCATCGAAATGTTAGAGAAGCGTTAGTATCAGTGTTTCACCCGGGAAATGTTGCTAAATAAAGTCAACTCTTATGTGAATGTTGTTGTTTTATTAGCTAGACCCGGTAACTATTGAGTGATGTGTCATCGTATATAGCCTGGGACACACAAATTAATATTTTCATTTAAGCTAAGAAATAAGAAGCTCTCGTTGGAAAAAAATATAAGAAAGATATAACTAAAAAAGAAAAACAATTTTCAACATATCAGTGTTGTCTACGAACTTGCTTCCCTTCTTGAAGAATGATTTCCTATTTCACACAGCATATACGTTTCTAGCACAGACACTATATTTTGTCACTGTTTATCATGCAATTTATTTCATAATATTTCAATCACATATTTCTCCTTAGCACAATAACAAACCTTAAACAGAGTAATAAAACATTACTATTAACAATACAGAACAATCATACATTATTAATTAACTGTATTACAATTAAGAGAATCATTAACCATATAAATTAACAGTAACTCATCATAGATATGAAATATAATACAGAAGGAAAAATGATAATAAATAAGAACCCCCACCAATCCCATTAAAGAACAAAAGAAATAGACAGGACACTCTGATATCACTCGTGAATAAGCAACACTTAGAAACAACCTGAAATTGATCAATGCATCCAGAGAACTAAATGGTTTCAAAACACTGTGGTAGATTGTGATTTATTAAGACTCTGAAATATTTTTTAAATATTCATGGAAAGCAGGAAAATAAGACGAGCATTAAAAAATTCCTAAATATTCGTAAATACAAATTTTCACATGCACGCACCTACGCACAGATATGCGTTGAATACATTGATCACCATCGGAATAAATGTTGTAATGAAATAAAGAACAAAATAGGAAAAGTATCTCAATATAATGTTTTACCTTTATTAAAGCTTATTAAGTGACCGCAAGAAAAATGAAGGAAGGGACAGTATAAGGGTCTATTGATTACTTCTTACTAGTCATATATGTGTAATGGGAATTATATATATATATATATATATATATATATTGTTTAAATTTGATGATGTTAAGCACCAAGTTTATTTTTTTCAATAGTTTTAATGAGAAAATTTTGGGGGCAAGCAGGTTTTTATATATATATATATATATATATATGTGTGTGTGTGTGTGTGTGTGTGTGCGTGCGTGCGTGTGTTTGTGTGTGTGTGTGTGTTTGTGTGTGTGTTTGTGTGTGTGTGTGTGTGTGTGTGTGTGTGTGTGTGTGTGTGGTGTGTGTGTGTGTGTGTGTGTGTGTGTGTGTGTGTGTGTGTGTGTGTGTGTGTGTGTGTGTGTGTGTGTGTGTGTGTGTGTGTGTGTGTGCGCGCGCATCTGTGTGAGCGGGTGTGCGTGTGGAGAGATCAAACAATAGATAGTTACATACATAGCTAGTTAAACGAACTTACCAATATATTTTAGTAAATGCTTCACTATTAATATTAAATATTAATATATTCGGGGCAAAAGTATACTCAAATCTCAAATATTTCATTGATATTTTCTTTGATAAATATGAAAATGCTTTACTTTATCAGTACTGTATTACTTTTATCAAAATTATTCAAGATACCATACTCTGTGGCATAACTATATAAAAAAGCATTGGTTGAACGACTACGCCAAAGCATTTGTTATTACACCAGTATGCCATTTCATTAAAAAACATACTAAATCGTGTCAGAAATTCATAGCCCCTCACAAACGCAGGCACTGCTAATGAACATCACTTATGATATCCTAGAATACTTACTTAATACAGACAAGAAACATAGTTTTTTTATTACGAGATGTCAGTGTGAAATAAGAGTGAAAAAAAATGTTGTAACTTAGATTTCTGAAAGTTATCACTGCGTGAGAAAAAGCGTTATATAGTGACAAATATACGCACACTTGTTCGTTGTTTTTCGTTAAGTGTTTATATTTTTCTTATATTTAAGGATCGTTGCTACACAGTGCCGATAGTGTGACCTCTTTTCGCTTGACGTTCATGGTAATGATTCTGGCAAGGCAGGCTTAAAATGGCTATGGTCGATTCAACCGTTTCATTATTAGGAATACTTATCATGTATTTATAGATCGGCTAGTACTACTATCAGTATTGTTGGGTGCTTCCTTCATTGCATATTATTTTTATTGTTGAGAAATTTCAACATATGAAATATGATATTTTTTCTCTTTTAGTTCCATGTGCTATGCATTTTAGTTGTTGCTGTTGAAATTCATCAAGAGTTTTGTTTTATGTTATTTGGTGCAAGTATTTATTTGTGATTTACGAGCGTCTGTCCACTATGTTTGGAGCAATGTCTTCTTCGCTAAACCTGCCAATTTCAATTGCTCATATATATTTTCCTCATTGATCAAAGAAAGCATTTGTATACAGTTGACAGTTGAGGTATATCTGAACATGCTTTAATGATATTTATAACATCCAAAAAAACTCTATCTGACAAGTCTATTTAAATAACATGACTAGGGTTGTACATTTATTCTTTTTCATGTTTTTGTTTTAGCAAAGTGTGTTTTCGAGTGAACCTAGTTCTGGCCCAGTTATGTTCAATTTCCTTTTCACCTATTAGAAGTTTCTTACATTTTATGTACATCACCAAGTATTTTTAGCAGTATATATTTATTAATACCACATACTGGACATTTTTAATGTATTCCAATGAATGTGATATTAATTTTCCCATTACAATTCCACATCAGAATATTTGTTTTAGAATGTTTCGAAGTAATTTCCATTTATTGGAACACACGTTAGAGTATATCGAACAATTTTACTCTCACGCATTTACACAATTGAGCAAATTGAAACTAATTCTTTAGTTTAATTTCTAATAACATACGGTCAGTTTTAGATGAAAATGGTGACCGATAGAATTGTTTTGGCTTAAAATATTTTGCGTCATCCGTCAATGCATGGGAGGTTTTCACCGCCCAATGTTCTCGGCTGTCGAGTTGTTGTGCTACCGCTCTTGTCTGTGATTTACGTTACTGAAAAGAAAGCGTGCGAAATTTGTAATACAAACACACATTTGTAACACAAACTCACTGGCAAAACCTACATAAAGATCGCAGATATCGTTTTATCTAGGCCTTTCAAATTTCTGTCGAGTCACCAAGGCAAAGAAACAAACTAGTTCCATCAGTCTAAAACGTCAAGTAAATTGATGCGGAAGAGAAAAACAACGCAAGGTCTCGAAGTATACGCGATCAGGTAAAGTGTGAGAGTTCATTGGAAGACATTATTCATTTTGTTTTAATTAATTTTAACAAGAGTTCATTTGTCTAGACATATATCCATTACATTACGACAGAAGACCAATAGATCAGGTAAAATTATATAACAGCAAAATGTCATTTAAAACTTCAAGCATTACAAATAATAATTTGATTGGTTTTTCATTATTTTTTCGTGCTTAGTTGATAAATAATCGATGTAGTATCATATAATGTATTGATGCATTAATTTCTAATAAAATACATTTTGTAATGTCTAACTTAACCCAAGGAATTAAAATGTTACCAACGAAGTGATATTTTTTCTTTTAAAAATCAATTAAAGATTTCTAAATAGTAAACTCTGTTTATTATATATGAATGTATGCATTCTTGAAATTAGCTATCCTTGAAATCATAATATCATGTTGATATGAACGTGTCCATGAATAAATATATTCACAACCAAGGTCATTTAAACCGTCAATAGTAGTAATTCTCCAATTTGCAAAAACAAAAAAAAATTACGGTTTTATCATTCAATATAAAGAAATTTACGTTATGAATTATTTGCTGTTAAAATGATGAAAAGTGATGAAGAACGACAATCAATTAGCCACAATTACATGAAAGCGTGACAGGAAAAGAAATGCTGCTAAAATATTGACTCAGAAAGCATTAATTAATGCCAATGCACTTATGTTGCAAATGAAAATCAAATATTTATTCGTTTAAAGTTCAATGCAACGTAATTGTCACGATTTATTAACATTAAGTGCAGTGAAAATACGTGCTTAAATCGATTCATCCTTGTGTAATATTTATTGATACAACATGACACGCAACAAAAATATTTATATATTTCGGAGACAGTTGCAGTAAAAAAATTCAGGTTGAATCTTTTATTATAAGAAATTACAAGTTGCATGATAAACAATTAAATGTTGTTGAACAGAACAATATTTGACGAGTAATTTGACGGACATTTAAAAAAAGAACTTGATAAACAATTCCAAATATGTGAAGGTGTAGGCATAAGAATATGTGAAGAACTATAAACTGCATGTAAACTGCATAATAAAAAATAATTATTATTATTAATTGCTCTATTTTTATATTGAGCACTCTTTTACATTTTATTTTGATCTTTACAATTCTATTTTTGCTCATATATATATATATATATATATATATATATATATATATATTTGTGTAGTAACGTTTCTGTTAAGTACCTTAAGACAGGCGAGGAATTTTTTTTTTATTTAATTTTGTCCAGCGTTATTGTATTTTTTCATTTAATAGGAATGAGCAAGTACAAAACGATTCATATTTTTGATTAACCCAAGTGCTTTCGGCAATTTTCAAGGGCGTTGATCTTGGTATAGTCAAAGTATTTTCTGATGCAATGGATATCCTATCGCAACGAGAATTTAAAAGGCCGTGTTCAATTTCAGTTAAATACTTAGTCGAGTTAGATTTCAGTTAAATGCTTGACGCAATTGTTCTTGGGAAAGGTATTAATCAATCGTTTCTCCTTCCATGTAGTAAATTGCTGGCCAATTTGTGTGCTCTAGCCATTGTTGACAGCTAATCAACCTAAGAAAGTAATAGAAAAATCTTATGCCCAGGTTTTCTAGACGTTATCAAACAAAAGTCTATCACATGGCACTAGCTGCCTTCATTTTTTCACTGTGTGAATGAATTGAATGTGGGTTATAATGGTAGGGATTCTATGCTGTCGTCTTTTAGGCCTGAGCGAACGTCAAGCGGGCGAATATACAAAGTAACCAAAAAAGTTCTGTCCATTTTTAAAGGAAAAAACGAAAACGCTTCAGAGTATGTGTAACTTATATATAGTCTTTGAATTAATCGCCTTCCAACGTGTCCTCAGCTATTCAATGCCCTTTCGGAAGAACTCCGGGAGTTTTGACGCAAAGAGGTCCGTGAAGGCTTTGCGCAAGTCTGCTTCATTGGTAAAGGAATTCCCACGAAGATGATTATAAAGAGAGTAGAAGAGGTGGTAATCGGATAACGCAAGTTCAAGTTAATAAGGTGGATGGTAAAATGTCTCCTACCACAATTTCTGAATGGTATCCCTGAGCACTCACGCGACATGCAGCCTGGCGTCGTCATGGAGGGAAAACACACCTTTGTGATTCACCAGTGCTGGCTACTTCTGGCGCAATGCGCAATTCCTGCGGGTATAGATATCCAGTGACCGTTTTGCCTGTTGTTAGCAGTTTATAATGAACCAGTTGACGACCTATCCACCAGATATAATCATGCGTTAGTGCATAGGCGTTGTGAGGGACAGCATCCTGAGGAGACAACCAATGTCTGGAACGCTTGGGAGTTTCGTACAGAATCCACTTTTCATCACTGGTTGAATAGGGTTGCGGTACGGTGGGGAGAAGACAGCGATACGCAAGCTGCCACACGTTGTCCCTTGTGGACCTTCAGCAGCGTTTTCGGAACACACTTACTCAGTGTCTTCGTCTTACCTCGGCGGTGCAGGTGATGTCTAACTGTTTAATCGGAAACGTTGAACTGGATTAGACTACTGTCCTCTTCAATGTCCGTCTTCAGGGCTTCCTCATTCAAGACATGGACTGGAATTTTCAACACCAACGCCTTGCAGTACACTCATCCACATCATAATCCCTAAACGCTTGACATATACAGCGACTTGATGTAGCTACTGACATCCCCACTTTAAAGTCGTAAAGCAAACAGCCCCTAACCAGATCTCTAGACACTTTCTCACAGCTGCTCAGTTTATAACCGATGGCCGTGGAAGGTGCCCGTGTATTTTTTTTATAAAGTCTGATGTTCTTACTTCCGGCTGTCCGAATTTGAAAACAATTGCTACAAGCATTTCGTATGTATTTTAACTTCATTCTATGACTAGTAAAAAAAAACGGACAGAACTTTTGCATTGTATTTAAATCTTCTATATTAAGAAACTTTCAGCACTCCATTTACATAGTTAAACAAGGTAAGGTTGAGAGGTGTTTTTTGTAATTTGATTTACAAATGACTCTACTCTTATAGACTAGTATATTTGTCAAATGTTTTTTGTAGATTATGGGTACAGAAATTTCTTCACACACACACACACACACACACACACACACATATATATATATATATATATATATATATATATATTTAAAAAAAGAGAAACTCATCGAAACTCAAAGCTCAATCTAATCCACTAGTTTGTCACCTGATGGCACATCAATACAAATGGTTTCGCTTGTTACCGAATCTCAAAAGATCCGAAATTCTTTTTGGAAATAAAAGTTTTCCATCTACCATCATGTTGGATGTTAACTCCTTTAGAAGCTCATTTCCCCTAACCATCTTTAAACAGGTTCAATTTGAAAATTATTCTTTTTTCTAGATCGATAGCCAGCGAATGCTGTAATTGCTTGTCTATCCTATTTTTACGTATACCCTGAGAGAATAAAGAGATTTATATTTTCTTAAAGATATTTAAATGTATATGAATATAACAACCTCAACTAGAGTTCGGATTCGATTCTCTTGTTTTCTGTTTACATTATCAATTATAGCAGCTAAGATTACAGCATATTGTATTGGCAAACGATCTCTAATCTAGGTAATGGGTTCGATATTTCTTAACTTCAATGGTAGGACGAGAAAAAGTAAAACAGTATGTCCCTGATTTATTTATCTCTGTATTTCTCTTATTTTCTGTATCTGTTTCCTTCTCTGTCTATGTCTCTCTCTCTCTCTCTCTCTCTCTCTCTCTCTATCATATATATATATATATATATATATATATATATATATATAAATATTAATCATGAGTTATTAGAAATGTGCTGAATTTAACAAAACAAATCTATTAAGAATATATTAGTAAATATACATAGCATTCAAACTCTAAAAATCAAATAAGACTTACATAATAAACATTCAATGACTGCAGATTGCATGAAATTCCGATTTGTGCTATAGACTTAAGATAATACGCTTTCAAACACTGATTGATCACTCTGGAAGAATGGTAGATTTTGAAAAACAGTAGCTACTCTGGCATCAACGCATTGTGCATTTGGCAATGAATTAGAACACTCTCAGCTATTGGGCGTGTATAATCATAATATGCACGCTAAATAGTTTGCCTCCTTATACCGTAGCTCAGAGATTTCAATTCTGGGTAAAAGGCAGGCGGCTGTCTAACCGTATTGATGAGCTGTGATACAGCGAAACAGATCTTTCTGCGGATGACTATATTTATAATGTATCGAGGCAGCTGATAATTTTCTAAACATATACTGTTAAAAATAAAAGACAATGAATGTCTATTATGTTTAATCATGTGCCGTTTTATTCATCGTATTTTTGCTTTAATTTCAGGTGAAAATGACGACAGAAATTCTCCAACATTTGGATAATATTTTTTTGAGTTGGTTTTAAGTTTTTGGCTCATATGAGCTATCATTAGATAGATTACAAGCTCATCATATATTATAAAAAATTCAAAACAACTGACCTCATAGTTTCAATGAACCCTACTAGTGCACTCAACTAAATCCTGTACAGAAAACCAATGGAGTGTATCAAATTAAATGCCAGTTCCGAGACTGTATCTCTGGTACTAACAATAAACCCACTACATATATTGGTTTTACTACAACCACGTCCTCCCGTAGACTTACATGTCACATTTTTGATCAGAGTACAATTATACAATATTTCTTAGAAAAACATAGCAATATAGGTAATATCACACAGATTTTAGTCAGCAACACAACCCTCACTCATACACACAGTAAAAATAAACTTCAGATATTGGAGGCCATCTACATTATATCAAAACAATTCACACTTAATCAAATCACGTCTAAATCTGGTCAAAACACATTACATTGCATTTAAATATATGGTTCTGTTATCATTTCGAGCTTTCGGTGTGACATCATAAAATCATTACAAATTTACAAACTGCGATTGCTATTTTTGGTAGCTGTTATCGTTACCTAGCAAAGTTTTTCTGTCAACACAAGATACAATTGTCGCTGATGGTGGATGTTTTTATGTTAACATCCTTGTAACTTATCTGAAGATGGCTCATGAAAGCCGAAAGCTTAGAACTAATTTAATAAAAAATTATCATATGTTGGAGAATTTTTGTCTTTATCTTCACCTAAAGCTAAGATTAAACATAATATACATTCATTGTCTCTTTTATTTAACAGTATATGTTTAGAATATATATATATATATATATATATATATATATATATATAGAGAGAGAGAGAGAGAGAGAGAGAGAGAGGGAAAGAGATAAAGACAGAGAACCAGAGAGAATTGAGAGAAGAATAAATGGCAGCAGTTTAAATTTTCTAGAGATTTTATCAAAGCATGCCACGAATATTTTTAAGATCTTTAAAAATAACTCGTATTTCCTTACAGATATTTAGTACTAATTAAATTTCTGCGTATTAACAGGAAGTTCCATACAACATTCATTATTTTCCGTTAGAGAAATCTATATTTCATGCGTTGGGATTCAAGTATGCTTTGATTTTAAGTACTATAAGACAGCGTTGATAACAGTATTAGCAACAAAATAGCAATCCATTTCGTTTGCAATATTAGAATAGTGAGTACTTTTTCATTACATGCTGAAAAAATATTATATACGTATCCATTAAATATATATATGCTTAATTTTTCTGGATTTTTTTTTAATATCTTTTCGAATATTTTAAGTTTTATCTTTTAAGTTATACTTCGTGGTATTTCGTTTTATACGATTTGTATATGTAAGCGTAAAAATTTCTTTAACAAATTATATCATCATTTTATGTTAACCAACACAAATAGTTTTTCGTTACCACAGTGCATATTTTGGAATATTTACGATAAATTACCCGATATAATACAGGATAGAGGATTCATATTACATCTATATTGTTCAATATATTTAGAATATCGCTAATATTAGTCATGTGTGATATCAGCATTAAAATATGCACAATGGACTATTTATTCTATAGCTTTGTCGCTGATGAGAATTCTGGTATAATTGGGTATTATCATACCAGTGTGTTAATGGTTGTAAAATAAAAATTTGCATTAATAAAGAACTCTCAGTGCAATACCTAAGAGTACCTCAAGATAGCAGTTTATAATTATTGCTTTTAAATTGATATTAAAACAAAGCAAGAGACATATATTATTAGGATGTGTAGGATGGATAAATCTTGATCATAGATTTTTACGTGACTGGGTAGTTTTCAGCTGTTATATATATATATATATATATATATATATATATATATCTTCAAGAATTTATAATTTTTGTTTATGTTTTCAAGTTTATGTGTAGTTGTGTTTTAACGAGTGTTTTCCGGAACTTTTGTATGTAGCAAGGCATGTTGTTTTAAATGCTTAAAAATATTAGAATTATTGTTCAATTGTAGTGTCAAGCGTCGTAAAAGCGTGTTTTTTTTAACAAAATAAATATTAATATATAAATAATATTGTATAAATAATATTTATGTTGGTCACACCACATTAATAATAAGAGGAGCTATTGTTTTATTCGAATGGTTTCCCTTACTTAATTATTCTTGTATCTACAATCACTTGGTCATCTATGATGTCATGAGCTATGATGAGACATTCGCTTACAGCGTTTTATATACAGGAGTTTGTTGTTGCTTGGAAATTTTCTCTATAAACAAAAAAATTGTCGTTATAGTTTGCCCGTGAATTGTTAGAACATATAATGTTATTTGACATCTTTGAAAATGGCTAATGTAAGCCCAAAACTTAGATTGGTTTATTAAAAATGTATGTATGAATATTGTAATTTTGAAAATGTGAAGAAAATATTTTTGAGAATATGAAAAATATTTACATAAAATAAATAGACAACACTTGTCTATATAATTTAATGAAACCTACATTATATATATATATATATATATATATATATATATATATATATATGTGTGTGTGTGTGTGTGTGTGTGTGTGTGTGTGTGTATTGCCATCCTTTCGCTCTGAAAGGTCTACCTTTTATCTTATGTCTTATTGTTTGTTAATCAATAGTAGTTGAATCAATATATGTTGCCTCTAGCTAAGACGGCTTATCGATATAAATATTTTGCCGTCATTTTAGACGGCACAGGTTCCTTCAATTATAGAACAATCAGTTTAAGGGACTTAGCTTAAAAATGACGTAAGAGATGGATTAATATTTTTTTATGATTCATCTATGTGTTGTGTCTCTTCTGAAAGCGGGCTGTCATTTATCTCCATGTTTTCTTATCTGGATTAGATTCTCTCGCTAAAACATCCATATAATTAATGTCATTGACCAATTTGCACATACCTACTGATTATATTACTTCTGTTTCATTCTGACATTTTTCCTCTCTATATCATATGATTTTTAATTTTTTAAACACTTCTATTTCTATATCTACTAGAATATACAAAATTAAGTTTTCTGGTCGCTAAAACATCTTCTCTGGCTAAAACGTCCATATAATCAATGTCCTTGAATAATTTGCAAACACCTGCTGATTATATTACGTTTGCTTCATTCTAACAATTTTTCTCTGTATATCATATGAGTGTGAAATGTATAAACACTTACCTTTCTATATGTTCCAGAACATACAAAATTAATTTTTTCTGGTCGCAAGAACAAGAATTTTCTTTGTTCCAATTTTCTGCAGATCTTCATCTTGAATCATGTGAACCGTCCATGCTTTCCTCATGATAATTTCCTAGAATCGCATTTATCTTTACTCATATATTCTCATCCACTTATGAAATATTGTTCTACATCCAAAAAAGACTAAATAAGTTACGGACAATAAATAATAACTCAGAAAATGAGTGTTGACATTGCATTTAATTTTGCAAATCAATTTTGATTGAAAAAAAAACAAACACGAAAAGATCTCAAAAAGTGAGAAGTACTATTAGTAAAAAAATATGAGTAGGTCTAGCAATTTCAAGTCTAAAATATAAAATCTAGATATAGTTTAGGACTCTTCTTACATTCATGACGTTGGGGTACCAAAGAGGAATCATAATTAGAAGAATTAAGATTAAATTATTTAGAAAAGGCACACTGAAAATACGTCATGGCGGTAAACAAATGACTGAAAACAAGATGCCATGTGTTTAACGATAGCATTGAGGATTCTACTCTGCATATTGTAAAGCTTCTCCAAATTGGAAGAAGAAGCATGAGAACTGCTGTAAGATCAAAATTCTAATTCTTGATTGAACAGTAGATATACAAGTATAAAGATAAATATTAGGATTACAGTTTTTCAAATACGATAATTTCAGACTTTGAGTGTTAAAACAAAAGACAGAATTTCATTATTCTATTTCATTTTTCTGGCTTATCCAGTAGAAATTTAGCGTCTATATTCCTAGTAAAATTGTTTGATTTAATTGAGTATTCATTTGATTTTTTTCGCGTAGTTTTTTGAAAATCTGCTACTCACAGAATAGACAGACGGGATGAAGGAGAGGGGAAATTAGCACCTGACACACTTGTTGGGTTTAAATAAATAGATGGTAGAACGGTGTTTTGGGCGAAAAAACAAGACAGAATATATTAAGAGCTACAAGGAAGTAAAAGAAGTGGAGGGCCATGATTAGCTTTATACTAAAAAAAAAAAACAAGAGCCGTAACAGAAGAATATATATTATACTCCCACCCATATTCGATAACTAAGTTTAAAAATTGATTTTTAAAAATAAAAAATATTGAAAACTTTGTTCTAGATTCAATTGAAAGCTGATTGTTCAACTTTAATATTTCTAGTAAACAAAATGTTGTAGTTTAAAATTACATTGATTGAAACCTAAAATATTGAGATTTAAAAATTATATAATTAATTTTTCGGCTATTTTTGAAAGATCGACACAAGTGCAAACAAAATTTAATACTTAGTTGTAAAAATTTGACAAAAATAAAATAGATATCTGTTACATGTTTTTTTAATTATCAAATTTAATGTTAAAATAATCATTTTTACACAAGTATTACTTATTTATAGTTGTAAATTTCGAATAAAATTATTTCTCAATCAAACAATGATGATATTTACGACTTTTTGTATGGTATGACAAGTGACGACTTCCAGGTGTGAGATAAGCTACGGTGATCACAAGTGACATAATTCTCCAAATGTCTTTCCTGTAAAGTGAATAAATAGTCGAACACATAACATTGTAATTTACACACTAAAATTACCATGAGAAATTTCAAATACATAAGAGTAATAGGTGATTTACTTTTCCATCTGAGTCCAGCATATAACTCATAAAACCAATTTTACCAAAAACAATTTATTTCTTGAAATTTCATAAATTTACAGAGAGTAGCGAAACAGATGGAAAAAATAAAATTTACATTGTTTTTTAATATATATTTTATAAACAATTTATCTCTCTTTTCTATGAGTCAAGAATGTTTCATTTAAATGTGAGATTACCTTATATAACATTTTCCATTGTAAATTCACGTAAATATTTGGGTACCCGCTAACTAAAATAAAGAAAGAGTTGTACCAAATTTTCGAACGTGTTAGGAAGTACTAAAAATAAATTAAATATTTATAGATACTTTGATATTTTCTCTCAACAATAGCATAAATATTTTGATGAAAAAATTGTTTTTACAAATTTTAGGACATTTGTTTTCAAATTGTGCAATGTTTTTCAAAGATTTAGTGGAGGTACCCCAAAGTAAAAACGAAATAATGTCGGAACATCTGTTATTCTACAGAATAATATTGCAATTGTGCTGTAATTACTAGCATATTACTTATCAAACAGAAATAGTATTGTGCATGAATAACCGCTTATGTACATTATTACGTCAATAAATCAGATTAAACTGAAAAGATATTTGATGCACAATATTGATAATTTAATTTTTCAAATATGAAAGAAACGGAAATTGCATAATACAAAAATCTGGAAACTGTATAACTACTTTTGTTATACTTAGAGCAGTATCATCAAACAAAACCTATCTTTACTCCTTTTTTAAAATCGATATTCCTATCTACGGTTCATTGAAAGCATCATTCATATAAAGCAACATTATCCAAAAATATTTAACATGTTTAAACGTATCAACAATACGGAAACTACTCACACATCATCAGCAATAAGACAAAGACGAAATGAGAACCCCGGATTATCTAAAGTTTTAAAAAATTTCCTGCGCATTTTCAACGATACATGTGATAAGATAGACAAAGGTAACATCAACATTGCGTAATATAAATCAAACAATTTTACTAAGAGAAGACGACAATTGTTTGTTGCCACACGAAGACAAAGTTTGATAACAAAGAGTTTAATAAAAAACAGTTGGAATATATTGTTGAGAAGAGAATTATGAACATCAGGATAAAACATTATCTATCAATAGTTTCAAAATATATGACTGCAGATAACTTTCCAAAACATCGGCCCTATTATAATAAAGCATTATATATATATAAGGCTCTATCCTAGGTACTACGCACTTTCTAATCTACATCAATGATCTCCCCGATGTCATAAGATCAAAAGTAGGCATGTACGCCTACGATACCACAGTATACACTCGCCTCGATCAAAGTTCTGTTCTAGATAATAAAGCGAACCTCGCGGCGGAGCTTCAAAAGAACCTCCAATCCGTGGTGGATTGGGGTAAGAAATGGCTCGTAAAATTCAATTCTTCCAAAACGAAGCTGCTGTCAATTAACCACCACAGACGACCGCACCTCCCTCCCATTAGCATGGAACAGGCATGCTTCCCAGAGAATAAAACACTACGCCTGCTTGGCCTGACATTCTCAGCGGACCTCAAGTGGAATGACTAAGTCGAATCCATTGCTAACTGCTGCTATGAAAGTTGGTTCTCTGTGCAGGGCCCGGAAATACTTTCAGTCTGAATCTATCCTGCACTTATACAAATCTATCATCCGCTCGTGTTTTGAATACTGTTGCCACATCTGCTCGGGTGCCCCTACTATTCTCCTCGGGCTTCTTGACAAAATACAACGAAGAATCTGTAACGTGATTGATACCGACTTAGCTGACCGCCTGCAGTCACTCTCTCACCGGCGTGACGTGGCTTCCCAGTGCCTCTTCTATAAATACTTTCATGGCTTCTGCTCTGATGAACTTAAATAACTGGTGCCCCCTAGGTGTGAGTTTGCACGATATACTAGATTGGCAACTAGGTCCCACCCTTTTACAGTGAAACCGATGAAATGAAACCGCAATTTCTACTCCAACAGCTTCTTTTCTCGCACTTCCGCATGCTTGCTTCCCCAACGGTTATAGCCTTCAGGAGTTTAAATGTAAGGTCAATAGACACCTCTTAACACACTAACCCTCCCATTCTCTACAACTATCTCCCTATGTACATCCTAACTCGTCTATCGCCCTGTGTAACTCCCTGCGATATAGTGGCAGTGTAATGCCTTGCTTGGGGTGACATGATGATGAGTAATTGCAAATCATACACGTATGAAATAAAACTTTCTATCTAATATACATGTTGTATTATTGAGAAAGGAATATAACTTGCACATGGAATTCAAGCCACATTTCAGTAAAATTCGTTTAAAATTGCAGTGTTAATAATCTACGCATAAGGTTATCTAATTTGGTCGGTTTTCGAACCTAGCCAGAAGCAATCTTTTGTTTAACCATACTGATGAGATGTGATACAGTGAACCAGATGACTCTCTCTCTCTTTCTCTTTCTATCTCTCTCCTCTCTCTCACTCTCTCACTCTCTCTCTCTCTCTCTCTCTCTCTCTCTATATATATATATATATATATATATATAATGAATAAAGGAAAGAACAGATAGATAGAAACCCAATGTTCATGCATTAACTTTTATAAAGTTTGCTCAATACAAAATGAAGCATAATATTTTTATTTTTTATTACTTGGGATATAGGAAAATGCTTCATATAACTGCAGAAAATGTTTTTTTTTTATTTCAGAGTAAGTTAAACAATATACTTATAGATGTGTCAGTATTCGTCAATCAAAACTGAGAATTTTGTCGAACTTTAGATGTAAAACTTTGGGTCTCGATTGGGAACAAACTAGCATAATATGAAAATATGATACTTTTTTATTTTTTCTGTGTATGACACATATTGTGACCATATATTACATTAATGGGTAGAGTATTATTTTTAACTGCAGGTTAGATTTTAGGTTTTTATTGTTTTATTTTGTATTAGTCCCACTTGATAAATGGCCAGGACTGTTTAGATTGAAATTAAAATTATTTAAATATAGTATACCAAAGTATATTGCAGTTCAAAAATCTAAATAAGTACTGTGTGGGTCTTTTATGTTTGTAAAATTATTTTAAGCAAAATTACAGTTTTCGTCATAAATGAATATTGCAATTAAATAAATTTAGAGAAAAATATTTTCGGTGTTTACATAAAATCGTAAATCCATCCCTACAATATCGAAGCCCTATTTTTATGGAACCTTAAGTTTTACATTAAGGGACAGAGGGCTGATATCATGGAATTACGTGCAGATACTTGTAAGTGATGTACGCTGACTGAAAAAACAATCTCTTTTCTTGGCAGTTAAAAGATACAAAAAATAAATCCCAAAATATAACTGAAATTTTATGATATCTAAATCGTTGCCTTCATTACTTACTATACGCATAAAATCATGTTTTAATTTGTTCCTTAAGTAGAATATTTTGATACATTTTTGTGGCCATCTATAGTGAATTGTTAGATATAATGCCTTGTAGGCAATTGAAATGAAATTCATGTCACACTTGGCGTGAGCAACAAAAGTGCAATCGGAAACAAACAAGAAATTGTATATTTTTACAACAATGCGCATATATAGGGAAATACATGCATACATACACCAAGGAATGGATTTTCTAATGGTTAAAATGTCAGTCATCTGTTTACATCGAAAACGTCGATACGGGTTCATTTTCACAGAGTCATAGAGAAAACGCAAAAAAATAGCATATATGTAAGGACGAGAAAATTATAATCTAACCAGACACTATTAAATTTAAAGAGTGACTGTAATTTTAACAAAATTAAATGTTCAACTACAGGATATTTCAAATGAAGGAAATCACTGGGAATTAATATTCTATTTTCAATATTATGTAAGAAATCATATTAAAGAAATGTGAACAAAAATCCAAAATATTTTCATCTACATCTTTATTCAGAAGGTGACATTTTGTCAGATATAAAATATTCTCTGTCCTTTCTGAATTCATACTTTCTCTTGAGATTTGTTTTTCAACTCAATTATGTACTTAATGCAGAAACAATATATTCTATATTTGATTTGATTTATTATTGGAGAAGTTTTCAGTTGTTCGGAACTTAGGACGGATTTGTAAAACACGTCGAAGTTTAAAGGTGAGTGTTTTGAAGAATATTTTATCTTATTAAAAGGAATACATTCATGGCAAGAGAATAGCGTTAGCCATGCAATAATATTAGCGCGATTAACAGCATTACTATTAGAGAACTATTTTGTTCAATGTATTTATAAAATTATCGTATGTTCTTTTGGTTTATTCCCAAATGTCGCCAGTCTATTTAAAAGGAACTCAAAATAAATACTTTTGAATCATATTACACGCAGTACGGTGAAAGTATTGTGCGGTTTATTCTATTTTCTTTTTGCCCATTTCAGAAACTGTTTAATAAGCTTCAAGAAATTTTTGCAGACATTATCTCATGGCAGATGATACCCGTGCTTTCGACCAGTTTTAAGCATTTTGGCTGTAAAAAAAAACTATTCTATGCTTTAGATGTATGATATTAAACACATGTTTGTATATTTATTGTTTTCAATGTATCCGGTAAGATAAAAATGTATTTCGTTCACTTTGGCATTAACAGAAAAACAAAAAGGAATTTAAATGAGGATAATTATCATATATTATGTTATATTTTTACAGCTAGGAAATATACTTCATGAAGGAAAATATTCATATCGATTGACTAAGTAAAATGAAGGCAACATGAATATTGATGTACCTAGAGTTGAGTATCGTACATTATGACATAAAGGAAAAAATCCAAACAGCTGTGCGTGTTAGGAAGAAATAAACAGTAGCAGAAACACACACAGTCAATATCACACACACACACACACACACACACACATATATATATATATATATATATATATATATATATATATAAATGCACTTAATTATTTATTATATGAGTGAATATATATATATATATATATATATATATATATATATAGTGATTGATTATTTAATACTTAGTTTTTGGTCCTAAATGTGTTAGACAAGTAGACATTTGTATTAAAATGTATTCTCTGCAATTATATCGTAGAACTTTTCAATATTTTCCATTCCTGAACGAGTTATTTCGCTACCTATGTTTCTACCATGAGTGGTGTTTCAGGCGAATTTTAATAACTGATTTTACCTTGTACCTTTTTTAAAGAAAGCTCTTGGAACGGTGTTTTATTTGAACGTTCATGTAGCAGATAATTTATGAATGCTCATGGTTTAAATTCAAACGAATTATGTTTTCATCCATGATTGTATGAACCTAAGTGGTATTTTCTTAGCGTGAATGCATTTTTTTCATAATTTCTCTTCTCTCATTTAACAGTTTCTCTTTAATTGTGTATGCTATAATTTTTAATTTTTCTTTTTTGGCACAGTCTACATATTTCTCCACCGTTGTAAGACATGGCAGTTTTTACAAGGCTCTACGTTCACATTGGCTAATCACGTCAGGAAATTGAAATCAAAATATGATAAAGATCCCCACATAACGTGTATCCACACGAAGAAATACCTCTGAGTTCTTTTATATATATATATCTATAGTAACCTAAACTATCTCAGAATCAGACAGATTTGCTCTAAACTTCTAAGCTTGCACAGTGCGCATACTGAAAATATCATAATTGGAAGGATTGATTTTAAGGATTGCTTATTGTACCTTTGTAGTTACTATACATATTTGATAATACGCAATACTAGAATTAGATTTGAACAGTTTTATTTTCGTTTATATTATTAATACGCACATGTGCACAAAGCTTATGCTCTTTTTTAATGTTTAAAAATTTAGATAATATGTTATTAGAACTTCACCCAGATGTATTTATACAGATTAATATATATTTAAAAGTTTGTTGTAAACTTTTAATATTTGTTTTCATAATACACGCCAAAATATTGGTAGTGTGAAAGATCTAACACGTCACTCACTAGCGTAACTAAGTAAACAGAAACTTAATGCAAAATTCGATATTATTCATCAACATAATCTCTTTCTAGGTTTATACATTGATTCCAACGCTTCTCTAATCGTTTTCAATACCATTTACTCTAGAAAAAAATGTCTTTCATTTAAAAATACCCATTAGTTTCTTATATCACTTCATCATTGGACAGAATTCTCTTCATTTTTTTTGGGGGGGGGCATACTTTTGAGGTTTGCAAACAGCAAGTATTCGCTGTATTCCAGAGTTTGAGAATAGAGTGGACGCAGAAAAAATTCGAAGTACAATTCATGTAGTTTTGCCATCGCTGTGATTGATTAGTCACACGGTGCATTGTTTTGGATAAAGATTATTTTCTTTTCTACATTTGTGGTGGTTTTGGTGGTTTCTTTCTTCAAACGGGCCAATAATGCTATTTAATAGTTGCTGTTGTCCGTTTTTCTTTTCTCAATCGAATCGATGAAAAAATAACTTGCGCATCTCAAAAAAAAAAAAAAAAGGCCAAAACCTCCCTGCTTATGTTTTCATCTGTGGTCACTTTTGACGGTTTTGACTTGCAGCAATTTACTCAGCTGACTAGCAATATGACTCTGGAGTAAGCTGGTAGATCAATCTTTTATCCATTGTTATATATTTACGCAAAAAATCTTTCTTGTTGCGTTGCAAATGTTACAATCAGCGCTCTGAATCGTTGACGAGTTTTGTTTTTGATCAATGGTTAGTACACACGGTACCCACATTGAACACACTTTTCTCATTGACAAATGTTCATGCAAAATGCTGAATCATTTGTGTCTGTACAAACGCGTTTAAACTCAGCATACAACTTCTTAACCATTGTTTCCGACGAATAACATTTATGAAGCCATATTTTTGCTTGAACAGTATTTAACCTCACCAGAAAGCAATGCTGTATCGACACATGAAATTGAGTTGTTTCTATTGTTTTGAAAATTTGCAACAGTAGTTTCACTGAAATAACTG
Organism: Ascarosepion bandense; assembly: GCA_037127315.1. Classification (NCBI taxonomy): domain Eukaryota; kingdom Metazoa; phylum Mollusca; class Cephalopoda; order Sepiida; family Sepiidae; genus Ascarosepion; species Ascarosepion bandense. The sequence continues at coordinate 7,478,249 of JBBBDQ010000202.1, read as the reverse complement.
TAATTTGTAAACAAATAATCCGATTCGGCACCAAGTTTTTTCATGTGCATTTTGAAAGTATTTACTTCATCAAAATCAGATGGGTACTTTATTAGTCGTGCCACCTACACCCCTTGCCCTCGACGTGTTAAGTAATGTATAAACAAATCATGAATCAACAGGAAATAAAGAAATTTTTTTCAGGGAATGTCTACATCGGGTATATCAAATGAGCCTTGCAGAGATTATGGAAAGAACAAATAGAATCTACGAAAAAATGCTTAGAAATTTGTCTCCACGAGTGGCACTTAAAATAAAGCGAGTTATAACAAAAATACAATTTTTGGAAAGTGCTTATGTTTTTGAACAGGATGGAATTGAGAGAATCTACAACGACGCTAACTGAGATTGTCAAGAAATCCCTGAGACAAACATCTCCAACAAAGCAAATATTATAACGTGTCAAATCTGGGTTAAGAAATTGCAAAAAGCTTTTTTATATACATAAATGAAAATTGACTTTTCATGGATGAGTCTCGGGTGACACACAATAGAATATCTAGATGGCTAAAGGTTGGATATCTCTGTCTGACAGAAGATAGCAAGGATATGTTTTGGAATTAAAGAGCAGAGTATTACAGAACTATTCAAAATCGAAGAAAATGTTGTACACCTAAGTGCGAACTATGGCAATTTCATTAGCAACAATGTATATGAATGTTACTATTCCCAGCTTCAAAGTTGAAAATGATGTGTGCATTTGTGCACAACAAAAATTTTTCTAATATATCTTGAGTGTAGAAGGTATAAAAGAGAGAATCAGAATAGAATAAGCACCAGTCTGAATCCAATACGAAGTCTATGGTCAAGTGTAAAGATGAAATTATAGGAAGACAGCCAACAATATCTTCCCCATTTAGGAAAATGATTCCATTGAAGTAAAAAAATAATTCATACAATCAATGAATAATAGATGATTGTCTAAATGAGAAGGAATCATAATTTGTGAATGTTAGTGTTTAAAAATATTATATAGTTTTGTGATTTGCTCTTTTGTGTTATTAACTTGTTAATGTAGGAAAAAGCAATTTTATGGATTTGCCTAATAATTTGGAATAGTAGACTTTCAAAAAAAGCCAATAATCATAATGAAATTTTGAAAATACGCAAAAATAATTCGAGTTTTTATCGAAATTTTGCATTGAATTTGGAGACAAAAAGTTTCGAATTTAAAGAAAAAATATTTTCAGTGGAAATTCTAGTTATTGTGGTTTATTTAGTTTTTATGATACCATAATACGGAGCGTAAGCACAGCTTATTGAATCCAGAGTGAATCGATTCAAGTGTTCCCTTGACGTTCAATTTACGCCTAGGTAATATGAATCTTTTCCCTATTAGCTTTGAATTCATAGTGAGAAGTGATTTTACATTAGTCATTGACAGTTCAGATTAAACCACACAGGTTTATATAAATAAAATTTTAATTAATTATATTAGCGGTAATAATATTCTTAAATGTTTACTTATAAGGAAACATTCGTCAGTTATTGACTATCAAATGGAAGGTATAAGATATTTGTCTTAAACGTTCTTGTCAGGAAAGAAAAAAGATCTCAATTCTAGCAACTTTTATGGCTCCTTCTATTATGGCTCCTTCTATTATGGCTCCTTCTATTTTATGGCTCCTTCTATTATATCCTTCGTGATCTAAAATAAGAGTAAATGACAATATATTGCTTTTTTTCATTACTTACTCTTCAAGATATATATAATATAGATTTTCGTTGTTGGTGTTGATGAAATTTTAAAAAAGACATGTTTTCTGTTCTGTTGAAGTGTTATTTACTTGGGCTTTTAGAACGCCTATCCACAACGATTGAAGAAGGATGATCCTCGTTGATACGTCCATGTTAAGTTCGCTAATCGCCATTTTGTAGACATTAATCTGTTAATACGATTGAATATATCAGACAGTTTGTATATTTCTGTAAGGGTTTAGTGTTACGCATGACATTGATATGAACGTCACGTTCCAAAGGACCTATTTAAGTAAATGATGCGAGTTTTCAGATGGAAGATTTGCATATACAGCGATTTAAGATGTTGAGCTATACTGTTTACACAAACAAGAAATTGCTTGATGAAGGTAATATATGCAATGGATCAGTAGTATTTGAGTAATCTACAAAACCAAAAATACAATAAATACTCACACAATATAGATTAAGGATACTTAATTATAATTAAAACTTGTATTAAAAGACAATATTTTAACTAAAAATGTAAATAAATTTCTATGTATAAGATAAAATATAAATTAAATTAATTTAGTCAGCCATTGATATGTTGGTTGCTTATTCTCTAATATAATTTTCATTTTTATACATATTTTTAAATATTTAATACGATGAAAATCACCTACATGTAACACCAATGTGTAAATTAACAAAGTTACATTTATTAATAAGTCTTTAGTGATTTATAATTAAATCAAATTGCAAAAAATCAGTTGATAATTATCACTCGATTCCGTACTGTCTTCCATGATCTGAAAGCACTTTGTGTTGGTAAGATATAAGGTGAAAGCGTGTTAGTAGTGGGATGCAGTTCCAAACACTGTTAAAAACGTTTCTTTCAGAATCACGTGGGATAATAACTGACATACCGAAAGCTGCTAGATTCAGTATTCGATGTGAATATCTATCTATCTATCTATCTATCTATCTATCTATCTATCTATCTATATATATATATATATATATATATATATATATATTTAAACACATCACCCCTAGCAAGGCCGTAACGCCACTGATGTGCAGGGGGCTACAAAGAGAAAAAGATAGGAAGAAAAAGATAGGCCGAACCAGTTAGAAAGGAGCAAGAGAAGGATAGGAATAAAGGTGTGATGGCATTTGAAAAGGTGGAGAGAAAGGAAAGGATATACAAAATGGTGTGGAACGAACTAATATCAAATTGTTAAGAGATGGGTATTGACCTTGCATTTAAATTCCTGGAGGTTGTAGCCATCATGAAGGCAAGAAGAAGGAAGCGAGTTCCACAGGGGGGAAGTGCGAGGAAAGAAGCTAAAGGAGTATAAATGTGGTCTGCATTTTGTTGATCTAACTGTGAATTGGTGTGACCCAGATGCCAGTCAATATATATATATATATATATATATATATATATATATATATATATATATATATAGTGCAATGGGTATATAGGCGGTATTTTTAATTTCACGCTAGCAGTTTTGTCGTTGATAATACAGTAGAATAGAGCCCATTTCCATCGTCTCTGAGAAAAAAGGAAAACCATGCCGTAATTCACTCGCCGGAAATTTAGAAACGGCATTCTTATTGGGATTCGCGTCAGAAGCTCCAATACGAATATTTCACAGTGTGCGTAGTTAATCAGCGGAGAGTGCCACCATTCATGGTCCGATAGAGCTTCATTAAGCGCATTGATGAGTATTTATAAGCCTAAATCACGAGGTTGGTTGTTGGAAGGTGCTATATATGGCAATGTGTGTCTTTACTATATATATATATATATATATATATATATATATATGTGTGTGTGTGTGTGTGTGTGTGTGTGTGTGTGTGTGTATATATATATATATATATATATATATATATATATATATACGTGTCTCTTTTTTTTCATGTGTTTTATTTCTAATTAGTCATTTTAAATTCATCTCTCCATGTAACTTCACCTTCGTTATGGGCATTGTATGGTGTTTAAAATGCTCCTAAAAATCAAAAGAAAAGGGAGATCATATTCACCAGTGTAAAACATAATTATAATTAGTTCCTCACCCCCAGTCGAGAAGCAGCCCTACTATCCCCTTCTCTACTATGTAGAACATAAATTATCCCTATTATGTACGATATATCTCTTGCAATTGTTTTTATATTTATTTATCCGGCTGTTATTTCTCGTACACACACGTATCAGACACATCATTTTCACTAAATGTTCACCACTAAAGATCACCACTCGCAATCGCCGAATAGTGAATCTCCCTCCACCAGGCTTCTCTGAGGTCATGTCATGAACTATATACCTTACTACCTTTGTCAGTCTAGTGAATAAATGAGGCAGTTGGTGAAGACTGAAATTAATATCTCAAGACGCAAGATGTTATCACATCATGTAATATCTATCTTTCGGGATGTGTCTGGAGGTACCACCCGCTACCTGAAGCATCCTAAACAGTGAACATACCGAGCAGGCTTGAGCAATTTTCTTCTCGGTTTTATTATTAAACACACTTTAAAATTAGACTATGTATCACATTCCATAGGGACATCAGTACAATGAAAATTTCCTTTTTCATCATTCCCACGTGAAGAATTTTTTTCGAGGAACACCTTATATCAAGTTGGTTAAGCTTATGATTACCCATATCTTGAAAGGATATGACAAATAAAATTTCATATTATTATTAACTGTGTACTGAAATAATTTACGGTTACTGATGAAAAATTCTATATAGAAGAGAATTGCATATTTGATGAGTTTTAGCAATGGATTTGGGTTTGGGTTGTTTAATCTGAGAGCCGAGTTTGAATTGCAGTCAGTTTCATTATATGTAACTTTGTAATTAACTATTAATCGAAATACTTCACCCTAGTGATGGGCAAATAGTACAACAAAATGTGTTCTATAGTCTAGGGTGCCAACCGGTCTACGCAGAAAAAAATGCTAACGTATTTCTGGAAACCTTTCTGCCTTGCCAGTAATTACTTAATAGAGACATGATCGCACAAGCGTTTATTACATATGCCACTTAACTAACTCTCATGAACAGAAGAGCGAAGACACGCGAGAAACATCTGTCGGCCTGGCAATTTATAAGCCAAAATAACGAAATGAATCGATTTGTTTTCAGAAAAGTTACTCGACACAAGTTTGAACCATTATTTTTAATATAATTTTCAGGTCTTTAATCATGATCTATTTCCCACACCGCTCCACAATTTATTAAAATTACAGGCAAAGCACGGAAGCGTTTGTGGTTCATAGAGAAATTATATATAATTCAAGACAGTATCAGCTATGTTCTAATTATAGGGCGAGTCCAAAAGATTTAATTCCTATTCGTTCGGTGATTAATTTCCGATAAGCAAGTAAATAGGTATAGAATAATACGTTTCTTCACATAGAAACATATTTTTTAGAAAATCTATCCTAAATATTAGAATTCAAATGAATGGAGGGAAGAAAACAGTTGCTTGCCATTCACTATAAAAGAAAGATGCTGCACTAAAGAATGGTGAATTACTTGTAAATAGGTGTATGATTTTATAACAAACATCAGGGCTGCTAGCTTAATCAGGATGCAGTTAGTGAAATATGCTGTTTAATAACAGCATATTTCACTAATAAGCGGCGAGATAACATGCAAACAATTCATAATTATATATACATTCCGTGCCGGTCTATTAAGAGCTAAGGTATTTATCATGTTCAGTTATTCTCTCCGAATACACGCATATTGTCGATCTTCTTTCTATCACTACCAGTACTCTAACCATTGGTTCTATATTTTATGGGCCGTGCCTATTCTGGCCTCATGTTATCGTGAATTTTCATAAAGGTTTGTCTTTTCATTTTACAGTTTTTGTTAATTTTTACTTTCTATCATCACTTCAGTCTCACAATTTTCTCTATCTACCGCGATAATTATTTAAGAAATCTAGTAGACTTATTCGTACTGATTAAATTTATATCTGACGAAAGTTCTTCCTTGTCTTTATTATTGGCAAGTAAAAATCGGCCAAGACAAAGGTTTAAGAAATAACGAAACTATTATATAAATGTTATATTATATGTTATAGAAATATTGTATAATTAACAGTAAATACACCAGAAGTGTATGATTCGACTAGTGCGTGTGTTGGTTTTCTAGCTTTTTATCAATCCAACTAATCCCCTCCTACTAATCTTGCAGTATGATGAAGAGTCTAAAGTAAACTCTTTAAAGGAAGGACGCCACAACATATAGGAAATCAAACATTAAAATTAACTGACACTAAATATCGGCTATTATATACATAATTATGACAAACATCTATTTCGCTTTAACACAGCTCATAAATACAGTTAGACATCCGATTGCTTCTAGCCAAGAATGAAACCCGAGCGAACTTTCATCGTTCGGCTATTCTACCTTTAAGCTATGGGCGCTCCATAGATGAAGGCGGACTTTAGCGTTTAGCGTGTTTTATATAATGTAAACACCCGCCATTAGATGAGTGTTCAAATTTATTACTGAATGAACGATGCGTAAATGCGTGAGTAGCATCTGTTTTTTTTTTACGTTTGACATTGTTCTATAGTGTTCAATCGGAGTGCGAGAGCGTATATATATATATATATATATATACAAATCGTACCTGTGCACCCAAATTATTTTTAAGTATATTTCCTTGAATATGACACAAAATAACTTTTTTTTAATGTTTTTTCTTTTTTTTAATTACTGCTTATTTTGGTTTAGTGACAGTAAGTGAGTCAAAATCGTTCATTGTCCCAACCTCTTTCGGACAACTCTTTTGGAATTCGAATTAGTGTCTTTCACAAATTTCAAACCCTAGAATACAACGTCCCCACTGTTGAATAAGATATTTATAATGATTACTGTATGTTTTGTGTAAAGTGACTTTCTATCTTTTTCCTTGATTCTGTCATATTCAACAATACACACACACACACTCAATATATATATATATATATATATATATATATATATATATATATTAGCAGAACCCCCCCCATGAAAAATTCTCTGATCATATACTATTACAATGGAACCTACCTCTTCGTCAGCGACCACCTATTGTTAACGACCGCTTTTTCTATGCACGGACGGTTTGCTAATTTTAGTAAGCGAACAATTCATGAACGCGTTCAGCGACTAACATCAACGTGGAAAAATCACTGATCGAGCCACCGCTTTAAAATAATTCAATTTTGGTCTTACACGGCGAACTTCTAAATTAGGAAAACTAAATGAGTAATCTATTTTATTTTGATTTGATCTAAGCCAAGAACAATTTTTCATTGTTTTTTTTTTATTTTAGTGTGATAACAAAATTTCATTTCTTGTTGAAATATACATTGCGGTCAAACATCGGCTGCTTGCACAAAATGTATTGAATTTAACGTGTTCAAGGGATTTATCCCTATGAACTATGAAATTGGAATTGTTCTAAACGTCAATAATATAATAAAATTTTGTGACACTTGAAAAAAAATCAGTACGGGTAAATCACCATTATGTCTCGTTCTTAAGTGTCTATCTCTTTGATTCCTGATTTTTTCTATCTATCTACTCTATTTCTATCTGTGTATATCTATTTGTTTCTCTACTCATACACATGATGGATGTCAGTTTTTTGTCTGTATTATCGCAGATTCTTTTTTGCTATCACACACTTCTAAGAAAAAACTGAAGCCGAATACTTTTTTAAGTCCATTTAATAAATATCTTTTGTTAATAAATATTTTGATATTATGTTGACCGTTGTAAATACGTTTTTTAACATTTTAAAATGAATTATGCTGAATCAGTTCTTTAAAGTTAGGCCATTTTTATGTTCTCATTTATTTATTACATGGTAAAATTCTAATAAGTACATTCTGATGTCTGGATGATATATTCCTGGCGTAAATAGTTCATGACTAGTAATCTTTTAGTGTTTTGATGGCTGTATGGGTGGTCGCATACGACAGGTTCCAATATATTTCTATGATTTAAAATAGAATTAAGTGGATATTGTTTAAGTAAACAATTTCGTTTTGTTGCGAATGTGCATGAATATTTCTTTATCACCCCTAGTAATTCTATTAAAAATATATGGATAGTGTTTGCGTTTAAATATGATAATTATGCAAATTTTATTTCCATATCTCTATATTTTACAATTTGTTATATTCTTTAGCGGATAGATTTTTATATGAAGTGCATTAGCTTTCGTCTTTATCATGCTTTCCTTATTCTCCTTTTTCTCCTTTTATTTCTACTCTTTTCCTTCATTTTTGTATTCTTCTTCTCCAACCTCCTCTTCTTCTTCTTCTTCTTCTTCTTCTTCTTCTTCTTCTTCTTCTTCTTCTTCTTCTTCTCTTAATTTTCTACTCCTTCTTCGTCTCATAATTAAAGTATGATAATAATATTTTATTTTGCATCATAGTACAGACTAAACAATATTGTTTACTTAACATATATTGAATTTTATTAGCAGAAAGGTAAGGAAAAAGGTAAATGTATGAGTTATACCTCTCGGCAAAAGCGTGACCCAAGTATGTAGTACGGTATATATATATATATATATATATATATATATGTGTGTGTGTGTGTGTGTGTGTGTGTGTGTGTGTGTGTGTGTGTGTGTTATTTAGCTTTTTTCTTGATAGTTGATGAGTTGCATGGCGCAAAACAGCATTGAGAACGTCGGTTATAACGACGGATTGCACTTATTCTATAATAAGCTCATTTTCTATTTTAAAAGATATTGTGAAAATTGACTTACGTAATAGAATCGGATATAATCATTGATATCCGAAATAAAAGAAATTATATAATTAGATATATATTATAGTTGTAGAAAATACTCTTCTTTAGTTACACGTCTTAAGAAATCGGGCAAACTGTCAGATTGGACTATCCATCGTTCCGTGAGACTGCGAATTCTTTCGGCAAAGTATGAGTTACTCTAATCAACTCTGAATTAGTTAATTATCACTACTTGCATGGTGTGTACTTACAGACAAGTCATATGGCTTTGCTTTCTGCAGGTGACCCGCGAACATGTTAACAGCTATGTTTTAAAGAATATATAAAATTTTAGATAAGAATGATTAAAACGTGTTCAAATTGCCATAATATTCTTCTTTACTATTTTCAAGGAGACGTTATGACTGGTCGATTTTTTTATATTTGATCCAATCTTTCATATCAAACTATGAAATTGGAATTGTTCTAAACGTCAATAATATAATAAAATTTTGTGACACTATATTAGACACAGAGCGAAATGCCGTCTTAGTTCGTGACTACCATATGCTGTTATGATTAGCTGTTCTCCAAATTCCTTATATGTTCACGCAGTGTTTACATGATCCACAAATTGGAGATGACACAACTCGAGCGATCATTCTGTTAGATTAGACGGTACGATTACCTAGAAGGGTTTCAAACTGAAAGAATCATTCAACCTTTTATAACAGATAACAAAGATAATTATTGTTACACGATTGTGAAACAAAGCGTAAATCATATAAAATGTTAATTTTTGCCAGTTGTTTACGAAAAGAAAATTTTTCATTTTTTTCAGTTGGTTTAATGTCATTAAGTGGGAGAGAAATACATGGTGAGATGTTCTGTCAGCACGAGAGACTTTTCGGAATTTGTACGTGGTTATCGCAATTTTAGAGTCTCGCATGTTTTTCAGTGAGCCGGGATGTTATTTTCTCCTACTGGCTGGAAAATATTGGTGCAAGAATGGAAGATATTCTTCTTGACCTTTCCTTAACGAACTACTTGTAGACAGCATTTATACTCATTAACTTGCAGTCTTCTTTCAATATGGAGAGGAAGAAAAATTAAACAAGTATCTTGAATGTTTGCCAGAATAAAAATATTTGATGCCCGTGGTCTATAAAATAATCAAATTATCGAAAAATAATTTGTTTTTATGAATGACATTATCAATTAAAAGCTTAAATCATTTGTGCGCAGTTGAAAACGGTGATTTCTGCAAATGTTGAAGTTATAATTATTTAGCCATATTATAAGCTGGCGAATAATCTTATCTTCAAAATTTACCATTTTCGAATAACGTCAAGAACAATAGAAAAAGAACAAACTTCAAAGTAGATTCAAATTCCTGACATTATTCACTTACACTTATAATGTTAAATGTTCCGTATACTTTTAAAACAGTATTCATTGCTTATTTATTGCTATTTAGATTATATTGAAAAATATAAACAAAACGTATATAAATAATTTTCCTTTATACTTTATATTAATGTATAAAGATTAACTTCAGTGTGTGATTCTGGAACGTTTAATATCTTATTCGACACGATAAAATTATTCAGAATATTTGTATTTTAAAAAGCAACAGTAATTCAAAAAGATATAATGGTATTAAAATTAAAACTGAAGAAAAGTGAATTAAAATAAATCAGTAAATCATTTTATATAATGTTTGGAGATATTTTTAATTCTAACAGATTATTATGAAGTTGTAGATGTGCGTGAGTAATAATGGATGGCAACTCGGAATGAGAAATAGTAGAGCCGTGTCCGGATGTGTTGCATTAATATAAGACCAAATAGACTTATAAAAAATATGAATCACTCATCACCTATAAATCATGGTTAGATAGTTTGTATGAGCGACCTAGATAAGTCATTGAGATCTCCAAAAAGTGTTACTGGGATATTCACTCAAAAAACAAAGACTTCTTCCTTTAATGCAATATATGTTTCGGCTGCGGATACCATGGATCGAGTATGATGAAGCTTTGGAAAGAATGGAAACGAAAAGGAAATTAATACAGATCATTAGAAAAAGACTGCTAGCGTTTCTAGGGCGTGTAATGAGAAAGGTGGGTTTTTAAAATCAGATATTACGAGTCAGATTGAGGGAAAAATGTCAAGGGAAAGTAGCGGGCAATATACTTGATTGGCCTGAGTAAGTTGGCGACAGAGCGTGATTTGGGTGGGGCAACAGGAGAAAGTGAGGTAAGTGCCATCAGTAACATGGAGACGTTAAGTACCATGACCACTTGCGTTCTGAAAGTACATGGCACAGAGAAGAAGAAGAAGAAGAAGAAGAAGAAGAACCTATTTGGGGTTTAAATAACCGAAAATTATTCATAAGCTCAAAAATCAATTACAATAACGTAAAAAAAATCAAGCAAAATATTAATATAATTCCAATGACCAACAAAATATTATCATAAATATATCATTGTGACAGAGTGGGAACGGAATCTATTCCAGCAGATAACTCTGATATCCCGACTAAAAGCTAATAATCTTTTTATTTGTAATTGTTTGTACTATTGTCTTCGTTTAATACATTAGTTTAAATCCGTCTTTGAGTTTATATTTTTGGTGGCTAACCAGATTACAAGAACCTGGCGACGATGATTCTTAAGGGCACTTGAGAACCCCAACATGACTTCGTGGAAATTGTGAACATTGGGTTCAACATTGTATGCACGGTATTATATTTTTCTTAACACTTTGTTCTATTTAGCAGCACTTAGAAATCTAGGAGAGGAAACTGAACAAAAAAGATAAAAGACATGTCTATTTTTCACATGTTGTTCTATTCAACAGTACTGGGGAATCCAGAAAAGGAAAACGATCAAAAAAGGAAGTGGACCTAACTTACACTTGATCGGGTGCAGCTAATGATTCATGTTTTTCGAGAATAAAAAACATTCGTGATTTTCTGAGTGCGTAAGAAATTAAAGTTATTCACTTTCAATTAACTGCAAATTCAATTAAATGAGTGAGAAACTAAAAAATGTTTTTTATTTCTTTGTGTTTTTTTATTATCCAGCGATATTAAAAGTTTTCATTAGAATTTAAATTGCATTCGCGTAAACTTAAAAACAATCACGAATATAGATGGAGAAATTAAATCCACCATGCTCGATTTTCTTAAGTTTCAACTTGAGCAGCGAAACCAACTGGAGCTTAAATGGCAAGAAAAGCAAAACCAATGGGAACTTAAATGGCATGAAATGAAACTTGAGCAGCAAAAATAATACACTAAAGTTGTGAAAACCAACCTTACTAAGAACTAATAAAATGGACAGAGGAGAAAGTCAAGTTATCACTAAGAAAATATTTTAATAAAGGAGGTTAAAATTTTAAAAAAGTTTGGATTAAAGATTACAGAAAATGTATTTGCTACCAACTGGATAAAAAACTTTAAGTTGTGGTACATGCCAATTAATTCTTTTTGACAAAAACTAGAAAACCTTACCACCTAGGCAAATAATATAATAAAAAGTTTTAAAAGAAAACATTCTGGAAGTGTAATAAAATAACGGCTAAATTCGAGGTAAAAGATGACATCCAGCCAGTGTTTAAAAATAGCGAAATGTGCTTTTTACCTCTTTTCAACAAATAAAAAACAAATAAAAACTGGACAGACTAGAAAGAACGGGTATTTTGTCGAAAATTGTGTCCAGTCAATTGGATTTACTGGCCGTCTATGTGAAGAAGTCAAATGAGATCCGGGTTGGCACCGATTTCTTGACAAAGGTTAATTCTGCACTAAAAGACTATGAAATATGATTTACCGAGACCGTATAAAATTTTCATGAAACTAAATGGAAAAAAATTTTTTATTCAAAAATCGACCTCAGTGACGCGTATATTCAACTACCGGTGAAGGAAGAAAATTCTAAGTTGCTATGTATCACCACTCATTTTGGGTTAAAACATCTTCCATTTGACGTAATAGTTACGAACATTCCAAGAGCCAACAGAAAATGTATTTAATATTATACTCAGTAAGTAAATAAAATTAATCACGGACAGATATTCTTCAAAAACATTATAATGTTAGAGTTGATGTCAGTGTGTTCTCTGAGAATTTTTTATGTCCCGTGTCAGAGCTGTAGAATAGGGTTCATGCGTATAACATCGAAATCGAATTCATGTTGTTTTGCAATCGGTGCGATCAACTGAGACACGGTGATTTGTCTTGGTGAAAGGTTACTTTTTTCTTCCTTTGTGGCAACTTTATGGCGATTTTTTCTTCAAACACACCAACAATGATATATAATATTCGCTCTCCATGGTTCTTTCTCAACATAAAAAAAAAACTTTGCGCATCCCAAAATATGTAGACTAAAGTCTTTCCTCCTGATGTTTGCATCTTTGGTTGATTTGGGAGATTTCGCCTGCTGTTGTCCAAAATGACTGAATATTTGACTCTGAAGCAAGGAGGTGGATCCACGTTTTATCTATTATCACATATTTATGCAAAAAGTCTTTCTTATTACGTTGATACATTAGCAAACAATGCTCTGAATCACCTACGCATTTTTTGTTTTTGATCGACTGTGAACAAATGCTGCACCCACTGGAAACTCAGCTTTCTCACAGACAAATGTTCATGCAACATTGTGAATACACTTTGATTTGTTCAATGATTTGCTATCTCACGCAAATTCAATTTACGAGCAGCCAAAATATTTTCGGTGGTTTCTTGGACAACTGCCGATTATGCGTTACCTGAGCGTTCAACATCATTTCCGTTTAAATTCAACTTACCACTTCTTAACCATTGTCTCCTACGCAGCAAAGACCGAATGACACTTATCAAGGCATTGTTGTGCTTTAATAGTATTCATCCATCTCGGAATTAAATTCTTTATGAACATATGAAAATCAGATGTTGCCATTATTTAGAATATTTGCAGTATCTTCAGTTACATAATTATATTTTGTAAACGAATAAACTCACTGTATCTAAATTTTGTCACGTGTCATTTAAAGGTTTGACCTTCCTAAAAATGATAAAATGTGATACGGAGTTTTCATTAGTGGCAACATCTATATATCAGGCTCGGGACTTATTGAATGCTATTTATATATGTGTGGGGGTGTCAAATTTGTCGGGTTCAATCCTAACTAAAAGCAATCGGATGTCTAATCGTACTGCTGAGCTGTGATACAGCGAAACAAGTCTGTCTGCGAATGGCTATATATATATATACATCGAAATATTTATCGTTTATCATTGTCATCTCTGTTATTTCTACTTCAAAATACCTTAAAGTCAGTTTTGTAATCTCTTCATTATTTTTGTTTATCAGCGCTTGCTTCTAATTATTTTTTGTTTGTTACAAGTTTGGTGCAATTTGATACCTTTCATGTTAGTGATATTTTTTGTCTTGATCAATTTTTTTAAATTTGCAGGGGCATAGTTGATTTTTGTATTCTGTTGCCTTTTTTTCTTGTCTGCTTAATAATATTACGGCCTGTTTCTTGACTGGTGTTACAATTGCAGGTCGTTAAAAGCTTTATATAGTTTTTGTTCTTGAATGTCTACTTAAATTTTTATAGTGAGTTGGCCTTTGTATGATGTTCATTTATTTTTTACTGTTTTGGTTTAACCTCCTTACCGTGTTAATATACATGCACACTTTTATTCTAACTCGTGAATAACGATTGTCCTTCTTCTGTGTATGTGTGCTTTTTGTTTTACATTATTGTGTGCTTGATACATATTTTCTCCGAATGCTGATTGTTGTATTATTTGTTTTTTATTCCTTGTTTGCTTACTATTTTGTCTTCTGTTTATTTTTGTTATTTTTAATCGTGATTGAGTATTTATATACTTCTATTTATATTTGAGAATTTTGCCGTTGCGTTTTGAGTTTCGTTTATTAGTATTTGTTGGGATATAATTTAATTATTTCCGAAATTATGTGCCTTTTTTTCATAATAGTTTACTTTTTTCTTTACTGATGAATATATCTAAATTTTATGGTTATTTCTCTTTTTTACGATGAACTATTTAGTTAAGGTGGTGAAGTAACTGTTGTTTTGGTTTCATATGTATTTTGATATTCTTGTGTTGCTTTTGTATTTTTCTATGTCGACTCTAGTTTTGTGATTGTTGAATCTTTTATGAAATTGTTTCGGTCGTTCACATGTAACTTTATTTCATATGTTTTATTTTTAAGGTATGAAAACACACAGCCGAGTTCTAATTCCAGTTGAATTCCTCCCGTTCACATTCGCTCAAATAACTTAGGGAAAGGTATTAATCCACCTCTTCCCTCAAGTTATGGGTTAAATAACAGAACATATTGTATTCTGTAGCCTTGGCTGTCAACCAGTCTACCGCAGAAAGCAATGGCAAAACTACTGAGTGATAATCTCATGCCCCGTCAGTCATGTCCCTTTCGAGACATTTCATACGTGATACTCGCTTGATTGCCAAGCGTGTGTCAGGTATAGCACTTAACTGATTGACTCATAAGATAGGCAAATCCGCAACTGAGATAACGCTAAGGTCTCTGTTTTTAATTGTTTTCTTTTCACTTGAATGAATTTTTGCGTGAAACTATTTATACCTAACAGAAGAAATATGCCGATGAAATGAGATTATTTAACTCATAAAAATATATTATAATTTATAAGTAATCCAAATGATATGTTGACTGTTTCATCATATTATATATATATATATATATATATATATATATATATATATATATATATCGATCTAAATGCTATGTTGATTTTTATAATATTATATGCATATATATATCAATCTAAATGATATGTTGATTTTTATAATATTATACATATATATATATATTTATATCAATCTAAATGATGTGTTGATTTTTTTATAATATTATATATATATATATATATATATATATATATATATATATATATATATCAATGTAAATATGTTGATATTTTATAATATTATAAATATATATATTCAAAACATGCTATGCAAAATTATTATAGACACTTTTTCCTTTAATTAATTATTCGTACTTGACGTTGTTGGATAAAAGGCTATTTCAAATCTATCGCAAATCTATCCGAAAATGAATGTAATATATTATCCTTATATTTGAACTACGTTTATGATCTCATTATCAACGTCGTTTAACCATTTTCCATAATGTTCTCTGTGCAATTACTGACTTCATATTAAAGATTTCTTTCACTCTCAAATCAGTTATATAAATCTATTATCTGACAAAGCACAGGAAACTGTTTAGTTGATCTCTGTTTTTATTAATTCTTAAACTTTTCTTTTTATTTTATCTATCCTTGGGCATTAGGGCGCCTATTCAGCTTTCAGCATTTACCTATTCATTTAACCTTAGGCTATCACGTTTTACGCAAAATATATTAACAAGATGACAAGAGAAACGTGTTTCGCTGCAAGCAACCAAGCAAATAAGCCTTAGTGTTTATATCACAACGCAACCTATAAACATATTAAAGTCATAATATCACGTATGCTATTCGATTCCTCGTTTCAATATATACAGTTATATTTCATCTGCAATGTGCAGCATATAATTATCATTCTATATGGTACATGTGTAATCATTATCGTTTTTCATGAGAAATATTTTGTGCTTATTCTTAATATACACTTTATGCATAGAACAAAATCTCCAGTTTGAAATTAGTCGAAACTGAGTCATCAAATCTTGAGACAATTCCATAAGCGATATCTTAACATTTGTAGTAGATCAGTTATTATGTGTATTTTGATGGGAAATATTTTTTGCATGATATTGTTCTGAATAAAAAATTAAGAATTAAAATCAGCCTTCTTCTTCACTTTTACATAAATTCGCAATGACGTGTGAAATTCTGGTTTTTCCAAAGTAGATAAAAGAACTGGCCATGTGCTTAAAGAAAATGTCCAAACCAGATTTTGCAAGTAGGTGCGAAATTGATTTTTGACCAATGGGAGTGACGTGGAAGACCAAAAAGAACTTTGCGAGTAGGTGTAAAAATCTAGATTACAATAAAAGGATTTGCTCAGCGTCAGTCAGTCAGATGGTTGCAGCGTGAAATCCAAGAGACACATGGAACTTCAACATCAAATCGACTTTAAGATAAGGTTAGGTCGCACCTTGTTCTATTTCTCTCTCATTCGAACATGCTGATTTGTTTTACTTCTTCTCCATCGAAAGACATACTTACCAAACAAACACATAGCTACCTACGTACTCATATACTCTTTCAACAATTAATACTATGAACATTGTTTACAAATCTTGATGCCCATAATTTTATCATTGAACATGAACTATACCCTTAACTTCTTAATAATATTTCTAATTGCACATTAACTCTTACAGCTTATTTTGATCTTTCATTTTAATAATATTCTATTTGAAAATGAAAAAGGTATATTTCATACTTATTTTATTTCACACAATTCCACATATTCTAACCTGCCGGCAACCAACCTTCTGATAATTATGAAAACGTTCTGATAATTCTGATGATTATAACGTTGGAGAAAACTTGTAAGCTCTAAACAGTTCGGTTGTGTATGCCAGAAGGCTAAACCAAAGAAACATAAACCATCTCCCTATGGCTTCAAAATCATGAGAGTTATATTAATATTGAATTAAATTTATTGAACGATAGATATTTTGATTTTAAATAAATTATGCATTTCCATAATACGCCAAAAATTCTTTAAATGATTGCGTATTATAATTTCTTATTCAGGTTCTCTTTTTATAACCGATCATTTTACCACAACTATGACTAATTTTTATTTTAGAATTTCGTTTTGATCTCATTTAAAAATGCTGGGTATATACCCAACATATTAACTTCTTAAAATGTAGTATTGCTATTGATGAAATTTCTGATGGTACTATTGATGATTCTTTAATAAACGTAACCAAGTAGAACAAAAACCGAAATGAACGGAGTTCAAAACAAATTCTTTATTCTGTACCAGTCTGTAATTTTATAAATACTGCTTTCATGAATAACATAAACAGATATATTTGTCTCCATTTAGATGTGTGTATAGGAAAAAAAGCAAATATTAATTGAAATAATATACATTCATGAAAATAGAAAACACACATAATTTATACAACACGATTTCTTTTTACATAATTAATGTTCTTAACTCAAACATGTTTAACTAAGACAAAAAATAATTTCAATTACTATTAGTACTGTAGAAAAATCTCATGAAATATCGTTTGATATATGGAATACATGATTACTAAGTTAATGGTATGTATCGTACTTATTGCTTAAACTTTGAGATCCTATTAATACTAATACTATTCATATATTTCATATATATATAATATCATTATTATTAATTTCCGGTTTCATTATAAATTTTTCAGGGGTTTTCATATTGTATCATATTTCTTACTTTATCTTTCAATACCCCATTTTATATAATAAACCCAAAGAAACCATGAAATAAAATTCTTAGGATTAATAAGAAATAATGAAACACTTTATTGAAGGATGACTGAGTATTTTAAATTTAATATCCTTTTTACTATGATAACGATTATTGAGCAAATATATATATATATATATATATATAATAATAAAATCGACTCTGTACGTATCCAAATCTTAAAATCTTACACAAGTAATTTTTTAGGACCACGAATAACCGGCAGAATCTAACTCCGTTATTGTCCGCCGCTATAAAGCTTTGGACAATGAGGGGGAAAAAAAAGAAAACTGCGGAGCACCGACAATACATACATTACTTCACAGCAAAGAAAAAAAACCCTCAAACGGAACGAACCACAAAGAAAGAAAAGTGCTCGATACAAAACTAACCAAAAAGGATTAACCAAGAGGCAGAGTGACGTAGAGCAAAAACACACGAGAAAAAATCGCAATCTTGGCGATCTTGCGATTTTTTCTCGTGTATATATATATATATATATATATATATATATATATATATATATATATATATAAGAGTGGTCGTCCAACTGAGCACTTGGCACATTGTTTGGAAAATTATGCTAATCTATTCTCACAACAGGACTAGACAAACTTAGTTGTATCTTTGCTAGAATGGTTTTGATGATTGCGATTGTACTACATTTCTTCAGTTTTGCACTATTCTTGACCTTGTCATACTATTTTATTCTGCATATGAAACGAAGACAGCGCATGTAAAATGCATCGAGTTGGTTTATATGCTTTGATATAGGGTTCATGACTCTGAAAGATAGAAAAAGGCTGAGGGAAGAATTGATCTGTATATGTCACTCTTTACATTCAGAAACACGTCTTTAGTGTTCCATGTCATATTTTTAAATTTACCTAATGGTCTGTTGGTTTTGGCCATTCTGGATTTGGTGTCACGTTTGTATATTTTAACTGAAATTTCATCTTACCTAAAACTTTTCCATTGTCAAAATATAAATGTCTTTTTGACCTCGATAGTTGAATGGAATGCAGAAAGGCTTCGTACGATATGTCTCTTAGGAAGATTGTCGATTACTTCAGCAGCAACAGACGAATCTGATTTAAAACCGTGGGAAAGTATTCTGCTTAGAGATTGATTATGTGCTTTTGTATGTCAAATTAACGTCAAATACAACCATTACATATTGGTAAAATTATTTAAAGTTACTCTTTTCAGAAGCCTCTTGCAAAGCTTTTGCCTTTGCTGGCAACCAGATCTCCTTCATCTCCTGCAATTCTGCTTCAAACTTTTCCTTGGCTGATCTAAATACCTGTTTTCTGGATATGCTTGCTCTGTCAGTCCTAATCATATTTTTGCACGTTTCCTAGAAAAGATTTAATTCGAATCAAACTAGTCTCGCTATATTCACTGAATACATCCTAGTAATGATATTGCTGAGTCAGACAGTCGGTTCATAAAGTAGAGCATACCGATTAAAATTCATTACCTACATAAAGAGATGAAGATTTTGAGTCACACAATGTTTGAAAGCTGTCTGATGTTTTCATGTCTTTAGAATTTAGTACACCGAACGCCTTTGCTAGTGTTGCTCGAATGTTTCTAACAGGCTTCTTCAAATGTATTGCGATATGAGAGAAAAAACGTTTGTGATCTACCCAACAATGACCGACTGATAGTGACAGTGTCAGGTTTATATCACAAAGATCTTGAACACGAATGATGATGTAGTCGATGAGATGATCGTGCCCTGATCTAGGAGCCGCGATTGTTTTTTAAACTAGGTCGTCCTTTGGAGGTTTATATTAGTGGTTACAAAATTAATTCACTGCTAAGAGATAACAGCAATAGCCCGTTAGAGATAGTTATCGCCTCCGTGTATTTCATTGATATTACCCCGGTATAGTGTATCACATTCAACATGGGCATTGGAATACATAATACATAATTTGTCACGAAATGTTCGGTGACTTAGAAGTTCACGAAGTGAACATGAAAAAGCTTATTTGCCTCCTCAGAAGAGTCCAAGGTATGATCATAAAAACTAAGCATAAAACCATGCTTTACTAACAGGCAAGCGAAGAGACATTAGCCTGTTCCATATACTAACTGGAAATGATTCAAGTCGTAACATGAGATTATTTCAGATAGAGTATCCTACGCAAGATTCTCTTTTCATAATCCGTACTACCCAGAAATATATATAGCAATTTTACATCTGTTTTAGTTGCACTCTGTCTAGAAGTCTGGTTTAGAGCAGGTATACTGACGTTGTTCTATTTAAGTACCCGTGCAATAATTTCTGTTCTGCATTCAGAGTGCTTCTTATTGTCCTGAAAAATCCTTACATTCAAAGATGCTTAAAACAAGTTTGTATTATAAAGTTTTTATTTCAATATATATATATATATATATAACACTTGTGTCATGAGTATGGAGGGGGGGAAATATCGTTGCAGCATCAGTTCAGTTCAGTAGAAATAAACCAGCAAAACAGCTATAAATTTAAAAATATTCTTCAAAATATTTTTGACGAAAGGGGAACACAAGTCCCACAATATAAAGCGCAATTGCTTCGTACCAAAAGAGTTATTTCCTTATACATATTAATGGGATGTAATAACGGCATGTGAGCTGCTTCCTGGGTTTGCCGTGCCAACTGATCCATTTACTTTGATAATTGATTTTCATTTGAATAAAATTTAATTACTTTTATATAAATTTCATTGGTATGAAATTAAATTCTTCATCCATTGTGGGTTTAAATCTTTATGCACCACAACAATTTAGGGAGAGTTCGTCATGGTTGGCAAACATTTAATTTTCTTGTTGTTTTTTCTATTTTTGTATTTAAAATTTTTAGAGATTTCTAACAAGAAATAAAAAAAATGAAAACGGAATAATTGACAAAATCTAGTTATATGCATACATATTTCATAGGTGAAGAATTTCACTATTTGCTCAAACAAGTATTAGCTTATAGATTTATGTGTAAAATGACATATTATTTAGGGATTATTGGGTTTGTTTTTTATGGCTCATTAACCAATTGTAAAGATGTGCGCTGTGGTGTTGAGTTCGAATTCCATTTGAATTTGTTGCATTCACTAACGTGTAAATACCCTTGGAAAATTTATTAATTCGTCACTTCCCTACAAATATTCTTGCGAAAGGTATTAATCTGTCTCTTCCCTCCATGTTATTTATTGCCTTATGGGATAGATTGGGTTTTATAATCTTGGCTGGTGAACAATCTATCGCAGAAAGTACTGGCAATGTACTGCGGGATAATCTTCTACCAAGTCAGTTATGACGCTTCCGTCACATGATCACCCAAGCGTTTTCACGTATGGTACTTAACTGATTGACTAACAGAACCCATTGTAGATTATTAAAAGTCGAATTGTTTTCAGAATTATAATTCTCATTTATTTCTGTAAAAAGTGTAAAAGAATGATTTCTAAGTGTAATTCAGCATAAGACAATATAATGATCTCAATTTTATTTCGAATAGGCTATTCAAATTCTCATTTCAAAATACTATCAATTATACAAAATCTCACATGCATAGCAATATTTAAACTAATGGTAAATGTTAAAGAACAACGGTTTGTAAAGTGAATATTATGGGGTTTAATTTAACCAATGTGATTGAAACATTCAAGCAACGGAAATATTAATTATAAGTTCAATAACGAAGTATTGCTTGACGTATGAAATTCAAATTTAAATGGTATGTTAATAATACCGACTTTCATATTTTAGTTATATTCTCCACAGCTCGTTTGTTTGTTTCAGGTTATTCCATTAGTTAATTATCAAAACTCTAGGCCTTCTATATGAAATCTCCAGGAATCTTACTGAAACAATAATTAATAAATGTATGTAATTAATTCAACTGAGAATATGCATTTGTCGCTATTTATTTTGTCTGCATTATTTTAAGAATGAAGGAATCTATCTATCTATCTATCTATCTATCTATCTATCTATCTATCTATTGTTACAAGACGTTATAATTTAAAATTCTAAGTCCAGTTGTTTTAAATAATCTGCAAGACGGTATGAATTAATCCAGCTTTTTCTTGTTCATTTCAAGTAAAGGTATATTGTAGCTTAGGAATGATGTTAAATTGCATGCGACTGCACGTTCGCTGATTGGAAGAGTGAATGTTTTGAGGAGAGTGGGACCACCACTTAATTTCTGTTTTTCTTGCGTTTACCCAATCCAGTAGTTAGTAGCAGCTATATCTAAGGGCAAATAATAAATTC
Source organism: Ascarosepion bandense (assembly GCA_037127315.1). NCBI lineage: Eukaryota > Metazoa > Mollusca > Cephalopoda > Sepiida > Sepiidae > Ascarosepion > Ascarosepion bandense. The sequence continues at coordinate 7,456,016 of JBBBDQ010000202.1, read as the reverse complement.
CCAAAAACAAAAACAAATTACTCAGAAAGAAAAAAAATACTTTTCTTCTAACAAAATACCAGCAATACATTTTATAGCAAAAAAAGACTAACAATACTTATATAGAAAATTTGCCAACAATATATTTTTTAATCAAATGACTAGTAATGCATTTTATATGTAGTTACAATCATACAATTGCATTAAAATTTATATTTCGATAAAACAATAATAATGAGTACAATATATACAGATTCTGACTTTAATTAATCGGGTCAGGTTGATATGCCGAAAAAACGAAGAAAAAAAAAAAAAAGAAAGCAAACGACTAAATACATCTTCAATTATATAAAAATGGAAACAGGCTTAATTGATGCTTAAACTAATTAAAAATATAAATGCATTTAGGCCGGTAGATAGTATACTCCATATTTTTAAGCGTTTCTATCTACGAAAATGAGTATTCATAGAAGCAAGGCTTATTTTAAGATTACAGGTTAATCCATATTCGATGTTAATATTATATAATAATAATAATTATATGAAGGCGAAGAAAATAAGAAAGAATAAATAGAAGAGGAAGAATCCTACTAGTAGTAGTAATACTTGTAGTAATGAGGCTGCAATGAAGATAGTATAAACGTAAAAAATATTGACACTCTTAAAGCTACATATTGAAGTCGCGATATATCCGATGCTCAAGCTATTTTCCTAGTTATCATTGAAGAGTAAATATCTATAGTCTTGTCTTACATTATAAAAATATGTTTAAAACTGGGCATTCCTCCCTTATGAAGTCTCGGTTACTTGACACTGCGAATATTCTACGAAAGATAGTCAATATCAGAGCTTCATAGAATACACACATAATGCTACGTTTCACAAAAGATATAAAGAAACTTGCAAAGGAAGATAATAATAATAATAATAATAATAATAATAATAATAATAGTGAGGTCGAAAAATCTACTATAGGAGAAAACTCCTACACAAACACTAAATCTTCAGGCCTACAGAACTAGGATAATCCTAATGATGACCCTGAAATATAGCCGTACATTTAAAGAAAGAACAAATAAAATGGTATCGTGAGGAGTACAAAGATGATATGACTGCATTTCATGAGCGTTACTCAAGCTACAAAAAACATCACTCGCCAAACATATGTCATTTGGCGAGAAAAGGTTGGACAATCAAACAGAAAGTACATTCACGAAAATAAATTAGCCAGTGTACGAAGTTACATCATGAGAATTAACCGATTGAGAGTGGCTGAAATTAATGAGATAAAAAGAATTGCAACCAGAATACATGAATCAACAAAACATGAAAAGGAACCGGAAATAGAGAAAAAAGAAGTAACATCAACAAGCAACGGTCATAATGTAGAAACCGTGATACACACAAATCGCTCTGTAGATATTGCTGAAAGTTTAGAACTGTGGGAAATGTGTGATCTGAGTCAGTTACAAGACGACAATAAAATGAGTTCAAAACACATTGATCATAATTATTTTACTGAAAACAAGAACAATATAAAAGAATTCAAACATAAAATCAAGAGCCATATAAGTCAGATGAAAAAAATATTTCAGTGGAGAAACGAGAACAACTTACAAAATTTCAACTAAAAAAGCATAAATTTGAAACTATTATGCTGTACAATGCAGCACTTAAATTAATTATGGATGAAGAAGACACTTATATAAATCTCACTGAAGCAATATATGCATCAGCAATAGCAGCAACAAAAGATTGAACATCAAATTAACTCAAAGCAGTCTCGCAGACATGAAACATATATAAAGAAATCGAAACAACTTCAAAGTAAATTATCAGTACTCGATGAAGTGACAAGAGGAAAAATGTAAGAATTAGAAAAGACAGAAGAGTCGAAAGAAAATACAATATTAGAAATGAAAATGATATCCTATAAACAAAGGAAAAGTTATAAAGTAAACAATAAAACTGAAAGCTCAAAGAATAAGACGCTATGATAACAGATCAAGATTCTACAGTTAAAATAAGATTTTTCAAACTGATACAAAGAAAAATCGCAGAGAAATAAGTAACAAATGAATTGAAGTGACGGTCCCCCACAAAATGGAAGAGATTATATGGTTCTGGGGTAAAATATGGGCTTGTCATAATGAACATAACAAACAAGCAGACTAGACTACGCAAGAGATAGAATGAATGAAAAATAAACCAGAACAAACACTGGATGGAATCACAGAAAAGGATATTAAATGTCCATTGAAAAAAGCATACAATTCAAAATTTCCAGAAATACATAAAATTACTAAGTTTAGGCTATATTATTTCAATACAACACATAAAGAACTAGCTAAAAAACTTCAAGAAATGGTTAACGATCCCACTAAAATTCCTGAAAGGATGACCCAAGAATAGTGACACAAAGAACCCGAAAAACTACAGACCAATTACATGCCTTTTGAAACGCATACAAAATTTTAACAAGTATTTCAGCAGAACCAACATATATCTTCTTGGAAAAATGGTATATTTGGGTGCAGACGTGACTGTTACGGATGTAAATCCTAATTACTTAATAGGATGATACTGAAATTGCTTCAATGCAATGAAAATCTTAGGACTGCCTGGATAGATAATCGTCAGGCATCATCATTTTCATCCAACGATGTATGTCGATATAGAAAATAACTCTTTACCTCAATCATATAATTAGAACCTATAAGTCAGGTTAAATATTTAATGATGAAAGAAGACAGTAAATACCAACAAGATTTAGATTTAGTAGATTTTGTAGAAAAACAAAACAGAAGCCAAGGACCAATTATTGCGGCAGAAAATATGAAAAGAAAGCCATGGATAAAGCTCCTGAACAGATGACACAACGCTGACAAGACAAACATATCCAGAACGCGCTAATAAACCCAATGTTGATAAAGTTAATACTCATCAATGATTACGTGCATTTTGATTAGAATCTGAAATTGAAGGTTGTTTTTCTTCTTGCGCAAGACAAAATTCTTTTTACTAGAAACTTTCAGGCAAATATTATACATAATAATGTGGATCCAGAATGCAGGTTCTGTGATAAATACCAAGAAAAAATAAACCATCTAATCTCAGGATGTTCTGTACTTGCCCCAAATGAATATAAAAATCGTCACGGTAGTGGAGGGCAATATTTACACTGAACAATGAGCAAGCACTATGGAATATATGTAAAAAATACTGGAAGGAACTTCACCTTGCACAGATTACAGAAATAAAAGATGTTACCATTCTATGGAATTACACCATCTATACAGACAGAAATATTGAAGTAAATATGCCAAACATTATTGCTAAAACCCAAAAACAAAAGACTTGCTTTTTAATTGTTATGGCTTGTCCATCGGATTGTAAAATAGCAACCAAGAAATTCGAAAGTTGTCAAAATATAAATACCTGGAAATTGCAATAGAAAAAAAATGTGGAAATTGAAAACAAGAGTTGTGACAATGATAGTAGGTGCACTTGGAATGATAAGAAATGGAACAAAAACATATTAAAATAATCCATGGAAGCTCCAGCTTAAGAGATATACAAACAATATTTTCTAAGAAGAAATCGCAACATACATCTGTACGATTTGTCTATAAAAAGTGGGGAGGCTATATTTTTCCAGATATACATATACAGATTCGAAACAACCATCATAATAATATTAACATATTTGATTATGCAGTGTGTATGTATCGTTGTTCATGGAAATAGTGTGAAATCTATATAGTCTGATATTAAGTGGGCTCTTATTATTTTTTTTTTAGTGTTTGAAAACTGTAACGGTCAAATTAATCTAGATGAATAAATTTTCAACTTGTTTTCAACCCTAAAATTGTGTAGTTCTGTGGTGATACCGACCGAGCAAATGTGATGGACCGGATGTTTGCATACCCACGACCAAAAAGCAAATGACCAAATGTCGCCGGTGAGCAAGTGGATTTGGTTTTCCGGTTGAAAAATAAAGAAATATTTAAATATTAAATTTCCAATTCGCGAGCCTACGCGAATTTTATTTATCGGCAAATGGGAAGCCCAGAATCAAATACAAGTGTGAAATCCCAAATGATCTGCTTACATCCAAAAAGAAGATATATACAAAGCCAAGAAAAGCAGACCGAGACAGACAGACCCAGACTTGAGAGAGAGGAGTGTAATGAGTATCCGCTTGATCTACGTAAAGAGGCGTTCTATCTTTCGCTGTCTCAAAACTACTTACTGACCTCAGGAGTGAATACATGAAATACATTCCCTACTTACAACGCTCCCACATTCCCAAGCATTAATTCTCTTTTCAGCATTTTATTGTCATGAATATGTTCACGTCCGTTGGACCTATACTTCAAGTATTACTTTAATTGTAAAAGCCTTAATTGATATGTTTATATACAAAATGTTATTTTTCAATTCAATTTGCTTTTCTTGATTTATAATCATTTTATGACTTATAGTGGGCTATCTACAACGAGGCCAAATTCCGTTAATCTGAAACAACATACTACTACCCTTCACTAGAACGGACTCTCCACTATAAACTGGAAAATAATGGATAACCCGCTATAGTGCATTTATCAAAAAAGTTTTTGATATCATGCAAATTATTCTGATATGCAAGTGACTCATATGACTATTAAAAGTCGGGGTGTACTGTAAGATTCACATATATGCTCTACGACATCATGTTGTTTCTCTGAAAAATAAAACAAATAATAACAATAATAACAACAATGATGTTGATGATAATTAAAAATTATATTAACGCCAGCAGAACATCAGCCTTTGCACTTTTTAAATCATTTGACCCAATTTCATTTGGGTCAAATGTGTTGTGATGCAGTGGATATCGTCTTGGAACGAGAATTCGGAAAGCTCAGTTCGAATTCCATGTGAATTCGTTGTATTCCCATACGCGGAAATATAATAAGGAAATGTATGAATGCCTCAATTCTCACTTTAGCTATATGTTAAATATAATAACATGTTTGGTTCTATAACCTTGATTGGCAACCAGTCTACCGCAGAATTTATTAGAAGCCTACTACAGAAAAACTTCTGTCCAATCAGTATGTATACATATGGCACTTAACTGACGAGAATGTCACTAGAACGTAAGGGATTACTGCGTATTAAATAATATGCGAAACAAAGTTAATTAAGAACCAGGATAATAACAATATAATTGAGGAGAATAATAATGACAATTGTCGCTGCATTTAAATTTCTAAAATTCAATGTCCATTAAAAGCCAAAACCGGAAGATAATCATCCAAGCGTGAGGAACAAGAAAAGACATTGTTAGCATAAATCTACCATCTAGAAATGTCAACTGTAAGATACTGAGAAACATCTACCACAATTGTATTCCGTTTAAATATTTAATCTCAAGCTATCAAAGAAAATATCTCATCAGTGAAATTACCATGAAAATATTAATATTGAAAACAGTAAATCACCAACACTATAATAGATTGAATCTGAAATGCTAGGTTACAACGGCTAATAATACATTCTTGGACTTTTGATGAATCTCTAAATACATACAAGAAGTATCATACGAAATATAACAGCAATACACAATTCAAGAACGTATGTAAGATATATCAAGGGTTTTCATATTACAGTATGTCAAGGAAATAAGGTAAAATATTCAAAATAGGATCTCAGTACTAACCACAATGAGTTGTCATGCGCTTACGTAAACTGCTATAATACTACATGATATATTACACTATCAAACAATGAGTGTGATTCACTAGGTGGCAACAAACATTGATCGAATGTTTCCCAATTGAACAAATGTTTAACCCATAGAATGTCGACAACCACAGTGAAGATATTACATACTGTAGATTTTGTACAAAAAGAAAAAAACAAATAATACATTCAGTGAACCTGCGAAGTAGTCGAGAAAAATATAAAAATACAACTTTTCGCTTTCTACGGTGCCTTCGATATGGACTCAGAAAGACATATCGGAGAGCTGAGTTCGAATTCCAGTTGAATTCGTTGCATTAACCTTTAGGAAAGGTTAGCAAGCACGGAAAAGAAAATGCAAGACTCTTCATATAAGGTAGCAAAAGAAAACGAGAAGAAAGAACTGAGCATAAACATCAAGAAAACTGAATGTATGGCCATCAGCAAAAAGTAGACCAATTTGTTAACTACTAGTCGGAGAACTAAAATAAAACAAGTGCATAAATTCAAATACCTGGGAGGTGTTCTGACATAATATGAAAGCATGGCGCCAGATGCATTTTTGAAGCTAAGCCGACTACTGAGAGACAAGAAAATATCATTGGAAACAAAGAAAAGTTTGATGCATTGCTATATGATATCTCTCCCTCTGTATAGAATTGAAGGTTTGAAGATCTCTTCAAGGATGAAGTACATACGTGAGGCAACAGAAATGTGGTTTTACAGAAGGATACTGAGAATCCCTTGGATAGAGCATATGAGCAACGATGAGGTGCTGAAGAGGATGAACACGAGAGAAAACTGATACTTAACATCAGGAAGACGCAGGTTAAGTTCTTGGGACAAGTAATGAGGGGGAATGGCCTAATGAATTCAATACTCATCAGACGCTTAAAAAGAAAACGAGACAGAGTAAAGCAGCGCAAAAACTACTTCATGAATCTGAGAAAGTGGATGGCGGAATGGTTTTTGGAAAAGATACCAAGAGAAAATATATTGTCAGACCCAAAAGACAGAGCCATATGGAAGTCCATGATCGCCAACATCCTGAAAAGACGAGACACATGAAACGAAGCAGTTATACCGCAGGATGTAATGACAAATATTCTGTCCAGTCAGTCATGTCGAAAGATGATCGTACGAACGTGTATCAAGTATAGCACTTAACTGACTGACTGAAAGAAATTCACTTACTGAAAGATAATCCTCAACGTCTAAAGCTGCCTAAATACCAATAGATACACATTTTCTGCCTATCATAACACTAAATTCCGGTCAATTGTAAAGTCAATAATTATATAACTATAAGGAAAACATAGAAAAGTATCAGAAAGAACTTATAAAACCCGATCAAATAAGAAATTGCCGCAGCCATTACAGTCATAACTACTTCCGAAACAATATCCGTTAGAAACAATCTGTTTTTGAAAGATAATGGGCAAGTATATATTTTTGCTAAAGTGAAAACATTTCTGGGCAATATAACAAGCAACGAAGGACATGGATTTCAACGCGTCTAGACAGCAACACCTAGCCTATAAACAGTACTCGCTCATTCTTCCAGCACATATTCCAAACAGTTATAGTCAACACTTTGGTCATTTATGAGTACATATATAGACTTACTTATGTCTCCAGTAATTACGCGAGGATATCCTTTTACTAAAAGATGGCTCTATTTCAGATAAATTAAGATATTTTTCGTTCGCGCACAGCAAGCTCTTGACATAATAAAGGCTATATGACAAGTTAAATATCAAGCGGTCAAGTGCAGCATAGCAGCCTGTGAAGAGAATAAATAATAAGCCTAAGCCATTATCACATCTACTACGGATTAAAATGAAAACGTTCCAAGAACATTGAAATGTAGCTGCGGTAAGACCGAGCAGACAAATGCCCATAAGAAATTTATGTCTAAGTAGCAATCCTAAAGAGAATTAAGCTGGTTTAAACAGCAAGTATCAACCATCTTATTTAAGCGGCAGCATTATTAATCGGAAACTGTGGAAGTACAAGTAAACAGAAATAGTAAAAAAAAATAATTTGTTCTTCTTTTTTCTCTTCTTTTGAGATGTGGGCGATCTGACCTCTCCGTAAGAAAACACCACTCGTATCCCTTAGCAATTCTTTTTTGATTACTCTCCCTCTGAAACTCTTTTTTTATAGCGTGTCAGGAAAGTTAATTGCTGAGTCCCTCTCCGCTTCTTGCATCCAATACGCCCTTTGTATGCCCAATATTCCAAGTTTTCTACTTCATTATGCATCCGAGAAGTCCCATCTCTTTCTTTCTGATAATTATAGTTTCAACCATATGAGAACAAGACATCAAAGAAGAGAGAAGTGAACTGTGAAAAGAATTGATGATCCTGTGTGACCTTGGAAATGACCGTAAAATTAAATAAAGAAATAATAGCCCATAGAAGAAAATGGTTTCATCAAACAGTAGTATGATATATCGCTACATATGGAAACGCTGATAACAGGTTTAAAAATTGAAAGAAAATGAAAAAGAGAATAAGTTGATTAAGAAAAAGGCTATTTTAAAAATGGTGACAAGTGTAAGCATAATCCAAATCTATACTGGCTTGTGGCAGGCGAAATAAGTCCAGACAAGAATATTTCGGTGAATATATTTGACTGAAATAATAAATAGTAAAGAAAGTTGTAACACTGTAATGACAACCACAAAAGTTTGTGAATTTCAGAAACCAGCAAATGATCCTCAGATAATTAATTATTGAATTTTATAAATATATTATAAATTAAGTTGAAATATACTGTAAGTCCATCAACAAAATATATGAGTTCGTAATACACATCATTTCTGTTCTTGTGTATTTTTCGGTTTTAATTAGACACTAATTTTCTCTCTTCACGAATAATTCATTCATATAACTTTTGTATAATATCCCAGTACATTTAAGTCGAAACAGTGACAAAAATCCCTTCGTTTTTACTTGTAATAACTTTCTAACATTACTGAGATATTTAAGAAATCTGTAACGGTAAAATATAAATAAATTAATAAAAAATAATGGTTTGCTATTTAACATGTCAGTGAAAGCTGGACAACATTATCGAACATGAAGGAAAAACTCGAAGTGACTGAAATATGGTTATACAGAAGGATGCTGCGTATCATGGATCAAGCATGTGAACAATGATGAGGTATTGGAAAGAATGGAAATGAAATGAAAATCAATACTGAGCATCAGGAAAAGACAACTAAAGTTTCTGGGACATGCAATGAGGAAAATATTCTTTGAGAACCTGATACTATCTGGCAAGATAGAAGGAAGGTGAGACAGGGAAAACCAACGTGTAAAGTACTTGATTGGCCTGAACAGGTGAGAGCCAGAACGGGGGTTGCGTGGTGTAATAAAAGAAAGCCTGCTAAAAGCAACGAAATATAGGGAGACCTGAAAGTCCATGATCGCCTACGTCATGAAATGACAAGGCACATAGAAGAAGTATTTCAAATCTTACTTTGATTCATTACTTTTCTTGTGGGAAATTGAAAACTTGTATAAAAAAAAACAAAAAAAAAAACAGAATATAAGTTCTAATAAATATCTAAATATTTAAAAAATGATGTTTGATAAAAATATTAATTTCAATATGAATGAAATCGCTGACAGTAGGAACACAAATTATAGACAAGGATTAATACTTGACTTGAAAAGAATAATATTGTAATTTCCAGCAATTATATTTCTAGATGTTAATACTGTACTCAGAGGATAAGATCTTAATATTTAGCAATCTTATCTGCTAGGATGTGCGTTGTGGGTCAATGGATATCTGCACGGAACGAAAAATCAGTGAGCCGAGTTCGAATTTATATTGAATTCTTTGGGAAAGTTATAAATACGTCACCGATAGAGGGATATTTTTAGTTCTATACAAATGTTTGGGAACCGCAAAAATTAATGGCAAGCTCCAGCGGGAAAATCTTCTGTACTGTCAGTCATGTCATTTTTGAGACATGGTTGCCCAAGCGTTTATCACTTATGACAAATAATTCACTGATCTACAAAAACGTCTGTTCTACATGGTAGACGAAATTGTTAATAAAAGTGCCTGAAAGAAAATTACACTTAGGATACTGTTGAAAAGAATGTGATATGCTGCCTTGTAATTAGCATGGCTTGCTCGAGATTTATACTTCAGCCCTTTAGGAAATAATTTTATATAATATCTATAACAGTCTCTTCGCGTACAGAAAATTAATTCAAATTACATAGATATAAAAAATTAACATTTACCGCTTAATATTTCAATTCCAAATATCCTTAGAGTTTAAAGAAAGTGATAATAATGTACCTACAATTTTTCATGCTTGTATTTATTGTATTAAGGATATTGACAATCATATCTGTCTAAGGCTCCCTATTTCACTACTTGCCAATCATCACCTCGTGACGCCTTCTGTTACTTGAAGCTCATCACTTGGGAGGTTTGCTACGTTCTCTATATCAATTGATCTGAAGATACATTACGATTAATAAGTTTTCAAACTCTCATTAATCATTTTGTGTTCAAGAATTTTCAGCTCTCCCTTTCTGATTCTGAGGATAAGTGTTCATTCTTGCACCATTTTTCTTAAGACGTCCTCTATGATTATTCGCTCGGGTTCTGAAGGGAAATATTCGCACTTACATAAGAGGATGACTGGAAAAAAACTATCAGCACTATTTTTGTTTTTGTTTTAGTATGTTTCGTAGTATGTTTTTCTTTTAGAATGCATATGCCGCGAACCCAATAGCTTTATATTACGCTATTAACAACGATAATTATCGTCGTGATAGACTATAAGTAACACGTATATATATATAAATAAAAATAATATATGTTTTATTCTTGGTCGATGACGGTTGTGTAGAGAAGGAGGGTAGACAGAATGCTACAGCAGTAGGTGTCGGAGAGACACTATCTAGCGCAAATACATTGTTCTCAATCTCTTTCTCTCTATCTATCTATCTATCTATCTATCTATCTATCTATATATATATATATATATATATATATATATATATATAATCATATCACCCCGAGCAAGGCGGTAACGGCACTGATGTGCAGGGGTCTACGTAAGAGTGAAAAGATTAGAAGAGAGTAAGCCGGAGACCACATCCTAAACAGTGAACAAAGGATGAGCCTCTACACCTGTACAATAGACGTGGGTGGAGTGTGAACCGGGCAATAGTTTAGTCTATCTAATGTATATATGTGTGTGTGTGTGTGTGTGTGTGTGAATCTCTGATTTTTCATCCAAAATTCCCAGACTTATATAACTCGAAATGTCTAAGCATTTTTGTTTTTTCTGGTTGTCGCTTAATTAACAACAAATATGACCAGATATTTATATATGTCAATCATTTTCGCCGGCTATCTTCTTTCAACCCGGTTGTCACGTATGCTGTCTGCATACAATTTCAATATCATTCTTTCTCAAACATTGCCTGTTTTACTCTTTCATGTTGTCTCCTCACCACCATCCACAGTTAGAATTTATTTTTGTTAATCATATTTTTGACGGTTAAGGTAATATATTAAACCCTTTGCCATGTTATTTTTAAAACGTTCGCGTGTGAACATTTTAAGCGCTTATTTCCTCAATCCATATCTCATGCACATATCCCAGACATTATTACAAGAACGCAAACATACAAAAGAATATATATATATATATATATATATATATATATATATATATATATAAAATGTATGATCTCTCACCTTTTATATTTTCACTTTTATTTTTAACTTTTATTTCACACTAAAAATTGTGACCTAATTAAGTTTTTTCTTACATATTTAGGTTGGAAATATATTAGAAAAAATCATTTAATTTTAAATTAATTTTAAATATAAAAAGATCCTCTTTAATAACTTCTAGCATATGTATAGGATTTCACCATCCTTTCAAAAAGCAAAATAGAAATTGTAGCCTTTTACTTCACAAATACAGATTATGTTTATCCACCATTAATTTCTCTTTCTTTTACACCCATCCTCTCCTACTTACATACCCAATATACATTTTCTTACTTTCCTTTTTGTTAAATCCAAAGGCCGGTTCATAAAAGGTTTGTATATGAACATACTTTATTTTCTACTGTTGAACATGCCGCCTGTCTCTGAACTATTCACCATGCCGTTTAACCACCTATCTCCTTCTCTTCCAATTTCCTCTTTTTGATCAATATCTATTTTACAACCCCCAATTCTTATTTTCTACACACCCTTAACTTTCCCTCCAAATTTATCACTATAAAACAATCAATTTTTCATCTTCCTTCAAAAAATCGCGTTGAATACCTGATGTGATATTTTCCTTTCAATGTCGAAACAAAATGTACACTTTGTAGTGGATTGTAATTTGTACATTTTTAAACAATAGTTTATAATAAATATTCATATTTCTATATCTATATTGAGCACTGTTTTAAATTAATGTTTTGAACGTTGTTAATATTTCCTCGTTTCATATTTACTTTTATATATATATATATATATATATATATATATCTTCTAAACATCTCTTTATTTCGTACTAGTTCACTCAACGAGCACATAAAATCAATTAATATTACAGAATAATACATGCGAACAAAAGTAAGACAAAATTATCAATACCAAAGTGACTCTTTTTCCACCTTTCTATTTTCTGCAATTGTACTCTTGTTTCTTTCTTATTATTTCATGGCAAAAGACTTTCCTCAATGTAAAAACTAGGCTAGTCTCTTAAATTAATCCTATTAATGAATTAGGTGAGAATGTGATGTGTATATTTTTTCTTTTATCTTTCACTGAGTATGCCGTCTGTCTACACATTCTGAGACGCGTTTGGCACCAGGACGTGTTGTAATGATTAGCACTAGAACAACTAAGACTGAGAATTGAGCGAAATACTCACTAGTTGTTTCATAATTTTACCCTTATGCCACATCTAAGCCATAAAATTCTGAGACGCGTGAATATGTTGTTTACAGCTACAAGAGAATTTATTTCGGGCATATTTTTGTTAACAACCAATGTTTTCTCAGACTCTATTCATATCCATAACTGACTTATAGTTTCTTTTGTTACGGCAATATCACCCTTTTCAGCTGGAAATTAAATCCGTTTTTATTGTTGCTTTTTGTCCATTTCATTCTACCCTTATAATTTTCTTTTTTTCATAACGTGTAAATACTTTTGAAAAATAAACCCGCAACTTTCTTACATTTAGTTTTATTATATATATATATATATATATATATATATATATATATATATATATGCGCGTGTGTGTGTGTGTGCATATGTTGCATTAGAAATGAGAGACAAGTTATTTTCATTAATGTTTATGTACAATTGTTCGCGTGTTAGTAAAACATATTTATGTACAAGTAAACTCAATTTATAATTGATAATGGCTAAAAATACAGAACTTTTGAACAATTTATATATAATTTGAGTTCCAAAAGAAAGAAATTATAGGAATATATAAAAATATTATATAAAAAATTTATGATAAAACCTTTTCTGTCATTTTTAATTAATCCTCCATAAAAGAGAGATTGATGCCTAAATACACAATATATATATGCGTGTGTGTTTTAAGATAGACGATAATATCTGTCATGCTGAAAATGAATACAATCCGTTGATAATAAAGATTATATATATATATATATATATATATATATGTTAACGTGAATAAAATATGCCACTGAAAATATAAACGCCCGTAGAACAAAAACGATTTAAGCTAGTTGAATTTTTAGGCCCTGCGACATCAAACAATATTTTTTGCTTTTGTGAAGATTACATGCAATAGCGTATCTAATTGGATCCAGCTCAAACCAGATGGATTCGTCATGGTTCAGCATACTCAGGTAACATCTATCGTTTGTTCTAACTGTGTTTACTAGATATAAGAATTTCCATACAGGAAGAGGCATTTTCTTTCACATAATTTTGGTAACACTATTATGGGTTCCGCTATGATATCGTTTTGAACATTTACGTGAAAAAATAGAAGCATTTTCCATGTGCGTTTATGGCAGAAATGATTTTTTAAAAATCTATGTGAATTACTTTCGTAGTAAACAAACTGACTTAATGTATATGATCGTATTGAATATAATCTCTGTGTATTCACTTGATTCTATTTGCTTATGTAAAGGGCACAGTATTGATTGCAAAAGGCTCATGCTTTGGCAAAATCATTAGCTAATACGTACGTTAACTGAATACCCGCAAGCACACATTCATATAAACGTGTGTGTATATGTGTGAGTATTTAGCAAAAAATATCTTAATTCAACCATGTTTCATTTCGATCTTCTCCGAGGTCATTTTCATATATATATATATATATATATATATATATATATATATATATATATATATGGTAAGCAATATATCACTTTCAAGCATTTTTCATTAATTACAACTGACATAGCAGTTATTAATGTATACTATTATTTCCGTATGAGTAGGATTGTATATCCCCTTTTGGCCTTCCAGCTGGTGAAATAATAGTGTTAAACAAATCAATAAGGACTGTATTTCTAAGAGATGATTTTAGAAGGTTTGTCTTCAAAATCTCTGTGCCAAAAATATACAAAAATTACAAAAACTAATTCGCTTTATTAATAGGCATAATTTATTTAATAAATTTGATAATAAATTTATAAAACATAATAAATTAATGACATATTTTGATAGACTATATCAATTTAAGTAGGTACAAAATATTATACTGTTTTAAAGTATCACTCGTTTCTGTATGCCCACCTCTTCTGCTAGTTTGCGAATCCCGGTTATAAGCGCACAGTCAGTAACATTTTTGTTTTTTCAACATCCACAGACACAACATGAGGATTAAATTGCAGTTATGTTGTGCAGACGTTATTTAAACTATCTAAGAGAGCCATTGATCAGCCTTCAATATAGTCCGGTAGGCTCAATGTCTCGTTTTTAATGAATTTCTCTTCAACACTAACATCGTTTAACAAATATTTTAGCAAACCCAATCTTATTGATAAACCTTGTGTCAAAAGTAGTATGTTTGTCAGTTTCTTTCAAAATATAACTGAGGCTCCCGATGGAGATAACATCAATTAGTCACCAAATCAACAAGGTGAGATTCAGATTTATTTTATCTGGTTGGTATGAAAACTGGCAAACTACTACGCCACGTAATCTTTTAAATATTAATTCTATATAAAATAATGGTAGAAAAATATTTAAAAGGCGTTGATTTCAGTTCTGCATGTACAAAATTTTTTTCTTACCGTACATATAATAGATTAAAGTCATAATGAGCAATGTGACAACAACGTGTTCTGCAAGTACACTGACGGTCAGAGGAATGACGTTAGAGCATAACAGGGTGAAGATACATATTAGTTTCTTTGCTTTGTTTTGGAACAGTATAATGAATTTGTTAAAATAGTTATCAAAATATATCGAAATAGTAGACATGAAAGTAAATAAAGAAAAACTTTTCAAAATTTCACTTAATAAATACATTAAATACTGTTGACAAAATTAGTCGAGTGCTCTTGCTATTCATCTGGTTGTTCTTTACAATATTCAAAGAAGAACCTGCAAGTTAATCGACTTGGCATTTCCACTTAAGTCTTTTCTCGGTCCGACATTTTTACTCTCATAATAGTTAAATACGAACACTACTTCTACTCTACAGTTTATTTTCTCGCACTTCCTACCTGTAGAAATCCCTTTCATTTACTTGCTTCTTATAGCTAAATCTCCAAAAATTTACATGTAACGTTAACTGCTATCTTCT
This sequence comes from Ascarosepion bandense, assembly GCA_037127315.1. Taxonomy (NCBI): domain Eukaryota; kingdom Metazoa; phylum Mollusca; class Cephalopoda; order Sepiida; family Sepiidae; genus Ascarosepion; species Ascarosepion bandense. Next base: position 7,440,508 of record JBBBDQ010000202.1, on the reverse strand, counting down.
ATATTCTTTAATACAATTCATCTATTATGTTTTCTCAATTCTCACTGTATCATGTATTCTTTCACTGTGACCCCGGTGGACTTGTGTTGGTCTCGTCTTACTTTGGGTGAAATTATTAAAAAAAACAGCATGTTATTGCAAACAATGATTTGAATACTTTATGTATTACTGTGCTAATTGTCAAAACACCGTAAACTAAAAAAAATTAGAATTTCATTTTTGTTCGTTGATTAAATTCAGAGTACTATGTATGTCTTCGGATATTTCAGTATTCTGATTACACATCTAAAATAATTTCTCTCTCTAAAACAAAAGGATATAAAGTAAACTCTGCCTGGAAGTGTCATTAATTTGTCCAATGTTTAGACATGGAAATACCCACTAAATATGGTGTTGATAATATCTTTACGTGAGATCACAGGGAAAATGCCATTGATTTTGTGCTCGGGCTGATTTCCCTTAGCTCATCTTTTGTTGTTCCATATCAGGCGATGTGGCATATATCACTTCGAAATATCAGCACATGTCCGGCTGACACAGCTATCCATAGAATATATTCCCTTGTGGAGTATTTATTAAGTTCATTGGCTTTCTGGAACACTTGCGTTAATGGACATTACAATAATCGAAAAAAGTCGAGCAAACAAATTGGAAGTCACACTTTCTCCGTGCAATTTACACACACAAGCACACACAAACACACATTCATAAATACTTACACAGACATGCACCAACACAAAGTGTGAGCGTGTTGGGATTTAATGCATCCATGTCTGCGTGGGTGTTAGATTCATATTCTTCCGTTCTGTCAAAGATATACGGGGAAAATTATATACGTTGTATGTTCATTCGTTAATAGACACATGAAAGGAAACTAGGCATAAAATATATATGCCACAGAAGTAAAAGGAAATTGATGAGTTTGATGAATCTGTCAATTTAGCATGTAAACAAACTTTTCCCATGTCTCTATTGTCATTTCTCATCAACTGAAATTTATGTAGAAAAAATAAAGTAATATGTTCAACCATTTCTCACAGATCTTTCATAATTTTGCATAGTGCGTCGTGTTAATGCGTGCGAGAGTGAGATAACATGCACACATAAACAAAAGCAAAAAGGCAGTGACAGTTACACATACAGACACCCAAGCACGAATACACACACACAAACACACATATATAAATACACGTGCACGTTGTCAAGTAGTTAGAAAGTTTGTTGTCTGAACATGAATTCACGGGTTCGAATATCACCATGGTCGATTTGTCAGGAAGGTGACTTCTTGAAGAATACGATCCAAGTGTCAGCACCTTTGGAATATGCCTGAAAACAATAACACTGATCAACACAATACTTGTTAGTGAAATTGTGTAGACAGAGCGCTTAAGAGAAAAGCACGAATTCACAAGTCATCGTGACCGAGAGTTTGAGCGTCCTGGCCTGTTGAGGCAGTTGATGATGCTATATAATGAGTTCTTTACTACATTTAAAAATATTTCTAAGCAAGTGTCTAACATGGGGTCTAGCTTAGCTTCCCAAATAACCTCGAAAACGAGTAGCCATTCATTCCTTGATAATATATATATATGGGAGACAAAATTTTTTACCCAATTTTCTATCTATGTATCTATTTCTCTCTCTCTCTCTCTCTCTCTCTCTCTCTCTCTCTATATATATATATATATATATATATATATATATATATATATAATGAAAGTAACGTAATCCAACCATTAGTTATTCTGTAGAAGTCTGTAGAAGGACGAAAGATAGCACCTTTATTCATTTATTTAGCATATATATATATATATATATATATATATATATATATATATATATATATATATTTGTGTGTGTGTGGGTGTGTGGATGTGCGTGTGTGTGTATGCGTGTGCGTGCGTGCGTGTGTGTGTGTGCGTGTGTGTGGGTGTGCGTTTTTGTGTGTGTGCTTTATTATGTTATATTTGGATTAGGCTCGATATTTTGTAATCATGATTTTGTTTTTGTTTTGACACGCCAGAGCAGCTCGTCGGTAAGCCTGATCCCCTACGGGCCGCAGATCTTTCACATGACGTAACATTCCGTCGACCAACACATTCTGCTCACTGGTGGTTCCGGTGACATGTCCAACTGCGTATTTGGTGGCACATCTTCCATGTACGACCTTTAACCTCATTCGGTCACCTGTTTTAAAAGCAGTTTGTTGTTAGTCGGGTTTCCGCGCTGACATTTCATTGATTTCTTTCAGCTGTATACAGTATCGATAAAATATATTGGTTGGTGCTGAAGCGGAGGACACGTTATCCTTTATTGTGACGTTGTGCCAGTATACTGCTTGTGATATAGTACATCGTTTTCTGGCAACGATCCTTTTACAGTTCTGTGGCATCACTCGATATTGCCGTTACCGGAGGAGAGTTACGCACAGCAGAACCGGAGTTGGACTCCCCACTCGTTCAAGAAAATTCTGAATGAGCTTCTGCGAAAAGCAGTGTCATTGTCTCTCAAAATCTCCGCTGTTGTGTCCTGCTCACAGAATAAAGCTTTTATCGGATTGATCGCACTTGTCGCATCTTGCCGAGGAAGATGCCGCAAAATGGTAAACCGATTAGGACCGCAGTCGATTAACGTCAAAAATGGTCAATGTTATATTTGGTAATATCCATTGCTATAAGGTGCCACGTTAGTTTAACATTCAGAGCATCCTTTTGTCATTGCATTGATTACAGATCAATCAACTAACACTCTTCACATTCCCTGACAAAGGTCTTTAGAGCGTCAATCTGTTTCACATAATAGAATGTCCGTCTTACACCAGTTTGACCGCTCTGTCGCTGTACAGTCTTGATTTGGTCAGACACAACTGAGCTTACCAACGCATTGCAGGCAGGCTGCATAGCTCAGAGTTACTCCTATTTGGTTCAATTTCTTCTCTGAGGCACTTTCGTTAGTCGATCTGCCTTTTTGGTTAGATGCAACAAAGGACACACTAATTGATAAGGTGTATTCATTTACAAGCCGTTGTCGGATGAGCATTTCACTTGTGGATTTGGTTCGCAATCTGGCCCTGCCCGTGATGGTATCTGAAATCCATTTATGCTGCTCAATTCTAGCTTTCTAACCTTGAAAGATTTAAATTTTTTTTACTTCCTACTCTTTAAAAAATTAGCCCAAGCATTAAATTTTGAGGGCAAACAGTATGTGTCGGTACTTCAATATAAAGACCTTCATTATTTAGAGACACCGGCTTCGGCTTTCATAACGAACATCGGTATTACTTAGTTCGTTTATTAACAACGATACTCTTCATTGTTAATTTCAATCAATGAACAGTTATTTTTTGGATTAGACTCAATCGGGGTTGGTATGTGCGTTGTGGCGCAGTGGATATCCGCTCGAAACGAAAAGCCGAGGAGCCGAGGAGCCGAGTTCGAATTCCAGTTGAATCCATTATATTCACTTACGCGCAAATAACCTTGGGAAAGGTATTAATTCGTATATTCCTTCCAGTTATGGGTTAAATAGCAGGACATATTGGGTTCTATAGCCTTGGTCGGCAACCAGTCTACCGCAGAAAGCAATGGCAACCTACTGCGGGATAATTTTCTGCCCAGTCAGTCATGTCTCTTTCGAGACATGATCGCACAAGCGTTTATCACGTATGGCACTTAACTGACTGACTACAGACACAACAAATTCATCTCCGTTAAAGTCAGTTATAGTAATCTGTATATTAGTCATCTTATTCGGCAAACCCCTATTTTTGAGTAATTATCAAAGACGTGTCAAACTTTTAACCTGGGATATTCGAGTGCGTACGCACGTGCAAAAAATTCTCGTAGACCCCGTAAAAACGGAATCGAGTCTTGACTACGCCTCCGTACGTATCTCTAGGAACTGATGTAATGGGAAATTTGATATATCTTTAGTTAAAATTTACATAATACTGGATTATTAATCTGTATAATGTATGAAAAGTATGTTCCTCAGAACGGGCGTTATAATCTAAGAAATATCCCGTCGATTTATTTGGTTTCCTTTTTGAAAAAGCGGACTCTGTAGAAACTTTTAATATACTCGGAAACCTTGATATTAAATCCATATATTAAAGGATATTTGATGATATATAATAACTATTATTTTGACACACGAAATATTTCTATACAATATTAGGGACACAAAAGGGAGAAACAACATCAGTTCTTATATACGAGTTTTAAAAGGTATATTCGTTAATTTTGACACAGTTGATGATATCACATATGACTGTTATCTCTATATAGATTTCTATTACAGATTTCTTTTTTAATTATCTCAGTTTTGATTCCTGCGTTTAAAAATAATTAAAAGAAATTATCTTGAAATGATAGCCTTGTAAAATTTAATATAAGGCTGAAGAATATCATATGATTGATTGACCAAAAACAATCACAGCTTCAAAGAAAAAAATAAACTACAGATAATTGTGTAAAATATGAAAAAAAAAAGTTTTTTCTTCGGAAAGATTATCCCGATTTTTAAAGGTAATTGAAACACGAAACAGAATTATTACATTACATAATTTTTCAACTAAATAAAAACATTTTGTTGTGCAATTATTTTTTATTTTTCTTTCAATTTAAAGATTCAGTCTTCCCAGAATTTTGCTGGTCTCTCAGCAGAAACTCATTAAGATAGATGTTGAGTTAATCTAAACAATTAAAAATTTCAAATCTGAGATTACTTTACAAGGGAAATATAACGAATGGGTGACAGCCAAGCTGCATCAATTTTGTTTGATGATAGAAAACAACACCTTTACAGTCTGCCAAATCTGAGAGTTGTTTCTTAAATTGCTGCCTTTAATTAATTCACTTGTGAGCAATCTATTTCAGAATCAATTGACTGTTATTTCCAAAATATCAAAGTGCAGGATTACTTTCAAATATCAGTAGTAGCGCAGTATGATTTTCTTCCGATGAAGTCTTGATTTTGGGTTGACTGAATGTGGAGCATTACGCTTAGCTATTATTTGTTCACTGTGCAGAGTTGAAAAGAATTCATTTCTTATTAACTGTCACAAGTTGCTTGAAAAAATTGCATTTTTATGGCTTTTATACATCTAATCACAGAGTTAATGCAATCCAAAATATTGTTTTCACTCATATTATGTAGCACCAAAACATCGTATCAATTGGAGTATCCAAGCCCACTATAAGCTCATGGATATTAGATATTGATTAATGTAGAGTTTCTTGTACTTCCCTCCTTATGAAATGCTGGTTGTTTTTTGTCGTCATCGTTATAATGGTGAGTATTGCTGAGCGTTCTTCATCAATAATGCTATAACTTAGTAAACCAGTTAGGTACAGTTCTGTCTCTAAAAGCACATTCACTATACAGAGCACGTATAATATTGTTGCTTGCGATAAATTTTAAACATTTTAAGAACTAACAAGAATTAATTTACGTCAAAATTGATTTCTCAAGAAATAGTTTGAAATGAGCTCATATCGAGAAGTTATGCATGTTATATATGTCAAAAAAAACATGAATGAATAAAATTTGGTATAAACCTTCCGGACAACTCAATACATTTTTTCATTACAAAAAGAGGGTATTTAGAAAGTAAAGATGAGATTTAATGTATTTCGTTTAGCACATATGTTTATCGTCTGTGAGAAAACAAATACAATAGAAAAAATCTAATATCTTAACTAGAATTGTTACAATTGATAAACATGAAAATATTTATATTAAAACGTTATTTATTGATTTAAATGCAAACTGCCTGACGCATCATCACATTTTAACATAGAATATAATATCACTTAATATTAATTTAAGTATTTGCGTTTTTAAAATGGATAACGCTGCGAATAAAAGGTGTAAATATCGTAAGAAGTGAAGAACGAAGTCATACTCGTGTATATATATATATATATATATATATAGCATAGACGTTAGCGGTCCACTGTCTTTAGTAATCTGCATTTTAAAAGTTTTTTGTGTTTACAAGAAATATTTCAAATTATTAACTACCGAAAATTAAACTTGCTAATCAAACGTATCGAAGTAACATCTATCTGTCATCATCGCTTATTATATACACTACAGTATAATTAAGATATTTTCTACTATAAAAATAATTGGATCTCTTAATCTATAATTTAAACCATAGCATAAATTTATCGATTCTCCCATATTTTAAACAATTAATGTGTTTCGGTTAACGGATAGTTCTCGATTAATAATTTTTGACGTACATTATCTTTTAAATCATTCCCGTCATTATTATGTCCTCACAACTTTAAGTGATGAATAACTTAAGAAAACTCTGTAACCGTTTCAAGAAAACAAACCGTATCTGTGCATACTTAAAAAAGATACAAATGTATACCTTCAAATGTTTCATTACTGACACCAAAAGAATCTGAGTTTTCATCTTCATTCAATAATCTACCCACTGACCCTGATAAAACAATATCTCCCATCTTCAAAGACCTGGATTTCTTATTCATTCATTGAGACCAACCTTCAGAAATCTCCCTACTAAATGTCTGGCTATGGTAATAATTGTCTTGTTTTTAGTTTCTATATATAATGACACGTCACAGAAAAATATTTCACTAATAAGCAAGCAACGGCTATTGTTTTGTAAAAAAATATGTTTTTATTACAAACACTTATCATGAATATATATATATATATATATATATATATATATATATATATATATATATATGATACAACCGTGCATAATCCTTTTAAAGTTTTAGAACGTTCATTAATACCCATCAGGTTACTAAAATATTAATCAAAACATGAAGAGAACTCAATGTTTCATAAGTGAGTATTATTCTATATTTTATATTCAAATACTTAATATAGTTTCTTTATATTTTTATTCTACGTCGGTAAAAATCGTATGTAGTTAAGCTGTTTAGAACTGACTTCCCTGTAACAATTCTCTCATCCTATTCATATATTTCCGTAAATACGGGATAATCTGATCGTGACTTTATATAAATGTGGTTTAATAAAAGGTTGCTAGGAATAACGTATGCTATGTTACGAAATTTTAAAACAAATGATAAAAAAGGATACTTTTTTATAATGTAAAAGATATATGTGCAGTTTACAGAAGAAATTACAAAAAAACAAGTAAATTTGCAATATTTGACACATTCAGGATATACTAAAGAAAAGTAGAATAGTTGAAAGCAGAGAGTAAGCTACGTAATTAAATTCGTTAAAATTTTCTCAGGACCGAGATTAGGAGAGATAACTGATATAAATTATTACGAAACATTAAATAGTGGAGAGCAATATTCATTAAGTCCCTGAAATGTTACCGAACATGCAGAAGAATATAAAATATCCATTCTGGGAGGCGGGTTATTGCAGATATATTTGATTTGCTTCCAACATATTAATAAATTTAGAGAATCTGTTCAGTGCTGTTATTTAGTTTATAATTTAGGAACAACATGGAGATTAATACTTTTCACCGGGGCAATCGTATGAAGAATAACATCAAAATATATTTATGTCTGTTATGTATACTCAGATCAGGCGCCCAGAAGCTGATGCTAGCACTCTATGGAAGGCTTAAATAACTCGCTGAAAAGAGTCTAGCTTGTTTAACAATGACAATGATGTAGTGAAGTTAAAAAATAACATGAAGAAAGTAGATACCAACCAACACAATATGTCTGTGTGAAAACATTGCGAAACTAAAACTGATCTGGGTATTAAGTTAAACTTCTTTAAGTTACAATAAATGAAATGAAGATACGGAAATCCATGATTGACAACATTCTAAAATGTAATGACAACAAAAACATTTAACCCCAATCCCAACGTAGGCATCTACGCTGATGGCACTGACATTTATTGCCACCTCAGTAAGAAATTTGGCGCGGCATCCAAAGATAACCTCGCTGATGTTCTCGAGAAGGACCCTCATTCTGTAACAGAAATGGTTTGTAAATATAATACTTCTGAAATGAAGCCTCTATCTGTTGACTCCCACGCGCAGCACCTATTACCGTCTCCCATTATCATAGACCAAACGAGTCACCGTGAAAACAATAAACTGCGCCTCCTTGGTTCACCCTCATTTCCAACTTCATAAAGAACTATTACATCGAATCAATAGGAAATTCAACTGATAGGGAAAAGGGGCCACTGTGTCTGGCCACGAAGTTGTTTCCACCCGAGATCATCTTGCACATTTAATTATCAAACATTAGACCGTGCATTGAATGATGTTGTCATATCTGATCAGGTGCCCCTGCCACTAACCTCAGGGTTCTCGACAGGCTCCAAAGGAGAATCTTTAACGTGATCAGTCTCGATCTGGCAGCTCGACTCTAACCTCTTTCTTACCAGTGGAATGTGGTTTCTCTCTATCTATTCCAGAAAATATTTTCAGAGCTTCTGCTCCGACGAGCTTAGTTCCCTGAAGTCCTTTTCACATGATTTTACTCAAGCAACCAGACTATCAACAAGGTCTCAACTTCTTACAGTTAAATCAACTAAATGCATCCACCAATTTTACTTCAGCAAATTTTTGGAGAACTTTCCGAATGTTGAACTTACCTTCCGTATATTTGCTTCCATAATGGCTAAAATCTGTAAGAATTTAAATGTAAAGTCAATTCGCATCTCTTGTTCACTTCACTGCAGTTTTTCACTCATATTTTCCCTTCATCTCGTGTACCTTCTTTTCATTTCTCACTCTACCCTTCCAACAGTCTTCCCATTGGTATCTCCCTTCTTATCTTGCCCTTTGTTGTACGCCACCGTAACAGTTCATCTTTCTCTTTTCTTAAACTTTCACTCTTATTTAGTGCTCTGTGCACTACTAGAGATATCTACTTGCTTGGGGTGTAACGATTTAAAAATTAATAATTCTATTATCAAATTGTGAAGATATGGAAATTGTTTGTTAATTGTTAACACATATTTCTAACACTCGTCCGTAATGATATTAATTTGTGATGGGAACAAAAAGATGCAAAAATTCCTATTTCGAAAATTCATGGCCTATAATATTAAGAAGCATAAAGTTTTTATCCATATTCTTCACTTATCAAATGTTTAATAAATGAATGTCGTTTACGAATAATTACCATATTTTTATATCATTCGTTTGTAACAGAATCATGTTCTAATAAGATCACAGAAGAAGAAGAAAGAATCAAAATAAAATCACACACCAAAGTGACATTTTTTACATTATAAATTACGTTGTGAAGAAAATAATTCATTGTCTAACACGCCGCTGAAGTAAGCAAAGGTGAGACATGTGGCGACGATGCACTATTAGAAAGATGGAAAAATGGGAGTGAAACACAATGCAATGTATATTGTCAGGCAATACATTAGAGATCTACGTTCACAAGAACGTTCCTAATGGTTAAGCTGACATGTAACATGACCCGAAGACCCTCTGCTCCACTCACCGCCTTTACAGCTGTGAAACCACCATTACATAATTGTACAAAAGCCATCAAGCGTTGAGGCTCAAGATATCGATCTGGACTGCAATGCAATGTAATCGAGAACATGCCACACGAAAAGAATAAAAGGTACTTACTGATTCAACCAAGTCGCCAGAAAGCGAACTGTCAGGATAAGCTGGACAGACATTCAAATTGTAATTTAGCCGCCAGTTTTCTAATCCCACTGACAGGATATCATTCGAGTTATTCTATCTGAAATAAATAACCTTGAAGAACTGAGATCTAATATGTTTGGATATTACATTCAGTCTAAAGAAAAGAAGGGGTGAGTAACTCTTATTTTCTTTCATTATGCCTCATAATTATTTCATAAATATATTAATATTTTTCTTCATAAGGTCTGGCTTTATTGTAAAACTAACAGAGCTTTTATGAACAAATACCATTATATTGAAAATTTAAAAACAACCCCTGTTTCTTGTAATTGGTTTTTTAGGAACAAATCAATAAAAGGAAATAGATAAGAAAATGGTTTTTACTAAGATTTCAGTCAATGAATGGCTTTGATTTGCAGAGAAATACTGAATATATAAGAACGCAAGATAAAGAAATAAGTTCAGATATTAAGGAGAAATAGGATAGATAACAGTTGACCTAAGATTTAAATAGACACAATTTTACAGATCTAGGTTTCATGATATAACTTACAGTACCTCCTCTCTGGAATAAGCTACCTGAGATGATCTTGCAAGGGAATAGAAACGTAAATGAGGATGATTGTACAGTATGTACATACACTAGTCATTAAAGTCTGAGAAGGTAAGTGTTTGACTCGTCTGAACTTGACATTTTTTCCGTTAAAATGTTTTGGATAAATTTGCATATAATCGTTATATATTCTTCTCAAACATTTCGCGGATCCCTAGATATTTTAAATCTTTAAGATACTTTACGAGATATATCTATTTTAAAGGAAAACTATATGTTCCAATACTGATACAATCTACTGATAAAATCATATTTGAAACAAAAAAATAATATTCCCAAATATCAGTAAATTATATTGAAGCAAGCTGATGTCACATAAACTTCGGTTTTTCTTTTTAATATTCAATATTTCATATTTCAATTTATATAGGACATTGTAAAATTTTGCTTGCTGTTTCTCCAACCTATTTTTTTATGAAGACCTTAAATTTAAAATTAACTATGATATCTGTCAATCAACATTAAATAGATATACGATCGTTAGTATAAGATTTTCTACATACAACAGTAAACAGTAATTATTTTGTTTTTGGATATTTAATGATTATGTAGGCTGAATATAGAATATAATGAACAAAAAAGATTTGCAAGTGTCAAATCATAATCATTTTTTCCTATGCTCTTCAAATGTTAAATATCTAGAAATGAACATCGGGATATATTTCAATCTCATCAGGAATACGAAAAAAGAAACATTTGCACATTTACAAATAGAGAAGCGAATATAAGGGCACTATGACAGGCTGATTTATCACTTGATAGAAAATCAACATTGTACTCCGTGATTATTCTGGGGTTTAATGTGATAGGAAAAAATATAAAAAATTAGATTCCTAATTTCTTTATTTAGCAAATTTCTACAATTATCTTTAAAGATTAACTGAGAAAATACAGAAACGCAAATTTCAGCAGGTTTTACTTAAAAACTGACTCCAGAATATTACTGTTTCAGAATAAGATACAAATAATTTAGATAAACTTTAGTATTAGATACATTGCAGTATATATATATATATATATATATATATATATATATATATATAAGGATTTTAATTAATTTGCAATGTTTATTTTTTTTCGATCAGTCAAAACTCTGTAAGTAATTTTCAAATATTACAAAAAAGCATTCTCAGTTAATATGATTTATTAAATTATTTGTTATATCTTAATTTGTAATAAAAAAAACAAAAATAAAAGTGTATAAACTACCTACCATAGAAAACCCAGTTAAAAAAAATGTTTTAAATTTGCGTTTCTTTATTTGAGATAGTACTACCCCTATAACCCTCTATAGCATATCATAATAGAGCCAAATTGTTTATTATGATATATTTTTGAATTAAATGAATGTATTATCTGATCGCACAATAATTTAGTAATAATGTGCTTGCGTCATTTATTTCTTATATACACAATATGAGACGCTTCATTAAATTATGAATTTTATAAGGATTTTACTGATCAGCTCAATAAAATTATTAAGCAGATTTAAACCTAAACTTCAAATTTTTAAACAAATTTATTGTCCTATAATTTGTAATGTCAAACAGTAAATTTTAAGCTTAGAGCACAACCACACTTCCATGATCGACCTACTCAAATGGGCACTGATTCTATAAGCATTCCAAGCGACTTATCAATTGAATCTACCAAAAGAGAAAAATCGTGTTTTAGACCGAAGAGGCCAATGAAGAAATAATCAGGTGATCTATGTCAATGACACACGTGTTTATATGTCGGATAAGACTGATCTTGATTTTGATCTTGAACCAAACAGGCTTAAACTATCGATGAACATATTATTAAGAGAAAAATAATTAAATGTTTTTCAGGCTCTTTAGTATATGCTGAAAACGACAGTTGTATAAACAGAAATACATCAAAGATTGAGCTAATTTGTTATAGAATATCTTAACGATGCGATTGAGATTCTTACATGAGGTTACAATTTCGACTACGTTTGATTCAAACAGATAAACATTCCCAAGCACAAATAATGGTCTGCAATATGAATGAAATCAGCAATGACGCATGTACAGAATTCATCTTAAATATCATAGGCATGATATTAATAAATAAATAACCCGTCGTTACTTCGTTATTATAGATCAGTTTATATATTGTAATTATCCGCCGACATCTATAGTGTATTTCAGGTCTTCAGTGCGGCTAGATTGACCATTTCTCTCAAGCGGAGATCAAAAACAGACTGATTTGTCATCAGACAAATATCTTACTCCTCAGCTATCAGGGCACGACAGAGAAAGGCAGAATTCACAGCATGTTATCCACGAAATGTAAACAAACTGATAGTAACAGGAAGCGTTCAAATCAGTAGCCTAACCGAATTGCGTTCAACTCGGTGACCAAAGAAATTTGCATAAGGCCATACAGGAGATAATATTAATATATATTTAACAAAAGTTCAAAACCTTATCCTATAGTTAAAGTTATTTTTCAGAATGCAGTGCATCAGCTCTGGCTTGAAACTGAACATGTATTTTGTTCAGGCTGACAAATGATAAAACACAATCATATATATATATATATATATATATATATATATATATATATATATACTCCCGATCAAAAATTTAAGAACACCTAAAAAGTTTAAAAAGAAATGTTTTTACGGATAGATTTTCAACTTCTCCCACTTAAGTTTACCAATACTACAATCTAAAAGGTTATGGAACAAAAAGCTACATTCTACATATTTTATTTAGAAATTTACATTTTTATAAAATGAGGCGATTTACACATGATCAAAATTATAAGATCAGGGGTATAAATTGTTAGATCTATGCTAATTCCAATGTTTTTAGTTCAGTTAGAGATTAGCAATCACTGCGTAAAGGTGTTACCATGGCTAAATCAAACAAACTTACCGAAGTTGCGCGTTCTCGAATTCTAGAATTCCATAAGCAACGTTTGTCATTGCGGGCGATTACAGCTAAGGTAAATCGCAGTAAAACTGTGATTTGCAACTTTCTAAAGAACAGTGAGAATTTTGTAAAAGCAAAATCGTCTGGTATGCCCCCAAAAATTTCTCCTGCATTGAGTAGGAGAATAAGATGGGTTATTATGAAAGACGAGGGACTTTCATCTATTCAAATTAAGGCAGTCACAGAAGCTGATTGCAGTCCCGTAAACCATCGGATAAAATGCGTAAACAGATTCCTCGGCTGCTTCCACATCACAAGGTGGAACATTTAAAGTTTGGTCGTGAATACCAAACATAAGACGTTTAGAAGTGCAAGAATGTCCTGTTTTCTGATGAGAAACAATTCAATCTAGATGGTCCTGATCGCTTCCAACGATATTGGTATAAAAAAAAAACATGCCTCCTGAAATTTTCTCTACACGTCATAGTGGTGGAGGGTCCCTAAATATATTGGGTGCCTTTTCTTACAGAGGGACGATTGAGCTCCTGGTGGTGCAGGGTCGTCAAACAGTGGCTGGTTATGTTAGCATGCTACAAAAAATTTGATGATGGAGGGCCATCGTTTGTGTGGGGATGGATGGTTATTCCAAGATGATAATGTTGCAATCCACGCTGCAAGACGGACCTTGACCTTTCTACAAAAAAGTGGTGTCCATCTCTTGGGACATCCTCCATGCTCACCAGACTTGAACCCAATTTAAAATGTTTGAGGATGGATGACAAGAGATGTTTATCAAAATGGCAAACAATATTCAACAAAAAATGAATCCGTGAAGCCATCTTCAGAAGCTGGAGCAACATCCTCCGCACCTTGAAACGCTTATTTCCAGCATGCTCGACTGAATTTTTGAAGTCATCAAAAGCAATGGAGATAGAACTAATTATTAAATTTGGTTGTTGTATGTTTTCATACACTTTTCATACACTTTTTGTACAATTTCGTAGAATTTTTGTCTCTTGTCTTATAATTTTGAACATGTGTAAATCGTCTCATTTTGTAAAAATGTAAATTTCTAAATAAAATGTTTGGAATGTAGTTTTTTTTTCCATAACCTTTTAGATTGTAGTATTGGTAACCTTAAGTGGGAGGAATTTAAAATCTATCTGTAAAAAAAATTATTTTTAAAGATTTTTACGTGGTCTGAAATTTTTGATCGTGAGTATATATAATATTTTTTATAACTACATAACAAAAAACATAGTTTACTGCAATACAAGAGATGTTATGTTTCCTACTATCCTATTAGCAGCTCGCCAGGTGCTAATAAGTTATTACAGAAACACAGAGTTTCTTGTATTGCAGTAAATTATGTTTTATTATAAAATTATAATAAAAATATTACCCTATATAAAGCTCTACTAAATATCGAACACTATTAATAAATTACATCACTATGTACAACAAACTGTCAGCCCATTATTTTTTACTATATATATATATATATATATATATATATATATATATATATATATATATATATATATATATTAAATGAGATGTTCGTGTTATTTTCATTTTTGCTTAATTTAGATGACAGTTTAACACATCATTCCTTTTATTATGAAGAACTATGTACTCAGTTTGGAAGAACCGGTACAATATACGGCTCAATATGCCTACCCATCTGAATTCCAATGATTAAGAAAAATGTTCTGTACGCATATTCATATATACAGACATGAATATATTAATGCTCTAAATGATTATAAACTAGTATCACGAGTTTCTAAAAAATGACAGCAATTGTAAGAAAAATATCTGCTCTTTAGATGCAATGAATAAATCGTTTTAAAAACTGTATTACGTTTGAGTAAGGCGTATATCTAGAATTGCCCAACGAATCTGAGACGTCTTCTTTTATGTATCACGTTATGGGCGACCATGACTCTCCGATACATCTTTTCACTTGTGCCTCTTGGCAGTTTTACTCTCTTTGTTAAGTCTCTCATCACTCTTAACACCATACATTCAAACAACTTCGTGTGATTTCTCTTGCTATTAATATGTCTCGTAATTATTGAAATTTCCAAGATATTCGTCCTCATTCTTATATATCAAAGATGTTTAGCAGTCTTTTCCTGGTTCTTTACATAAGTATTTGTTCTGATGCTATTTTTTAAGCTTCCAGGTTTATTACTTGCCCTGTTTATGGAATTCACAGTATCAGTCGTTGGAAGCAAACATAAGTTGCCTTTATCTTTCTTCTCATCAGTTCAGCATGCAAAACCATTTAATAAGATGAACTTAAAGATCAATACAAAATTATTTTCTTTATTTCTAAACAATTCATATTCCTCACAACTTTTATTTCGAATGTAATATTTTCTGTGTCTAATGTGTGTTCGAATTTTGGTGTCACATTTTCATCGCCGGTTGAAACACTTCCTAGATATTTAAATTTGTATATATCCAATCCCCAATTTGTAACTCGCATCTCATGCATTTTGTTATGCTTATTACCATACATCTTGTCTTCTTGCATTAAATTTTTAGTCTTTTTCTTTATTTCTTTCACTGTCTTGTCTCGGGGTTACGTGGTTGTCTTTTCCTGTCAGCCATCAACGCTGAGTGTCAAATGCAAAACTACTATTGCTAAGATTACGCCCACCTTTAATAAAGCCTGATAGAGTCTCAACTTCAGTATAGTCTTACTATTAGTCTGGTTAATGCCATACATTTTACATGGTAAAGTGATCATTTTTTCGATTCATGACTGACTAGGCAGAAGACTTTCACGCATTAGATTTCCATTTTCTCTGTGGTAGTAAACAAACATTAGTAAACAAAAATTCCAGATTTAAAAATTCAAATACTAAACACTGACTCATTGTTAGAAATTAACGAATGTTCTCGAATTAGCAAACTTTGTTTAACACGCATAAAACTCGCGAAATTTCACACCTCGATGCAAAATGTTAGTCACCCACTGGATAGTCTAGCATCACATCCGGGAGTGAAATCTGACACGAAATATAGCACGAGCAATTTTTAAGATGACATCAAGCGATCGTTATTATTATTGTCTATATCTTTCTCTCTCAACTTTTTTCTCATTCCTCTTCATTGTACTTGATAACCGAACGGAACTCTTTAAGACTGAACGAAAACTCTTACCCGACAAATGCTTATATATATATATATATATATATATATGCATATATTCCTGCAATTTACTACTATGAACACTTCATACCCTTAACTCCTTCCATTTTTAGTGAACATTTAGCATTTACTGATTCATATTATTATTTTCTATCAACAAATTTCTATTTAAACATGCAAAATATATAGTTTTATTCTTTCACATATATTCCGATCTCCAACCTTCTGTTGATAGCAAATAAATCCAAAGTTGTAGGTTGTTCGATTGTGTATGACACATGGCCAATTAATAAATATTAACCATCTCCTCATAGCTTCAATTGAACCTAATCCTTCCTGTAATTTAACGCTTAGCTGGAGGAAAAAACTTGGATTAATACTTTTTTATCTTTCCTTAGCGTAATATATTAACATATTTTCCTTCTTTTTGCATTTAAGTGAATGCAACGAATTCAACTGAAACACGACCTCGGCCTCCTGATTTTTTGTTCCAAACCAATATCACCAGCACTACAACGCAAATCATGTCTCATTGTAGAAGTCGAAAAATTTGTTAAGATACACACTAATCTTATGTCTCTTTTAAACTTTGAATAACTACTTAATTCTATTCTATCTATGTAGGCGCTTTGATCTAAGTATAAGCTCTGGGTAATTCTCGCTTTCTTCATAAAGAGGTTCTAATTGTACTAGATATTCCATAAGATTCTTCAGTCTTATCTTTTCCCCTATGCTTTTGCATAATCTATGAAACATGAGTTAGTATCTTTCTGCATTTGTTTTGCACTCACTGATATCATTCTAATCATGAATATCAGAATTCTTGTTCCAATATCCTTAACAAAGACGCATTTTCTTGTCCTTTTTCAGTTCTAATTCTATTTCCCGCTCCAGTCATCAGGATTTGTGTATTCAGCTTGCTTATTTGGTTCATTAAACTGATTGGCTGTTTAAGCTAGCATTCATTTGCAGCTGCTAATGTTACAAAGAAGGATTTAGTGAAATTCTACTGTTGTATATATCAGTTATTACTTCTGTGATCATGATGATCCGTAATCGTCTAAAAGTAAATGTATTTGTCTTTCGATTCCATCTGGCGCTTCTGTTTTCTTCGGGTTTACCTTCTACATTGCTAATATTTTTTCACATTCAAATATTTTTGATCCATTCGTATTGTAAACTCATGTAAGAATCGCAATCGCATCGTTAAGATATTCTATAACAAATTAGCTCAATCTTTGATATATTTTTGTTTATACAACTGTCGTTTTCAGCATATACTAAAAAGCCTAATAAAACATTTGTTTTTCTCTTAATAATACGTTCATCATAAAATAGATGTCGTTAGTTTAAGCCTGTTTTATCGTATATTTGTCAAAAAATGTTATACTTCGATAACATGACCGTGAAAGTGGTTTTCTCATGGCCGTTTTTTTCATTCTTTCACCAATCTATTTCTCGCGGAAAGCCTTTCTATTTTAAGTCTCTGTTAAATAAAACACATCATAATTTTAATATCTGAACATATTTAGCAAAACAATTTTATAAAATGGTAAGGGTAATCAAGTTATTCTAAATATCATTGATCTTGTAAATAAGAGTGTACTTTTCTCAATACATTAAATATATATCGTACATTCACGTTTTTTAAAGACATTTAGTGAATTTCAACTTAAAATTAACGTCTATAAATATCTTTAGTTGAAACAAATTCTACAATTCTATGAGTATTTTTAATTCTACATTATCTAATAACAAATAATGTGACTACATGCGTATACATAGTGTATCTGTGCAATTAAGTACGAAATCTGAATTACAATTGTCTACGATTAAACAGAGATTTTGCTGTACTTATATGTGATAGTGTAGGCATGATAAGGCTAATGATCTATTTTCAGACATATATGGCATAAACTAGGAACTAATGTTCCGATTTATCTCATATATGATTAAGCACACATAGATATGTAAATATACTATCCGCTCTACATTATTCTAACGCCTCTATTTACAAAAGTACTTTTACATATTTGAGAGAAATATTAATTTTGTTTATTTGGTTGAATCAGATAACATAGATGCCACACGAAGTATTCAAATAATTGAAAAATACCTAATGACAATTACTGATCAGAGTTGACTATTGTATTTTCCGATAAATTTATGAATTATTATAAAGGAAATTCCATATATATATATATATATAGTCATCCACTGACGGATCTGTTTCGCTGTATTATAAATCATCAGTACGGTTAGACATCCGATTTCTTTTAACCTGGCGTCAGACGGCGATTCTACCTCTGAGCTATGGAGGCAGACTTTTAGCGTATAATGTATCATACACCAGTAGCCAGTGTGCTCTAATTCATTACTGAATAAGCGAGGCGTAGATGCTAGTGAGGTTAATGTAATTTCAATGTCTACCATTCTTCCAGAGCGCTCAACCAAGATGTGAGAGTGTAAATAGTCATCCGCAGACAGATCTCTTTCGCTGTATCACAACTCATCAGTACGACATCCGATTGCTTTTAGCCCAAGATTGAAACCCGACAGAATTGGCGCCAGTCGGCGATTCTACATCTGAGCTCTGGCCGCTCGGTGGAAGGAGGCAGACATTTAGCGTATGAAGTATCATACGCCACTAGCCAAAATGCTCTAATTAATTACTAATTGAGCGATGCGTAGATGCTAGAGTAGCTACTGATTTTGAAAAGTCTACCAGTCTTTCAGAGTGCTAAATCAGGGTGTGACAGCGTATAAGTAATACAAAGTATGTCTTAGCAGTCCGCTGTTTGTAATGATTTAATTTTTTAAAAGAGTTTAATACTTAGTAGATTATCATATTTTGTAATATTTTTATTATAATTTTATAATATAAACGAAATGACAGCAACTGAGGAGCATTTGTGCATCGGTATTAACTTATTTGCAACTTGTCATAGTGCCTGCTGAGCTGCTAATAAGATAGTATCCAAACACAACGGCGCATGAGTTGCAGTAAAAGTATGTATTTCTGTAATTAATAAAAAATATAATTATATATATATATATATATATATATATATATATATATATGGAGAGAGAGAGGGATTTAGACTGAGAGAGAGAAAGAAAGAAAGAAAAAGAGAAAGGGAAAGAGAAAGAGATAATGAGCATATATAAAGGTAAGATATTGTGTGTATTGAAACTTTTTTTTACTTCAGACGCATTTGGATTATATAAACTAGCAAATAAAGATACACGTGTAAATATATGTAAACTTGAAAGAGAAAACAGTATTTCAGTGAATGTTAAAAGAAGATGAATCGTATTCATGTTTTAGTAAATACAGAATATATACAGGAAACAGGATTTGTTAAAAAATAAAAGCATTTCGATTAGACGTGTGAGTGAATTTTGCATTCTGGAAAGAAAACTGAACGCCACAGAAAGAAGCGCAGCGCAAGCTGAGATAGATTTCAATGGAAGCATTCACGCAGCTGCTCCGTGCCCGTACTCTCATTGTACAAGAAAACTATTCAGAAACGTTGGTTTTCTTTACCAGCATACGATTGTACAGAGACACCTCATTTTTGCTGCAGATCCCAAGAATTGCCTGTGAGTTAAACGAACTGTACTGGCAGCCTGCAACTGACGGTACGCTTTTGTAACACGTTATTTCAATAATTTGCTTTAAAGAAACACACAAGCGAAATTTATATATATATATATATATATATATATATATATATATATATATATATATATGGTAATTCGAAGACAGATCTTCTTCGTTGTATCACAACTCATCAGTACCGTTAGAAATCCAGTTGTTTGTTTTACGCAAGATTGAAATGCGTAGATGCTAGAATATCTAGTTTTTTTCAAAGTCTACCATACTTCCAGAGTGCTCAATCAGTGTGTGAGGGTGTAAATATATATATATATATATATATATATATATATATATATATATATATATATATTTGTGTGTGTGTGCGTGTGCGTGTATGATGTGTGCGCATGTGTGCGTGTGTGCGTGTGTGAATGTGTCCGTACTCGTGCCCTACTCTATGTATATGTATAATTTGTATTGTTTAATTTAATTTTATATTTCTAGGCTTTGAAACATGTGTTTTTATATTTACATAAACCAGCTAACACTCAATCACACACATACATACACACACTTAAACACACACACACTCAAGCACACACACACACACACACACACACACACACACATATGTACATATATACGTGTAAATGCACACTGTGAGTAACTTATTGCTTTATATTAACTGTTAATTCGGAGGCTGGTAGCGGTTGTGTTTCAAATATAAAAAAGTAAGTAAAATATTTCAAAATTTAATTTCGTTGAATGTCTGTTTCAGCGAGAAAATTCTTGCTACATTAGCAACGATCGAAAACAAATAGTTGTTAATTAAAATATGTTACAAAACTTTTATACCAGAAGAAGCCCAAAAACATATCTATATAGAGGAAGTTAAAACAAGGGGTGGGATTAAGAAGAAAATATTATTTAATTTAAATTTTTAATTAAATTTATCAGCACGATATAAGAAAGGGGAAAAGCAGACACAGATATTCATGACTCGATATTAGAAAACTTTAGAATACGTTTGTATGAAAACGTTACAAAATAAACAGTGACTGAACAATCAAGTTCAGGATCGTATTAAAGAAGATATATAAACACTCATCGAATAGATCAATTAAGTTTTAAGTATTTTATTAAAGCGTAAACAATATTTTTATTTATATGCATATCTTCATACACTTATTTATTTATTCTCACACACATATACACACACATAAACACACACACCACACACACACACACACACACACACACACACACACACACACACACACACACATATATATATATATATATATATATATATATATATATATATTGACATTGAAATAAGTAATGCATTTTTGCTTAGACTACTGCGTTGCACTTTGGATATTCTATTCTATTAATCTATCATTTATCGCCTATTTTAGTGGCCGTTAACGGTTATGCTTCGAGAAATTTTAAGTTCTACAAATTTCTATATTTACAATTTATTTAAGACTTCATGGAACGAAAAGAACACATCAATAAACCAGATCGTAGAAATAGTAAACGAAATATACAAAAATGAATATATACCGGAAGACCTAATTAGATTTATTTTCATAGCACTAACTGAGAATTCAAGATCATACGCATGCGAACTCAATCGGAAATTTAGTTTAATGAGCAATACAAAGAAATATATTACCCTAAATCTGATATATAGAGAGAGATCACAGAAGAATCAGAACAGATATAGCAAAGTATAGTGTGGCTTCGTCAAAGATACTGGATCAATAAACACGATATTATAGCTGAGAATGTTATCAGAAACAGTAACATAAAATGACGTCCACTCTTCTTTAATAGATTATGAAAGTGTGCTCGATAAATCACACCAAAAATATCTGATGGAAATACGCAACCAGATTGACATATATTTGCTAACGATATAGTAAAAGTGTAAAGTTTGACGAAGTGAAAATTTTAGCCGACGTCGAAAACGACCTCATGTCCCTTTTTAAACTGGGATAAAAGATGAATTCTTAATTTCAACGTCCTTTAGCTCAACTTCTCTCTATTGTTCATCTGAGAAACCACTTTGTGATTTCCATTAGTACGACTGAGTCTAATCTTGAAACGTATTCTTTCGCTTTCTCAGGCGTTCTCAGCTGACATAAAGAGGAATGACTGCATTGAATTTATTTCTATATTACCTGGTAAGAAGTTTTGCTCACTATTTCGTGCGAGACAATTTTTCTCTACTGCACCCACCTTCAGTCAGTCAGTTAAGTGCCATGCGCGATGCACGCTTGGGCGATCATATCTCGAAAGAGACATGACTGACTGGGAAGAAGATTATCTCGCAGTAGGTTGTCATTGCTTTCTGCGGTAGACTGGGTGCCGACCAAGGCTATAGAACCCAATCTGTCCTGTTATTTAGCCCATAACTGGAGGGAAGAGACGGATTAATACCTTTCCCAAGGGTATTTGCGCGTAAGTGAATGCAAGGAATTCAACTGGAATTCGAACTCGGTTCCGAGCCGATATCCACTGCGCCACAACGCACATCCACCTTACATATCTAAAATATGCCATTCGTTAATGATTAGAATATTGATGCAACATAGGGAGTGGTGCACATGATTTTCTGAGACAATGTTTCTCTTCTGAACCTATCTTACATATCTAAAATATGCCATTCGACAATACTTAGAGTATTAATGCAACATATGGACTGGTTCTCATGCTTTTCTGAGAGAGTTTTTCTCTCCTCAAACTATCTTACAAATATAAAATATACCATTCGTCAATGCTTAGAATACTGGTGCAACATAAGGACTTGTGCCCATGGTTTTTACGTTGAGCGCCTTGATAAGAACCAAAGAAAAATCAGGAACATTTTTGGTCCTGGTGGCTCGGTTTAGGTCATGTTCCATCTCCCTTCTGACTACCCTTCTATAAATGCTTTCATGGAAGTTGTTTGCTTTAAATATTCGCTATGTTACCCAAACATTTTGAATTTAAGGTTGGAGTAAAAAACCCATCAAGTAACAGTTGAAATGATAAGATAAAGCCCTAAGTTCTATGCTAACAATTTCTTTTCTCGCACTCTCCTTTTCGGGAATCACCTTTCCGCCCTTTGATTTCTAGCTAATATTAAATGTGCAACAATTGAAATCTAATATTTAACTGCTATCTACTCTCATCCTGATAACTCTTTTCTCTTTCCTATAATTATTAATATTTCTGTTTCTGATTGTTCTACACTTCTGGTTTTAGTGGCTTTGCCGGGTGCTAAAGTTTTTAAAAACAGAATAATCAATAAACTACAGTGGCGGGAAACTGCCGGCATGCAAATAGAAATGGAGCCCCGTAGATATAAAAAAGGAAAGAGCGTGTGTATAAAACGGATTTGCCTTTTCACCAGATTTATTCAACATATTCAGCGAGGCGATAGTGAGAGAACAGGAAATCCTATTAGGATTTATTCTTTGCGGTCACTATCTTAACAGCGTCAGGTGTGCATAAAATACAGTGTTGGTAGAAATATACAAAAATCTGCAAAAAATGTTGTGAAAGAAAGCATAAATCATCTACTGAAACCAGACAGAATGCATTGTCGTTAACTAAAGGATGAGCTTACAGTACGAATTAATAATCCGTCATACCAAAACTGCGGAAAATTAATTATCTGAAAAGTATGACTGAGATCTGAAAGAGTATTGCGATAGCCAAGGATACATTTCATTTTCTATGAAGAGTAACAAGTAATAGAAAGTATCTCTAGAATCATACATTCTATTTGATATATATCTTATACTTTAGCAGTAAGTATTCAACGATATTGTTACAGATAAAGAAGGGACTTCAGACAACGGAATCTGCTTCTACAGAAGGATGCTGAGAATAGCATAGACCAAACATGTGTGCAACGACGATGATTTGAAGGAAATGTAAACAAAAAAATAATAATTAACACAGAGACAGATGATCTGTCTGAGACAGATAATGTGAAAGGAAGAATAATTAAATAGGATAAACATAGCTCAGATATAAAACAATTGTCACAGGAAAAAAGCGCACAATATACAGGATACGATAAATAAATTGTCATTTAAATCGGGCAAACAAAAAAAACAGACATTTTATTTAAATAGATATTTTTACCAAAAGTACACATAAATATCCTCAAATAGTAAAAGAGTGAATTTGTTTCGCTCTTGTCTTCAAACACAGTCTTCAAAAGATTTCTTAATCTCATGCAGTTCTTTTGGTCTGTTTCCTCGTTTAAGATGGTGAAAGCCAACCTAAACTTCGCGTTTATTTCATTTCTGCCGTTACAAGAAATTTTGTTAGTCTCTCGCTCAGTTGCGCTTCACACATAAGAATCAAACATATTGCAGTCATGGAAAATAGGTGGCCAGATGATGTGTCTGCAATTTTTACTGGCAGCAATAACTGGGTTCTCCTGCTTGGTAATATATTTCAGACTCTTGTTCTTAACGAGGAATTTTCCAGCAGACACCTACTTGACCCAGTAGAGAACTACCGCCTCTAAGCACTTGATGTGGCCTCCGGGTTGAGGTTGAGGTCTTGTTGTGACATTTCTCTGCCCGGCTGGTTTGTTCGTTAGGTCGGAAACGGTGCCTGCTGCGATGATGATGTCGAAACGGCACCACTTATGTCGATGCTTTCGCAACGCTAGTCGTGTTGATCTCGCCACAGTAGATGGTCTTCAGGCCGTCTATTACAACAACAAACTTACTGCCCTCGTTGTGTTTTGATCTCAGAAAGTCACGTTGTGCAAACCCAGTAGCCGTATTTCTAGCATATCTAGACCGGACATTGTGGTTAAAATAAAATAATTACGGCACCAAAAAAAATAAAAAAAATAAAAAATAAAAGATCTAACCCTATCTGACCTCATCAAAGAAATCCTGACATCTTGTAATGGCCACTTCCATTTTACAAACTTCCACTTGGCTCAAAACAATTCCTTTCGTATACGAAAAAAAAGAAGAAACTATATTTTTCTATTTTTTTTTCAATTATCAACTAATGTTTTATTCCCCGGATTTTACGAGTACATCGTAGTATTAAAAATATCTTTTTTTTTTTACCGTAAGCTCACATCGCGGATTACAATAAAATACAACTAACAATAACAATAATATCAATTTCTCTCACTCCGTTGTATTAAACTAAAAAAAAAATGTACCGATGTGGAAATAGTGTAACATTGTAAAGAGATGAACAGAGACATGACATTGACATCACTATTGATAATAATCTTTGTAATCATCATTATACTCACTGAAATCTTTCCGAATTACCTTATCTCTCCTCAGACTGATACATAGCCACTCTGAAATTTTCGTTTGGAACTTCCGGGGTTAATGTCATGCAGTAGAACCTGCCGTTAACTGGCGAAGTTAATTGCGTGATGATACTATTTTTCTATCAGGCTGAACCCTAACTGACTCTTCTATATTGGCCTGTCAAAAAAATCATAAGCACACAATGCGCATGCGCGGAATTACAAATAAAAATGGCGATTATTTATACATCGTATCCTCTACATCATGAGATGAATAAACGGATGGCGGAAGAGAACTTATGTTAAATAACAGAAATACAATGTTTATTAAGATCTACAAAGGACAAAAAATTCTGGAATGCTATGATCGCCTTCATAAAAAAGATGGAGTCTCTAATAATTCATCCTCATTTCTATTTCACTACAGAATCACCAATAAGGTAAGTCACAATAAAAAAAATATATTTATTAATCAGATAGTGTTGTCTATGATTGTCTTAACAAATGGTATATTTTAAGTTCAGTTTCTATATAAATTTCTGGGATAATCTGTCATCATATTTACATCAGTTAAGTGCCATACGTCATACACACTTTGGCGATCATGTCTCGAAAAATACATGACTGACTGGACAGAAAATTATCCGACCGTAGGTTGCCAATACATTTTTCGGTAGACTAATTGCCATCAGAGGTTTAAAAACCCAATCTCACCTATTATTTAACGCATAACTGAAGGGTAGAGAGGGGTTAATACCTTCCCCAGGGGTATTTTTGCGTAAGTTAATGCAAAGTATCTAAATTGAATTCGAACTCGGTTTCCCGAGTTTTCATTTCGAGCCGATATCCTCTGCACTACAACGCACATCCTCGTTGTTTACATCACTGTTGTTAGTATTAACCGTTATGAACACTGACTTTTTTCCTGTATATTTTAGATAAATTCGAAATGAAAACGTTCTTTAATCTTCTTTTCTATTTATTTGCTGTCCATACATAGTTAGATATGGCCAAACATATTTTTTTTACTTTGCTTATTGTTTCTTTATTTACCACGTGTCAAACTGTACTGTTCACCGCCAGGGACTGAACGTAGATCCCGTTTTCTTATAGCTTTATAATTCGCCGAAATATTTTTGAGAAATTTATTGGTAAAATCTCACATATTATATCCTACAACTATGTGATATATATTTTAAATATATAATTCTAATAAAACGAATTCTAAACATTATAGTTTTAATGAGAAATAATTTACTGTAATTTTTTTAAAATGTTACGAGTACATAATTATTTTTTTTTTTTTACTTAGGTGTATTGTATGAGTAGAAAAGCCTCTTAAACATCAGATGTTCAAACAACGCTATTACGACCTCAGATTCAGAGAGGAATCCAAGAAAATGTTGGCCTGATCTATAATATAGTCATATACTTCTAAAATATTCTTTTTCTCATTTTTATACAGACCTAAAATAAACCACACTGTTATTATATTTGGGTAATTGTTTGAAACATCATGGCTTAACCTTAAACCGTTCGCACTGATAATTACCGATTATATTCATTTAATTTTTCTTTTTGTCAACGTCCAACATGACAATGGCAACCATTTCTTGGCAGTTGATCGAATTATATACTTTGAGTTAGTCTTTCGTTTAACGTCATTTCCCTCTCTATCTTTACCACTCAATTCATTCTCATATGATACCAGGCATCTTTTATCTATGTTAAAGAGGCGAACCGCCTACGTAAGTATCTATACATTAAGATGTTTACAATGAAATTACGATATTATTATGTTATGTCTTTTAACGTTTGGGCAGAAGAACAATGGTTATATTTCATCTTGTTCTAAGTTGAAGCCATGCAACGGAGTTATTGCTGTCATGTTAAATTGAAAAACGAGTTATGTTATTCAATTCTCTCCATGTTTGCTTCTATGTTGCGTTATTCAATTTTAAAGTATTTTTTTAAAACTACGACACATAAACATAACATTTTTTTTTGTCGGCTATATTGATGACATATTTTACTTAAAAAATTGCTGGCTCATTTTCTAGTTAATTTAGAGCTCACTACAGTATAAAATTATACAGTCTACTTGAAGTACTGTGCAATATAATGATAGCGTAGTGGACTTGAGAAAGA
Organism: Ascarosepion bandense; assembly: GCA_037127315.1. Classification (NCBI taxonomy): domain Eukaryota; kingdom Metazoa; phylum Mollusca; class Cephalopoda; order Sepiida; family Sepiidae; genus Ascarosepion; species Ascarosepion bandense. The sequence goes on along the minus strand of JBBBDQ010000202.1, from coordinate 7,413,202 downwards.
TGCCTTCTAAATGATAATTAAAATATCAAGAATCTTCGTCTGAAACAAAGAAAAGAGTGTTGAAAAGCTATTTAATATCAATTCTTCTATATTAGACTTAACGCTTGACAGTTTTTTTTATAAAAAAGACGTAAGTTTACAAGAATGCAAAGAAAGTTACTATATAGAATATGAGAGATATAGGACGTTTTAAAGGAAAATATAAACAATAAGAACATTTTTATTTGAAATCAGAAATAGTCGTAAATCATTGAAAATATTACCAGGAATAAGCTTTAGTTAATTTGATACACATAAGTTATGTTAAAAGAAAAATAGATAATTTAATTACGTAAAATTTGAAATGAGAAGAGTAAAAGAAAATAAAGAGTTTAGTGTGTTGATAAACAATGTTTACAATACAGAGATTAAGAAAGTATAGCGACACATGATGGCACACATTTTACCGCATATTAATGAAACAGTCAGTTTTGTTACCATGTTTAAAAAATAAGTTGGCTGGACGCTTTCAATTCTTCTACGACTTACGATGTAAACCAGTTCTACTTCTTCAGTTATTTGCGTTTGTCAGATGAGTTGTTTGCGTGCGTTACGGAGTTTGAGGAAATGAAAAATCACATGTTACTAATACGTAATTAAATAGGAACTCAAATTGTTGGAAACAGGAAAATACCATTTATTGCACTTAGACTAAACAGCCTTTATGTGCGTTGTGGTGCAGTGAATATCGGCTCGGAACGAGAAATCGGGGAGCCGAGTTCGAAATCCAGTTGAATTCATTGCATTCACTTACGCGCAAATACCCTTTGGAAAGGTGTTAAACCGTCCGTTCTTTCCAGTTATGGGTTAAATAACAGGACAGATTGGGTTCTATAGCCTTGGCTGGCAACCAGTCCACCGCAGAAAGCAATGCGGGATAATCTTCTGCCAAGTCAGTCATGTCTCTTTCGAGACATGATCGCCCAAGCGTGTAGCACGTATGGCACTTAACTGACTGACTGAATGATGGTGTTCTCAATTTAATATAAAATATCATGGGAATTTTTCAGTGATAGTTGAAAATTAATTTCTTCAAAATTGCCATCATAAACTCATATAAGAATCATGCGTTTTTCATACTATGGCATTAAAAGCTATATATTGAGTTCATAGTTTAAAAAAAAATATTGTCCAGAAAGGCCGTATACAGAAAACTTGAAATGAATAAATGTATAAGTATGGATACCAATACAATTGATTTGAAAGTAATTAAAATTTAATATACATTTTGTTGAAATAGATCTTTTGTTGTTGACACTGATGCATTAGGAAAAAAGAAATTGATTAAATAGACAATTTACAAATTGCTTTGTTCAAACATTACTCAGAACAAAGATGGATATTGTGTTAAAAAATAAGTTTTTAATGCAATTTTTATTTGAATCTACATGTTTTTTTACAGTGCTGCTATCATTGCGGTCATAGCCTGCCCCATTATGTTACAAATGTTGTCGGATGCATTTCATTTCTATCTATAGTTTACATTAAACATATCTTCTGTTTTCAGTGTGTGCGAGTAAATTGGCACCTAGTTGATCAAGAAGTTTAAGCATGATAAAATCGTATGCCGTTTGTACATGCTAGCGATCTAATTAAATATACCAAACGACCCTTGAACGTGTTCAACTCCCTTTAAATCTGAAAAGATTCCATTCAATGAAACAGTCGTTAACATCGACGTAACAAAGTTGTTACGAATGAATTTAATCACTTTTAGCAAGGATGAATTAGGTGCGGCCAGGAGAGTTGATTGGCACTCAGTCCTTCCTGCAGGTGATCAATCAATCGACTTTTAATTGAGAAACCTTGATTTAATATGTTTAACTCAAAATAAAAGAAAACAATACGTGTCTGTACTGGTAAGATTTCAGAAAATCGCGCAGTTACCTTCGACTTTTAAACGATGTATGGCTTTCAATCTCAAGTATATAGACTACATTTAAAATAAGTAGAACGTTAAAGTGATTCTCATACGATTGGCTGCTCAAGTCGTAGTGTAATTACTGCTTTTCTTAATTACTTGATCCGATATATAAATAGTTTCGGGTTGAGGCTCAAGAATGTTTTTGATTTTAAAATTAAAGTCGTAGCAAAAAATGCATCACCAATGCAGGTTAGAAACTCAATTTTACCCAAAATTTTCCGCGGTAAATTTCTTTTTTCAGGATATCTGTAGGCAGTTAACATATTTATTATAGAGGAGAGCAAATTGAAATAATTATGTCGATGAGTTGTACATACATCATTTTTAAAAGTTATAAACTTACACTTCAAATAATTCATGTTTTTTTATTTACTTTTTAATATATTGTTATTATTATATTATTATTTCAAAGTTTTTATTGTCTTATCAGTATTTATTAATAAATAAACTAACCACATTTTACTGCCGAATGATGATATTTTAGCACCGAAATTTTATAGCTATTGAGTTTCAGTATGCTATAATAATAATAATATTAATATAAATAATTATATATATATATATATATATATATATATATATATATATATATATATATATATATACAGAGAGGGGATGAGATAGATAGATAGATAGATAGATAGATAGATAGATAGATAGATGAAATTTATTATATTGAATAATTTTTATCATATTTTTATATTATGAAATAATATAACGTCTAACTTATTATTTATTAAAATGTTTAAATAACTTTGTTATATAAAGCAACTTTTAAAAAGATACAACATATCAATTCCACATCTCCAACAAATGAACGTTTCATTTCTCAATATCTTTCCTGAAATTATCCAATCATCTAATGTGTACTTTTCATCCGACTTTTGTATTCATTTTTTAAACATAATTTTTAGATATATTTGTTTTAAATATATTATGAGCGTGAATATTCTGAAGAAACAATTTTCTCTGCACATTTACTTTTGACACATATGACTGACTAATATATTTTTAACTTGGCAATTCAATGTACTTTATATATATATATATATATATATATATATATATATATAACGAGCGCCCACATCTCAGAGGGAGAATCGCCGACTCACGCCAATTCAGTCGGGTTTCAATACTTGGTTAAAAAGCAATAGGAGATTAACTGTACTGATGAGCTTTGATACAGCAAAACATTTCTGTCTGCGGATGACTATTTACGGTCTCACACCCTGATTGATCACTCTGGAAGTATGGTAGATTTTGAAAAATAGCAGCTACTTTAGCATATACGCATCTTTCATTCAGCAATGAATTAGAACACTCTCATGTGTTTGGGCGTGTATAATCATAATATACACGATAAAAAGTCTGCCTGGTGAAATGTGATACAGCAAAACCGATCTGTCTGCGAATATGTATATATACATATATATATATATATATATATATATATATATATATATATATATATATATATGTATTATATGTGTGTGTGTGTTCTAAACATATACTGTTAGATATAAGTGACAATGAATGTTTATTATCTTTAATGTTGACCCCTTCGAAACATCGTATTTTGGCTTTAATTTCAGTTGAAAATAAAGAAAAAAATTGTTCAAAATTTAGATAATGTATAAACATATTAGACATTGATTGTCTTTTACATTGAACAGTATGTGTTTAAAAAATTATCTGCTGCCTCGATATTTATATCTATATATATATATATATATATATATATATATTAAAATTAATCAAGTATTTGCTGAAACTTGAGATTTGTTTTCTAATAAGCTTATTTTGCCGAAATTTTTTAAAATATTGTTTGTATTTAATTAAAAAGTTCAAACATTAAAATTGTCAGTATATATTCCCTAATTTTATTTTTCATTTAGCAATAATCTATTACTGTATTCTTTTTTATGGAAACATATACTCCCGATCAAAAATTTAAGACCAGTTAAAAATCTTTAAAAATAATATTTTTACAGACAGATTTTAAACTCCTCCCAATACTACAATCTAAAAGGTTATGAAAACAAAAAGCTACATTCCAAACATTTTATTTAGAAAATTTACATTTTTATAAAATGAGGCGATTTACACATGATCAAAAATATAAGACCAGAGACAAAAATTCTACGAAATTGTACAAAAAGTGTATGAAAACATTCAACAACAAAATTTAATAATGAAGTCTACCTCCACTGATTTTGATGACTTAAAAATTTTGTCGGGCATGCTAGAAATAAGCGTTTCCATTAAGGTGTGAGGGATGTTGCTCCAGCTTCTGAAGATGGCTTCACAATGTTCAATTTTTGTTGAATATTGTTTGCCATTTTGATAAACATCTCTTGTCATCCATCCCCAAACATTTTAAATTGGGTTAAAGTCTGGTGAGCATGCAGGATGTTCCAAGAAATGGAACCCATTTTCTTGTAGAATGGTCAAGGTCCGTCTTGCAGCGTAGATTTCAGCATTATCCTTTTGGAATAACCATCCATCCCCACACAAACGATGGCCCTCCATCATCAAAGATGCTTTTTGTAGCATGTTAACACAACCAGCCGCTCTCTGACGACCCTGCATCATCTGGAGCTCCATCGTCCCTCTGTAAGAAAAGGCAGCCCATACGATTAAGGACCTTCCACCACTATGACATGCAGAGAAAATTTCAAGAGGCATGTTTTTGTTATACCAATATCGTTGGAAGCCATCAGGACCAACGAGTGCAAAACTATCTTCCCTTTTCATTCTTGTTGCATGCTGCCGTATGTTCTCATTAAAAAGAGAAATATTTTTCTGATTGACGAGTTCAGATCGCTTTCCGGGGACATGTTGCAGCTGCTGGTCGTTTGAATGTGTAATTTGAAATTCATGTTTTTAATTAACTACCTACTAATCATAACCAGACGATTGAACCCCACGTATACTAAGATAGATACCATCAGTGTCAGATGCAGAGATAAGTCGTCACAATAATTTGCCAGTTTTGTTAACATTGTGGCATATACCCAATTTTCCATCATCTTTTATGATATAAAAAAGATCGCAATCATTTGAATATTTTATTCATAATTAAGAAAATAAGAAAAAAAATCTCAAAAGTGGAAATATAGTTGATTAAAGAAGACACTCTTAATAACACAAAAGAACTAAACAAGAGGCCTAAAATTAAGAAGTTCTTCCATACTGATCCTGACACTGTTAGCCCAGCTCAATCTCTTCGAGTAAAGTACGTCTCTGTCGTGGATCATTCTACAGAGTGTGACGCGGCTGAGAAAATAAATCAAGCTCGTTCCGCGATCTCTTGTATTGGAGTACCGGGTAAAATTTTTCACTTTACCCGGGTGTTCACGCTTCGGTTCATCATGAAAAGCCCGACCACAGATTACATTCCCCTCTCGTAGCGGTACATTGGTAGATACCAAGTGTTCTACGCAAACACGAAATTTTCAGACGTAATAGTTGTCTTTAGGCAAAGAATTTTTCAATCGGGGACTGAAACTCGCCAGAGAAAGACACGCCCCTTCTAAGTAAAGATAACTTTGCTGAGAGAATAGACGAGCATAGGGCTTAATTCCATGTATGCAGAGGCTGAGTCCAATTTGACCGTTGCCCTTAGTGTTCTACACTTAATGACTGACCTTGTGTTACGTCCCATCTCGGAGAAGAGACGTTCGGTTATTAATCAAAATTCTAAGTGAGCTCGTAATTATTAACTACTCTGTCTTCAGGCAAAGTAAGACACATTCCAAATTCTATCTACGAATCGTAGACACGTTTGAGTAAAATAGAAAATGAAACATTCCAATACCACGATTATGGGGCTTTGACAATTTATAACTTATTGACGGAGTGTACCATCTCGGGTTATCCATGTTAAACTCGACCTTATATCTCATCTCGTCTCAGTTGGGAGATCTTGTGTAAATATGAACAATTTTCAGAGAGCTCGCAGTTGTCTAGCGTTCTGTCTTCAGGAAGATTACGATTACGTTTTGGCAACGCGTACAGACAGGGACTGAGCTGAGGAAAATTGTTAATGCAAAGTGCCCGATCCATAATGAGTTCATCGCATTTTTAACACTTAAGATATGGGATTTAGACGGTTGTTACAGGATGACACAAGTAATTTCGCCAATAAAAATAATTTGTAACCTTACACGCTACTTGCAACATTCGAATTCTTTTTATTATACGTTTTCTGTTTGCTTTACATGTGGGTCATTTATTATTTTGTTATCAATACCAGTACCTACATCCATTTGTAAATCCGCATTGTTATTTTAAACGTACAAAAATTTTTCATTGTTTTTTTATTTTTGTTTGGATTATGTTTTCTGTCGTAATGCTCTGTATATTTTTTTCTGTAAAAAACATTTATTTTTTAGTTTTTCAATGTAAATTTTTATGTCCCATTTTCCCACACTTATAGCATTTCGAATACTGAAACAAGCAGTTGGATTTTAGATGTAAGCTTCCACATCTGGACACGAATTAATTTTAATTTGTCCATATATTTCTTTTGCTTGTATGAATGAAGACTGGTTTTCCGGAATTTCTTTGGCATCGACTCTCACATTTAAAATTCTCTGATATTTATCTGAATTTCCATGTCGTATGTTTATTATTCTGTTCAAGTATCGTTAGAAATCTTGAAAATATTTCTGCGTAATTTTTCGCCTTTAATCGTTATATTATTAACCCATTAAACATATCCAGACTCAGTTTGTTTAATCTAAAGATTTTATACTCCTTGTTAACGATTGCAGCTTATGTGACAAAATCAGTTACGTTTCTTTCGTCAGATTCATTCATTTCCAACAAATGTTAAATAAAATTTTCTTTCTAATAATTTTAGTCAGCATATTTACTGTTTCTTCAAAACAAAACAATCGTATTTATGTTCAATAGTACAAGATTACAGTATTTCCCATGCTGTAACTTTTCTAAGATTATCAATAAAAATATTTTTCTCGACTTTCTAGACGCTGCATTCATTTCTGAAAAACCGGATTTTTACCTAGAAGTCGAAGAAGGCGGGATCAAGGGTCTCGACCGCATCATCACATTAATCAAAATTTCTAGAATCTTCCAAGCACACTGAACAAAGTCTTTTGACGACAAATATGTCCATTCTAATTACCAGCCAGGTGAGTGAAGCGTCATCATTAATGATGTATTTCAACCAGGGCGCTAGGGGCCATCTAGAACGAGACTCTTTCTTCGTATATCCGATCTCGGCTTTCAAATCATCCAGAATGATCTCCCTCACTAACACATGATATAATGCCTTACGACGCTACGCGTTGACGTTGGAGAGGCCATCCGTCACCCGTAAGTGATGCGGCAGAGAATTCCGACGTTCATTCTAGAAGGAGATCTGGCCTCGGGGTAAATGGCAGGCATCCTCATCAGACAAGTAAACATTTCTCAAGGATGGGAATTTTACGACCGCCTTCTTTCTAGAATTTGCCATCAACATCCGATTGCTAACAAATCCGATTTTGGAAAATGATTTTAATAGTAATAGAGCCAGACAATACGAAAGACACATATTTCCACTGGCCCACTAAAACTTGCAACAAGATGTCGCAACCAGATACTAAGATGGGGCCTAAATCAGCGGCCAATACGACAGCCAATAATGATCGATAATCAACCCTATCAAATATAAAATGATTAATTAATATTCACTGTAAACTTACCCGACGAACAAGTGCACCATATGTTGAATGCCTTGAATAGTCCTGCCCTTCCCAGCACAAGTAATCTTGGAACCAATCAGACTAGAGACAACATCCTGCAAACGGATGGCTAAGATCTGGGATGAAATATTTAATTCTGTGTTTAACATCGTTACAGGCCGAAAGTTATCTATCACATCCCACCATTCTTATCAGAGCGTAGAAAAGAGTTCACACTACTGGTGATGTATTCAGGTAAAAAAAGACTGACTCATCTAATCTATTACATCAGTTCGAACAAGGAACAGTGAAGGGCGAGTTCCACAAGTACAGTTGGTAGAATAAAAAATATAATACTGGAGATATAACCTAGCCAACCAAATCAGCTCTGACAAGATATCCGATTCTGTAATGCGACACTTGTGAGGAGCCGGTTCAGTCTCTTAGAGTCGTGAAAAGTTGGATAATAAGGCGTGGAACAGAGCAGTACCAACACCGGTAGCCTTGGTGAACATATTTTTAAAGTATTCGGGAAAAGCCTTAAACATGCCTGCTCCTATAGCCATGGTTCGCTCTTCCGAAATGTGAAGCACGTGATATGTCGATGTAACGCTTTCTTACTTCCACTGCACGCAGTTCAACGTCCTTTATTCATCGCTTTGAAAGACATTGTTTTTTAACCTCGCTCTAACTACCAGAGTTTGATGCTTGATACTCAAAAACACCAACTCTTCTATAGTTAAGTCGATGGCCATACTATCACAGGTATTCATTTTTTCCACACACCGTTTACGGTGCTACACGGACTAGAATGTGACATTGACTGTAATCAGCGGCATACAAATTAATTTGGGATTTTAATTTAACACAGACAAAATGGTATGGCGAAAGAAGCATTCCAGAAGTTGAGTAAAGTATTTAGAAACAGGACAATTTCACGAGAAACAAAGAGGAGAGTACTGGATTGCTATGTGATGTTTCTTCAGTATGGCAGTGAATGTTGTACACTATCTTCGAAGATGAAAGAAAAACTTGAAGCAACTGAAATGTGGTTAAAAGAAGGATACTGCGGATATCATGAATCGAGCATGTGAGCAATGACGACGTCCTGCAAAGGATTGAGACGAAAAAGAAATTAATACTGGGCATCAGGAAGAGACAACTAAAATTCCTGGGACATGCAATGAGGAAAGTGGGCTTGGAGAACTTGTTACTAACAGACCAGACAGAGAGGTAAAGAGATAGGGGAAAGCAGCGGATAACATATTTGAATGACCTAATCAGGTGGATGACGGAACGAATGTTGCATTGTACAACAGGAGAAAGCGTACTAAGAGTCACCAGGTACAGGGAGATGTGGAGAGCCATGTTCGCGTACGTCCTGAAATGACATGGCACATAAAGGTAGAAATAATATAACACATTACATATTCCTAACCGCAGTTATATCAGTTCATGTTGTAGCATTAGTAGCAGCTGATGTAGGAAATATTCTCAGTAAATAAGGATGCCGTCAAATTTTCGTAGCCAGTCATCCTCAATTTAGGCATATCTTCCTTCCGTTTAAACTATAGAAATAAAACCTGAACACCATAAGAGACACTCATCGACTATTTAACTAGAACTCGGTCGATTAATTCAGAACTCACCGGTTTAGACGAGCCGTTCCTATACACCCAAGTCCTCACTAAAACCCGTTGGTGTTCATTACGATATATTCTTGATATTGTTTCGTATACCAGTTATTAATCCCCAACATTGTCAGTATACGATCTATGATGGGGTCAATGAGGGCGGTCCAATAATCCGTCAAACTTTTCCATCATGTGGTCCTCAAAAATGGTTCGATCCACCGAAAAAAATCAGGCCTCTCAAAAGGAGACAAAGAGAGTTATGCTAAAATCCAGCCCGCAAAACCTGTCGCTAGATCTCTGATTATAAAAGCACGCACCTCTCGAGCAATGATCAAAACATGATGAATAGAAGAAACACTTATCCAAACAGAATGCTTCGTCTGAATTATGGTTTTCTCTTCTCGGGCACTTTACTTGAACCGACAGGCATACCAAGACACTTTCCGTCTGGCTTTGCCTCGTCGTACATCTGAAGATGAATTGGTTGAAATTTCGAGAAACGGCTGAGATAGCAGTTCGTATATGGTCTCTGAGTAGGACTCATTCAAATGTTAGGTGGGAATTTGTTCTTTGCAGATATACTCCATATTTTAGTACTGGCTCTCGATACGTCCACTTCCGTGCACCAGTCAAATTTTATTGAATAAATAAAACGATTATATTAAAGTTCCCAACAATATTGTTGTTTTTGACTCCTTCTTTTTGTATTTTCATCCCTGAATATGGCATTTAAATTGGCTTTTCCATCGAAGATGGGTGGTCTGTATCATAATGACATCATAAAGTGTGATATGGGTCGAGGTTCACTGGATGAAGATGTCAGTGTCCTCTGACACAGATCAATGCAGAATATCAAACAATTTGTCTCAAAATGCCTTGAATGCCCGTTACCTGAGGTCGAAGTCTGAACAGGCTCTATCGCAATCGTTTTGTGAAAAACAGTTTTGTACAGGAAACCCGGTTTTCAAATCGCAGCATTGGTTTCCACGAATCTGCTCATGACGTCGGAAATGGCAGAGTACGTGTTCCAGATGTTCATAAACGAGAGCGTAATAAAATGGAGCTTACGAAAAAATGGATCTATTTCAAGTAGGTTAAGCATCGGCGAAAGTGAGCAAAACTCATGCACTGATCTGAACAAAATGAAAAAATTAAAAATTATACATTCACTTCCACCATTAATACAAGTGATGTATCCAGAAAAGAAAGTACGGTACTATAACATATATATCAGACAATAAACCATTACTCAATTCTTCACTTTTAACATGTTTCAATTTGATTACACTATCTACAGAGTCATCGATATGGACGAAAAGATGAATGCAATATTCATTACACATGATATATATAATATACTTATATTGTTTGTTTGAATTGTATTCGTCAATCACAATTCAAAAAGATATGATGCA
>JBBBDQ010000202.1:7377500-7400000 GCA_037127315.1 Ascarosepion bandense | reverse complement strand
AACATATCGAAATAAAAGTGAAGGGAAAAGAGGAAAAAACAAATTGAGAGCAAGAAGAATAAATGAAAAGAAAGAAACAAACATACAAAAAAGAAAGAAGTATATTACATTTGCAGACTGATGTTTACGCAGACAAATGTGTGTGGAGAGAAATATAGATACCTTGAAAAAGATAAAAATTAATCTCCCTTTACTAGGTTTTGTCGACTTTTTAAAAATTCTTTAAACGTTTCAAACTAAAAGAGCGACTAACTGTTGATGAAATAAAACTATTTTATGTTAAATTTATCTTCAGTAATAAAAAGAAAACCCATGAAATAAATTATAAAGAAAGGTAAATGTTATATAAATTAATATAATATATTAAAGAAAAATAAAAACTAATAAATGAAAATTAATTTTAGAAAAAGAAAAAGAAATTAGAAATAATTTCAAACGGGCGTCAATAATTAAATATTACTTCTGATCTAAATAAATGTTTAATTGGACAAATAATAGAAATTAATTTATAATATATATGAAAAATGTATATATATATTACTACAACGATTAATTTTGATAATAAAAATATGACAGTGTTTTATTTATTTTTATATGTTTTAATTGTGTCAGAGTTGAAAATAAACTGCTTTAAGCTCAGATTTTCTTCATTATGTTAATTCTTTTCAAGTAATTTCGACCATCTTTGACATCAATGAAGAATGTGGATCCTATGTGGTAGTTACAGTTACATTCCATGTGGTAGTTAGAATTACACTGTCTACATCCTCGTATCATTTAGAAAGTTGGAAGTTTGAAATAGTGTAATCTATCCTCATATGTAATCTATCCTTTTGGGAACGCGGATGCACGAATTTAATGCGACTTATTTATTAACTAATTTCATCGGATTTATTCACTTACGATTTAACTTTATTTTTTAGACGAATGCAAAATATTCACATATTTATTTTATCATATGCATCTTCATTAGTCAATAACATTTAGATAGAAAAATAAGAAATTTAGATAGAAAAATAAGTGTATTAATGTAAGCATACAGACTTAAATAAAGATTAGTAGTTCAGGAATACAGGGTAGTAAAACGTATAAGTACAATTCTCTGTAATGAAGCCATAGTATATTGAGTATATCTGCGTCGGAAGCTGTCGGGTACTGCGTAATAATCTTCTCGATGAGTGGAGCACATAGCTACTATCTCACTACTGTGTCTCTAGCAGTAGTATAAGTATATTCTGGACGAGTCCACCTTTAGGAAAAGAGAGAACCCCACAACACTCCGCTCATTAGCTTCTTAGGGAAAGTCAATATTTTTTTCGCTTATGATCTATTATTAATGTTTCTGTGAATTTTCTTTTCTCAATAGTTCATTGAGTGGAGCCTTCAATTTGTGCATATCTTCAATGAATTCACCGTATTAGTTTGCTAAATGTAAAAAGCTTTGCAACTTTGCGATATTTTTCAGATCAGGTATAATTTTTATTGCTAATACTTTGTCTGGCTCTGGTTTTCTGCGACTTTCATCAATTTTATGTACGAAATACTTGATTTTCTTTTTAAATTTTCTGTGTTTTTCATTAGAAATATTTTCAGAAATTTCGTTTTTTCATGAAATGTTACGATCAGAATTACTTCTCCTTTAAAATTGAATACACTTCCCATTAACAGACACTGTATGAACCCTGATCTGTCTATGTAACTTCCTCTGTGTTTGTAAATTAATTATGGTTAGATCCTGATCCTGAATCTAACGGTAATTTTACATTCTTATTTAAAATCTCGAGTTCTACGCATTTTCTTGTATTTAGTTTTTTCTTCATAGTCTATTCTAGTAGTTTTTACCCTACTAGTGCGTCTTTTATTGCTGCATTCAGATGCTTTATGTCCTATTTTTCCACAAATTAAACACTTCTTGTATTAAATCGACAGTCTTTATTCCAGTGGTATCATCTACATCTATAACACGCAGATGAGAAGGGGGGGTTCATTTTTTATTTGATCTTTGTCATTAAACACCTTATATCTTGTAATTTTTTCTTTATCATTAAATTTTTGTTTTTATTTTATTTTTGTTCAACTTACGTATGTGTTCCTGAATAACCTTAGAGTATTTTTGACGCTAAATCCTTTTTGACAGTCTTCTGACAATTTTTTAGTTTTAATCCAGGCTCATTTTGAAGCTTCGCTGGCATTCTTTTGCGTATTTCACTGTCTTCGTCTGAGACTAATCCCTGTACAAAATTAAGACACTTAAAATTATCTGGAGTCAATACTACCAACTTAAAATCATCGCAATGTTTGTTAACTATTGCAGTGAACGTTGTCTATTACTCATTTTAGCTTTTTACGACGTTGAGGCACATCCACCTTTTGCGAAATAGTGAAGTCCTTGGACTGAAGAGCTCCGTAAGGCATGTAGCTGCCTCGTCAAACGTCAAATCGTTAGTTTTTTTCTGTAAAATATAGTCCACAATTTTCCCAATTTCCTGCGTAATAAACTTAGCTTTTTCGCTTCTTTCCAATTTTGTCCATCCATGTTGAAAATGTCTTCATAATGTCTGAAATATTCCTCGAAATTTTTATCGTCTTCTATGGAGTAATTAAATGTTTCTATTACTTTCCAATTTGCATCTTGGGATAAACTCGCCTCTTTTTCAATATTCTTTTCTTGTGACTTTTAATAGTAAATCCTGGAGTTGTATTTGTCTCCCTTCATTTATTCTTTGTGCTTTCATCTTTTTTTCCGCTAATTTTAACTGTCTCCATATTTATCTGTGCGTCAATTAAATTCTACTACAATTTTAGCTGTCTCTTCATATATTTTGCTATAGTCTCAAGTTTTTCATTATTTTTCTTTGTTGCAGTGAGTGTTTCAGTTTTTTACCGTTGATCCTTGTATTAATACTTGCAAAAAATTTTCCTGTTTAATTGATTTGTAAATTTGTTTTTCTTATTAAGTCGACAAATATTTGTGATGACTTGATTGAGGAGAAAAAATATTGACTTTCAAATACCTTTTTTTGGGAGTGACGAATTTTTTTCTATCTCATTTGTAAATTTTTTGCCGCTAGTCTTAAGCAATTATTATTTGATCTCTTCGTACGTTGTTTTATGTTCGTCGTTACTTGTTGTGACGTGTATTTCTTTATTAATCCCTGAATCGTCGCTTAATTGTTGTACGACGTGATTTACCAGTTTCTATGGGATGAGGTCTTTCTATTTACTCAGTCCCTCCTTGCGAATCTTCGTTACCACGTTCATATGCGATCAGATCTTCCTTGTAATTTCTGCAAGATTTCTTTCAAATTGTGGTCTAGACTCCCGTGGCAATATGGATTTTGTTGTATTCTGTGTGAGTTATTTCGAGTCTTGTCGCCAAATTGTTGTGGTCGACGTGGCTCTCGAATTCTCGTCGCCACGATGTTGTAGATCCCGGGAATCGGGTCCGCATAAATAAATGAACAACGACCAGAAATTAAGATAGAAAAATAAGTGTTTTAAAGTAAGGATACAGACTTGAATAAAGATTAGTAGTCCAGGAATGCGGGTTAGTAAAATGTATATGTACAAGTCTCTGAAGGAAAACCGTAGTATATTGGGTATGTCTGCATCGGAACTGACGGGTACAGCGTAATAATCTTCTCGATTAGTACAGCACAGCGCTACTATCCGATTACTATGTCTATAGTAGTAGTATAAGTATATCTTTGGACGAGTTCACATTTGGGAAAGAGGACCCTACAACAATATGTCACACAGCTCAGATACAACTCACATATATTCTGACTGGTCCAACTACGATTTTCACCTATTGTTTGATGAAACGTTTTTTTATCTTTTTTGTTTGGTGAATATCGGTCTGATAGTGGTTGGAATATAATAATTGCAATAATACTTATATTTCCAGACATTTTGAACTGTTATACATTTCGGAGATATGATTTTTACGAACCGGAATATTAAAGAAAAGAACGACACTGCATGCATTACGACACTCTCGTCCTCTCTCCTCTTTAGGTGACAATAGAATATCACGCATACACAGTAAGATCTCTTTTCATCAGCAATCATTAAAATCATCAAACGTGACTGCAAACGCTACAAGAAATATAGATGAAAAACTGCCTATTCTTAGTCACGTAGTAGACTGGCTAAAAATAGTGTCTACACGTGACATTGTGTGATCTATTGTGAACACATGTCTAGTTGGCGGACCGCGTTCGGATTCCGATGTTTGGGCTTATACGCCATGATATATGCCTGTTCTTGACGCCCTTTAAGAATATTGCAAGGAATATAACTTTTTTATTTTTAGCTTTGTAACCAATCAAATAGATAGGAATATATTTAAATCTAAATAAATAAATCGCAAATCTATCTGACCGATTATTTGAAACGCCTCTAACCCTGGCCATTTTTAATGTACATAGACATTGTATACTCTTTTTCAATCAAAATGAACCCGGGATGGAACATATGGCTCTGATCTGGGGCTTGAATATCCACCATTGAAATGTGTCCGGATGAAGTGTGTAGATATTTAAACGTTCAAATCTTATAATAACTAAAAGATTATTCATTTTAAATGTTTTTAAAATATATATTGATTTTAACATCACACAATTATTTTCTTAGTTTAAAAAGTATTGTTAGAAAGTCAGTTAAGATTATCTCAAAACTTTGTTAATTGGGTTAATCTGTTTTTTTTCTTCAAAATGCCAACAAATCAAACTTAAATTGAAAGCTTTTGTGACGTGAATTTTTGAAGTTCCACAAAATTTGTGATTTCAATAACTTGATTCTCGGCCTGAATTACAATTTGGGCCTCAATCGGTTTATGCCTTTGTGTGCGTGTCTTATCAAGACTTTGCGGTTATGGATTTAATCTTGTCCATTTAACTTGTACATGTTAACATTTTTCCTTTTGGTAACTCTCCCAAAATCTGTTCCACCATCCACCTGATGAGGCCCATATGTATAATTATTTTTCGGTTGTATATAGAATTTTTAATCTCTACCTTATAAATAGTTAAGCTAAAAACAGTATTATTATATTTTGATTCTGAAATACTCCATGGAATCAAATGGGTAAAATGAAACATTTTAAGGTTTCACTTTAATGTTTTTTGAATAGATTGAATATTTGATAAATTAATGGTCATAATAAAAAAAATAAACCCTTTATCTATATCTCTGAGAACAAGATATCTGCGAATGCACTTAAAGGTTTGCAATTATAGAGATTTTAATACAGAAATAAAATCGGATCAAATCAATATTTAGATTGAAAAAAAAAACAACATATCAATTAGCAAGTATATGATTGCTAAATGTACATTTAGATCATTGTTATGTTGCATCTTTTTTCCAAACATGTTTAATATCATCTTTCATTGATGAATTCATGCAGGTGAAAATATGTTTAAATCTTTTGAACAATTGCATTTTTCAAAAACATTTTCGAAGGAAATTCAAACAAAGATTTTTTTTCTGCGGGAGGATGCAAGTTTTATTACGTACATATTCACTGTTATTAATTTTCTATATAAGTTTTCCGGGAAACACAATGCCTCTAAGAAGAAAACAAATTCAGTGTGTCAATGAAACGATTGCACTCTTAACGCTGATTTTATTCTATCCTCCCTCGCTAAGTTTTATTGTTTTAAAACTTTTTTTTAATTTTCAGAAAATCACCAAGCTTATGAATTCCCAAGCATATGTAAATAAATAATCTAATGAAATAATACATTTTTGCTTACAATTCTCTTGAAAAAATTTATCTCAGTGTATTTCTTGTCGAGAATTGAAAACAGTTGAAAACAATTTATTTCTTATATTATTTTTTTACATGTTTACCTTTATATATACAATATAATAAAACATGTATGAATCAACTACAATGCAATACGTATTAATTACCATATTATCAAAAAATATCTAGGAAAATTGTTTTTGTTCGGGAATTTATCATATGTCTACGAATACGAGAACATGAACAGTTCAACGTTGTGTAATTCTAACTATATATTATTAAAATCTGTTCTCGATATTTATTTTGTTAGCTCTCACCACATCACATCACTGCAATATAATAAGAGTATTTGAATTTGTATGTTTCTTCCTAGATTGACAAAAATGTTCAAAACTATTTCTGCTGAATTAATGGTCATTCATAAGAATAACAGGACACATTTTAAGAAAGGTCCTCGCAAAAGAAGGGCGATTACATTAATAACGGTGACAGGATAAAAATTGTCTGTTTGGCAAAACCTGTTATATGTTTGTTAAATATATCCAATTTACAAGCACGATGGATCGAAAGTGTATGATATTGATTTTGAAAAAAGCTTCCTCTGTTCTTCCAGGTATAGATTTCTTTTCAAAAGTTAGATAGCAAAGTTTTTTCTTGAATTTGTGAAAGGTTTTAGTTTTTCAGTAATTTCAGTTACGTTAGTTAAAACTTGAAGTATATTTAAATATATCTGTACATTTTTAAGAAAATTAGTAGAATTCTTTTTACAATCGTAGCTTTTTTTTCTTTTGGGAAATATAAATATTACCTATTGCGTTGACTTTGTAAATAAATATGTTCTTTTTCATCTGAACATCTTTTCTTTACTTTTTGCTCTGAAATGCTGTTGTACCTTTATTTACACTGTGAACATAAAACACGAACTTCCTAATCCATTAGGAACGATTCGTGCACCATATGTACTGCATCACTTGTTGTAATGACACATGGCTTCAGCGAAACAAACTGACGGAGCCAATTCATCATAATTTTGGCATTAAACTTTATCGTTTCTTACACTGGTTGCGACCTCTAATACTGAAAGCGCACCTAGCTAGAGCAAGGAAAAAGATGGCTTCATCATTTACTGTGATTATTTGTGGGAAAATTAACGAAAAGAATTTGTTTATCGGGTTTCTCTTTCCGAGTTGCTTACACTTAAACTACATGCGCTTAACTAGAAGTATATAAATAAAATCATTCACTCATTTACTGGTTTGGTCATACGTTTTGTTTTCTCTTATAATCTTCAGTTCCGTTAATTTGCTTCTAAGAAATATTAGGAAATAACTTGGCCATGATCACTGTACACAATATTATTTCTTAATGTGGCATTCATTTATTTGATTTATTGTTCTTACTCCCATTAAAAACGAGGCTTTGATAACTATACATTTAAGATATATCTGCACATGAAACAATAGAACCACTATGTGATGAATATTCACCATGGAAACTATTTCTTTAAAGAATACTTTGTTCATTTATACGCTATTAATTCCACTATCTATTACAACTTTGATCTTAAAATAATGTAATCGATGATTATGCTCCTATATGCATCTGAGAAAGAATACATTTTGTCGCGGATCCTTATTTAGGAACGACACTGCGTTAGATATATAGAAGTTATTGTTGGATAGAATGGAAAATGATCTGAACAGATTTATTTTAATCTAATTCCATATACGACAAGGAATGCTTGCCAGTCTGATCAGAAATAAAGATTATTCTTGTGACAAAATAACTTAGGTTTTACAAACGCGTAATTAGTCAACATAGAACGTACTGATCATTGACATGCGAAAAGAACAAGGGCAATTTAAGTACATTCATAAAAAGAAACATTAAATTTCTAGGACACGTAATTAGAGAAGCGGTTTTAACAATCCATCAACATAATTCTGAAGAACAGAGCATGCAGCAGAATCAGACCAGAAATAAAACAACAGAGTGGTTTCCTCAAGGACAATGGAAAAAGGAATGTTATATTTATGCTTAGTGTGTTATCAGAAATGGAAACAAATGCAGAAGGACGTGTAATTGTGTTTCATCGACCATGCAAAAACATTCTACTAAGTAAAACACAAACACCTGATAGAGATTCTTGTAAACCCTGATATATTCGCTAAAGACCGTAGAGTAATAATTAATCTTAAATTTCAGCAAACTGCATGCATACGGACATGAAACGAATTTAGCAAATACACAAAGATACAATGATTTGTAAGACAAGTTTGTGTATTCTCACCAGATTTATACAATATATACACCAAGACAATTCTGAGTGGAGTAGATATTATGCTGAGTTTCGTTACTGGCGATCGCAATCAGAATAATATAAGATATGCAGGCGATACAAATCTGATACAAGAAAAAACCTACAAGACCACCAACAGGAAGTAGTTAAAGTAAGCCTAAAGAAAGGACTACTATCAACTACAAGAAAATTGAATGCACGATAATCAATAAAAGAGGAGCCTAAAATTCTAACTACTATTGGGTTAGTACCAAAATTAAACAAATGCAGAAATTTAAATACCTGGTATGTTTTCTAACGGAAAACCGTAAGTGCGTTACAGTGATCTAAAGACGCATTTGCATGGACATGCATCTATTCCACAAGCAAAATAAATTATTAAGAGACAGACATTTTTCGTCTGAAATAAAGAAGAGAATACCGGATTGTTATGGCAGGTCTATCATTAAATATGTCAGTGAATACTGGACAATTTCATCAAAGTTGAAGAAAATACCTGAAGTAAAAGAAATGTGGTCTACAGAAAGATGCTGTAGATAATATGGACAAAACACGTGAGAAATAAAGAAGTTATGGAGAGAATGAACACAGAAAGCATACTTAATATTAAGAGAAGAGAGCTGAAGATTTTCGGACATGTAATGAGAAAAGAGTTCTTAGAGTACCTGTTGATAACGGGACGACAGTGGGGAAAAGAGACAAGAGGAAAGTAACGAATAGCATACATAAACGATTTGAACAAAAGAATGACATAGCAGAGATTGAATAAAATAACAGAAGAATATTTATAAAAAATGAAAAGAGATTGGGAGGTGTGGTGGGCCATGATCGTCTACGTTCTGAAAGAACACAGCCCGCAGAAAAGTAAGAAATCACAATATATCTTGAAAGCAAGCTACACTTGGACTTACTGTATAAACTATTAGAACAATTGCACAAAAGATGATTAAATGTGGACGTAATAATATACAGTTTGAGTAACATGATACGTTTAATTATAGATTACATGTCCATTAGAGTAGAACTACACCTAATTTATGCATTACCCGATAATATCACACTAACTAATCAATCTAACTAAACATGCTTGTTAAGAACAAAATATTATCGAATTTGTGTGGATAGTGTTTGTTTTTATTGCTGGTATGAGTAGTTAAATTTCATATTAATATGACATAAACATAACTTAATCGAACTAACTCAATTTAACTCAAATTAACACTCATTTATTAAAGCAATCCCAAACATTAAAAATATCAAACTTTTATGTAGTTCAATAATAACTTGAATAAGTAGACTACTTTACGAAGCACCATAAACTAAAAAGTGAACTGAAAATATAGAATCTGTGTGCCATATGTTGCAGAACATTGTATATTAATATCATTTTAAATTTCAGCAAAATTATCAACGAATAAAAGCAATAGAAGCATTCAAATTTTTCAGTTTCTTTAAATATCTCTAGAACAAATATATGATTTTAAGAGATAACTACAGATTTCGACAATATTAATCAAATACTCCTCTGTGTAAATAGTACAAAACAAAATTGAATAACCTTAATTAATAAAGTAGAAAAATTGAAAGAAACCCAAAGATAAATTATTTTCTTCAAATGTAATTACTAAATGTTTTCTCTAATAAAAAAGTAAGTGAGAACACGTTCACCGTCTGACTAGATTGCATATGTAAACTGAGAAATATTGCGAGTTGGAGTCAGCAATATTGTTACAAAGAACTTGATTTCACCTAAATAAGTCAATTTAGATTTTGAAAATTATTTTGAACAGGGTAATCATATTCACTCAAAGTTAGCAACGAATCTCGAAGATTTTTAAGATACATGTTTTTGTTTTTTTGTTTACTTTTAATATCCAGTTTCAATAAGAATTAAAAACAAAAAATGTATTTTTTATTGTATTTGTTCATATTTATTTTCAAATTTTAAGTTAGAGCTTTAGAATAAATAAAAGAATTACGTAGATTGTTTTAGTCAATGTCAAACTGTGCATGTTGACATAGGACGTTGTAGGAAATATGATCTTAATTTTTAATTTGTTATCAACACTATAAACGAAAAAAGCAAGCTCGTAAATTTGATGAAATTTTAAATGTTTTCTATATTTATTTATTTCAATTAACAGAACACAGATAAAGATTGCTTTCTAAGTCTTTTGATATTTGATTCTGAACAAAATGATTGAGATAAACTTTATCAAACGGATTTATACAAGGAAAAAAATTCACAGCATTCAACTGATACAAAGTCGATTATTGTGAAGGGGAATATTTTTTTACTAAACATTTTCAATGCCTAATTTATTTGTAATTAATCTGGCCATAATGTCGATATTATTGTTGTATTCAGAAATGCTTTCATGATCACTGAAAATGCACAAACAAACCACATATTTTATTTTTACTCACTAGCGTTAATTTTCATCGGTGAATTTTTTAATATAATCCCTACTTATAAATAGATGCCACAATATTTTAACGGTTATTTGAACAGAAAAATAAAGCAATGTACCGTGTTCGAATACAGCCAGAATTCGATTTATTCTTTTTCGGAAAAATACTGTTTAAGTTTCAGTTTGTTTAATGGCATATCAAACTTGGTGGTGAGACTTAAGCAATTTTTTTGTGCGTGGTTATATTAAGAAGATTTATTTCGTCAGATTTTGATTAATTTCAAATAAAAATTTAAATTTAGACAACTGAATATTAATAGTTGTTAATAATTTTTCCTTCAGAAATATATGATGGCAATTTTTTTTCTTCAAAAATGTGTTATGGTAATATTTTTTTTCTTTGCTTGTAAAAGTTTATCTTCAAAAAGGTATAATTTGTATAAAATTCTTTTTTATGTATATATTTCTATAAAAATATATTTATATAATTTAATAATGTTTTGACCCAAGTTTTGGATCTAATTATTTGCTTATCGCAAGGAACATAACAGGTGCTACCACTGAGGATCAGGATAGACTTCGG
The DNA here is from genome assembly GCA_037127315.1 of Ascarosepion bandense. Taxonomy (NCBI): domain Eukaryota; kingdom Metazoa; phylum Mollusca; class Cephalopoda; order Sepiida; family Sepiidae; genus Ascarosepion; species Ascarosepion bandense. Next base: position 7,388,955 of record JBBBDQ010000202.1, on the reverse strand, counting down.
AACCACCCAATGAAAGGCCTTGCTACCGAAATCAGTTAACGTCATTATTTGAAAATTTATAACGCGAATTAAATAGCAGGGAGAACTGGGTTTTCTAGCCATAGCTGTCAATCTGTCTAGAAGGCAAAGTATTATTCACAAACCAGTAACCAACAACCATGCGGTGATACTAAATATCCTTTGAAAAAATTGTAACATTTACAGTTAATTGCAATATAGGTATGAGGACTATGATCTCGACTGTGCTCGAATAAAAGGAATTATATATAAAATAATAAATATATCTACGGATGTAAGGATGACATTTATACGCAGAAAGGCATTCACATATATGATGCATCTGGGAATTGTAAATATGTGATTTATAGGTGATTTGATATTTCATATCAACTTCCAGAATGCCATTTACATGTTATCCCTATTGCATTTACGTTTTGATCACATTTGAAATTTCATGTATGACTATATGGATGAACATGTCTTTTTTGTGTATGACAAACTAAAGCAGCTCATCACTTCCGAGCTAAGGGTTTTGATATATGTGTTGTGGAAGATAATCGACTTTATCGATAAATTAAAATAAATGTCAAAATATATACTGCAAATAGAATCACAAATATAAATACAAATATGAAACAGTTAATAACCTCTGAACGTATAACACATAAGCACGCAAAAATACATCCAAGCAAAAAGTGCTATCATATATTCAGGCATGATTTTCTTCAATAGCAATGGAATGCTCTGATCAAGAAATATCCTGATTAAGTAGAACGCGATTTATCAAGATAGTTTATTACTGATTAATTAATTAGAGGAAAACGTTATATTTCTGAAAAAAATAAAGATTCAAATAATTTGTCTGTTGTTGAAGCATAAATTTATGTATTCATGTAAAATTTGCTCATCTCAAACATCTGATAACTTAATATATGAAAATTGGGTTAGTAATATTTAAAGATCTATCGTGTCCTTGAAATATGCATAAATTTTTCCTTCATTTTATCACATACCCATACGCTCAACACACACACACACACACACACACACACACACACACACACACACACACACATATATATATATATATATATATATATATATATATATATATATATATATATAGCCTCCTAATCACAAGCACATAGACCATCGCGAGTATCTCTGAAGGCAATACACCACGCTACTTTGACCTTAATTTCTCAGCAAATCTTAAGAAGAATAACTTTACAAACCCAATCGCTAAATCTACAGCTAAGAAGACCCAGTCACTGTCAGACCAAAAGTTTTTTCTCCTCTGAATCAATCTTGCACATATAGAAATTTACCATCCACCCGTAGATTGAATACTGTTGATATATCTGGTCGGACGCCTTCGCTATTTATTCTGGGTTCTTGACAAAATCCAAAGGCGAATATGCAATGTGATCGATCTCGACCTGGCAGCACGACTCCAGTCAAATTCACATAGACGAAATGTGATATATATATATATATATATATATATATATATATATATATATATATATATCTCCCTCCAAATAATTTCATTGCTTCCGAATTGTACAGGTGTAGAAGCTCATCCCTTGTTCCCTGTTTAGGATGTGGTTTCCGGATTTCTCTTTTCCAATCTTTTCACTTTTCTTTTTCTAATTTTTTATTTTTTTTTAAATTGGAGCAGATAGACTAAACTATCGCCCGGTTCACACTCCACCCACGTCTATTGTACAGGTGTAGAGGCTCATCCTTTGTTCCCTGTTTAGGATGTGGTTTCCGGCTTTCTCTTTTCCAATCTTTTCACTTTTCTTTTTCTTATTTTTTACTTTTATTTTTTCAGTTGGAGTAGATAGATTAAACTATCGCCCGGTTCACATTCCACCCACGTCTATTGTACAGGTGTAGAGGCTCATCCCTTGTTCTCTGTTTAGGATGTGGTTTCCGGCTTTTTCTTTTCCAAATATTTTCACTCTTGCGTAGCCCCTGCACATCAGTGGCGTTCCCGCCTTGCTCGAGGTGATATGATGAAAAAAAATAAATAAATAAACTGGCAACTATTTCCCACAGTTATAGTCAAATGCAATCGCCACTTCTACTTACGAGGTTTTTTTTTTCTCACACATACCGCCAGTGGAATTGTCCTTCGGATATTTGCTTCTCTAAGATTTTACATGGACGTCTATAGCCATCACTGTTCCCCTTGATTCCCATTCTTTTCCAGTAAACTCTGTATCTTCTTCCTTTTCACTTTACTCTCATCTAAATCCATTCAAGCTATGCTGTTTTCGTATAATCACTGCTCGTTAAAACTTAAAATTTTATTCTATTTACTTCTTTTCACCACCCCGTTCGACATTTTCAGAGATCGAGCAACAGGCAATAATCATAAATTAGATTAGAACGCAGGGACAAATATTTTCCAGACAGCAGACAAAAAATGATAAAAGAAAATGCCTTGATCATTATAGAATCTATTAGGTAATTCTCTTCCAGTCTTCAGATTTGATATCTCCATCCATTAACAACTAAAATTTGTGGCTAGTTAACTAATGGTTGTAACCTCAATCTTTGCGTTCCGCTGTATATTAAATTTTTATTTTTCCCTACAAGCAACAGAACCACTACTACTGGTATTATTATTTCTTCTATAACAACAACCACTACTACTATACTCCTACTCCTACTACTACTACTACCACTACTACTACTACTAATAATAATAATAATAATAATAATACAAATAATAATAATAATAATAAACAGTAGTTTTTATGTATTATTTCGTTGTTGATATTTCGAACGAAATTAATTTAACAAAACACGATATTTCTTAAAAAAACAATACAATATGAAAAACAATACGATAGAATCATGCGATAAAATTTCTGCGATATTCTTTCTTAGACTACGTTGTTTTTAGTAATCGATAACTTTATATTTTAGATTAATAATTAATTAAAAAAGAATATATATGGCCGACAATAATGTCTATCAAAATATAGAAATTTTAACTGAAATTTCGAACGTATTATAGAAAATTATTTTGGTTTCTTATCAATAGAATAAAATTTGATCTTTCATCTAAATACTAACGTAAACATATTGATTATAAAACTTCGTTTAATTTTGAGCCCTTCCAACATCATGCTATGCCGTTTTGGGGGCACATGAGTGGCAAAAACTGCTAAAAATCATATATATATATATATATATATATATATATATATATATAGAGAGAGAGAGAGAGAGAGAGAGAGGGAGAAGAGACAAAGAGCTAAAGAGAGTCTGAGTGAAAGGTGAGTACATTTTCTTTATTTTTTAAGTGTCCAATATGGGTAATAGAAAAATATTGGAGAGAACTAATTTAAAACAAAATATTACCAGCCAGTTTCCAAACCAACTAATCTCCAAAATGAAAATCTGTATTTTACCGGAAGTATGAGACTGCCTTTGATTATTGAAAGTATTTGTACTATTTTTATTAAATCGCTGTTTAAATCTATCTATCCAGCTAGCTATCTGCCTATTAGTGTACATGCTCTCTCTCTCTCTTTCTCTCTCTCTCTCTCTCTACAATGTTAAAACGGTTTAGATATGCTCAAAATTACTAGGTTGTACAATAACCACTTTTTAGTTTCATTTCACCGAAACCATTATATTTAAATATTTCTTTGTAGAGATTCTCCTGCCTGCGAGTACCAAACGCCGTGGTCGTGCGCGCTACCAGCCTGCCTGCCTGCCCACCTGCTTGCCTGCCTGCTTGCCTGGCTGGCTGGCTGGCCGTCCGACACGCGTGTGGTATCCCAATCCCGTCGGCAATTAGCGGCGAGGAGAAGCACCACCAACCACGACCAGTGAGCGAGTGCTTGCTTGACAGCGTGCGGCGGCGGCCGTCATGTTCATTTTCGTCCGAGACACAAACTTAGCCTGCTTGCCTGCTAGCCTGTCCGTCCGACACGCGTCCGAGACACGCCTGCGTTGCGGGACTGCTGCCATCCCGCACACGGTCAACATTTGCTCTAATTCGTGTAACAACTTTTGCTTTTTTTTCTCTAAATCCACACTGAACCATACCAAATCGTTTTCCACAGATGGCGAACGTTACGACATTACCAAGTAAACTGCTGTAAAGATAATTTAATTTTTTTTTTTAATCATTTCACCCCGAGCAGGGCAGAAACGCCACTGATGCGCAGGGGGTTACATAAATGTAGAAAGATTAATTAGAAAAGAGTGAGGAGTACAAGCTAGTTAGAAAGGAACAATAGAAAGCTGAGAAAGCAGGTGCAATGACAGATACATGGGCGGAGAGAAAGTGAAGATTATACAGGGGAGGGGAGAGAGCTAGAAACGAGACATCCGTGGGCCGAGATTTAATTCCGTCAAGAATCTTATCGTAATTTTGCATTTATCAGTCTCAGAATGTCCTGGATACATCTTGTCTCTTCCAAATTGTAGCGCCAACTACCGGTATAATGTTAGGAAACTATTTAAACACACTCTGTCAGTCTTTCAGTAAAGTGTCCTACATGATAATCCCTTGGGTGATCATGTCTCGAGAAAGACAGGATTGACAGGGCTGAAAATTGTACCGCAGTAGTTGCCAATTCTTTCTGATGTTGACTGGCTACCGAATAATGCTATAGAACCTAATCTCTCCTCATATTTAATCTATTGCAACTGGAATTCGAAATCGGTTCTCCGATATCGTTTTCCGAGCCAATATCCACTGCATCACAACGCACATTCTTTTATAACAATATGTAACGAATTTTTGTGACACATTTACATTGTAGCTAAAATCCGCTCCGCTTACTTGCAGTATACAACAAAGATTGATTCTGTAGGTTTTGAAGGAATAAAAATAGACCCGTGTAGTTTACCATGCTTGTAAACGAGACTTGGTTAGAATCATTTTACCCCAAGAAATGCAGTAATGTCATTGGCGAGCATAGGATTACAGTGAGAGAAAAGGAAAGAAAAAGCTAAAGAGCACAAGTTACCACTGATGTCGAAAAAATGGTAAGAGAAATTTGGGAATCAGGAGGACAGAAGATAACAACTGGAATTTGCACTGAAACTTTTGGAGATTGCAAATATAAGGTGAGCATGTATATTGGAGATATTTGTATAGGCAGGAAATACGAGAGAAAAAAAATTTAGGATAATAATGAAAGTTATATTTGACTATTTTGACCCTACAAGAATGGGACCTAGTTGCAAATATGGTGCCACGGGTAACTCATGTGGTCAGCACACCAAGGAAAGATTCTTGTTAGATTAGCAAATAAGGCTATAGAACCCAATCCCTCCTGCTATTTTATCTATAGCTGGAGAAAGAATGGGTGCATATTATTCTCATGGGGATTTGCGCGTATGTGAATACAAGGAATGGAACATAGTTGCTAATCTGGTGTCACGGGTTAACTCATGTGTTCAGGACATCAGGGAATAAAGCGCGTTAGAACAGAAGCTGTGACAATATTTGTAGAACAGACTTAGGATATCTACTTTGTATCGTTGAAAAAGTGAATCAGGATCGATTACGTGACAGATCCTACTCTCTCAAGGAGCCCGAGATGGAGAACAGAAACACCTCATTTGCTCTCTATTTTCAAATGGATATCGCCATGTTTCAGTAAACCTTGATACATTAATTTTTTTTTCAATAAGTTCAGTTGATTAACATTGGAAAAACTAAACACTTCCTACCATAAACCCATACAGGAAATCGATTTTTCAAACGACCTTAACTACCAAACAGTTAAATGACAATATTTAGCGCCTTTTATATGAACGAAGGCAGCTTAAACTTTAAAAACAGACACTATAAAGGTTCCTTTTTAAAATAAAAAAAATAGTAAAATAAGTCGAAATGACGCACGGATGTTAGGCTTTTAGTATTCATGCCGCAATTAGAGAAGAATAGTGAAATAATCATCAGTAAAGTCGTAATCAGTGACAATGTTGTTATTCAATTTGTTCTTTGCATTAATCATTTATTTCTCTCACGCCTGACCAATTCCCGTAATTTCAGAACAATTGAGACTCACTATTGTTCAGTAAGAGGAAAACGAAAATCGATACTAATTTAAAGTTTTCAGACACAGAATTCAGATATTTTCCGCAATAAAATATTTTAAATGAAGATATTTTCATCGAAATTTTAAGTTGTTATCTTAGTATATATATATATATATATATATATATATGTGTGTGTGTGTGTGTGTGTGTGTGTGTGTGTGTGTGTGTGTGTGTTTGTTTGTTATGTGTTCAGACATGTAAAAAGACATTTATATACCCAGTTCAATCATAAGTGTTAAAAGACCCATAGCAATGCTCCTAGTTTTAATAACACCAATCCAATGTGATAAAGAACATACCTAAATTTCATATATATATATATATATATATATATATATATATATATATATATATATATATACATATGTGTATGTGTGTGTGTGTGTGTCCGTGAAAATATTTTCAAATAGTGTGTAATTATAGAAGAGGCAAAATTAATGCAAATAGACAAGAAGAATGCCATTGGTTTGTCTAGCTTTACATTTGAGTAATTTCATGAATGTTCTCCAAGTGGTTGAAAGATAAGTCAAACGATGAAGAATACACAATGTGTTCTAATTCGAAGTTTCTTGAACACACACATATACACAAACATACACAGGCACACGGATACACACAGACACACACAGGTATATATATATATATATATATATATATATATATATATATATATATATATACAAGATTCAATCCAAACACTGACATCTATATCTTTATTGATATTGTTGTGATTTATTTTCATTTATAATTGGTGATATTGAAGTAATTACTGTCGCTAATATCCATTGCCCTATCTCTCTCTCTCTGTCTCTATCTGTCTCTCTCTCTCTTTCTTTCTCTTTATCCTTTGCGTATCTATAAAACACAGGAACACGTCAATCTTCATTTGTATTCCCCTTTCCAATAACATCCAGAACATAGATATCATTAATTGATTCGGATTTTTGACGAACCCAGCATTTCCCTTGTCCTATCACTGGCTTGATAATTCTAAGCGCTTTATTCATCAGAATTCGGATGATTACTTTTCTTAAGTGGTTGATTTGGTTGATTTTTACAGAAGATTTCCCATCATTTAAGCCAGGTTTCTAAGGCAGTTCTATTATAACTATTCTGCTTATTTTTTCCCTCCCGCTATAACACAAAAGCAGCTGATTTAATTCATACTTTTCTGATTCACTATAAGCTGAAATAGTTTAAAATTGCCAGCATCTTTCTTACAATTTAATAATCTCCTGTTGCTTTATTTCTATCACATTTGGCCAGTGCAATTTTCATTTTGTTTTTAATATTTATATTTTTTCTCTATTTCTGTGTCTTGCCCGTTGTTCTCGCTCAAAGTGGAAGAGATTTTTGGTATATACGTTCCATCGCTGAAATAATTTTCTTTTTCTTTTGTCGATCGGTTGAACATATCTTTTTCTTGATAGTTCTCTTATTTGTGTAGCATGTTTTCTTTAAACTTGATACTTTTTTTTCTGTTCCTGCACGTTTCTTTGTTTGGCCATTCTTCATAAGACTGCCTGCCTTTGGTTTTTATTCATCTGTGTGGTTTTCGGTATCGCATTTTGTGTCTTAACACTGTTTTCTGCATACTTTGCATCATGTCCGAAATATTCTTTGTTATCTATCTGTATTTTTGTTTTTTCTTCCAGCATTTTCCTTTAGGATAATCTCACTTGATGATGTTTCTAAAACTTCTCTTCGTGTGTCCTACATCGAATTACTATCTCTATTGTGTCCACGAATTTTATTTTCACACAAGTCCATATGTATTTTTCGGGTTCGGTTCATTCATGATTCTGTTTTACTGCAATTTCTGTTCTGCATGATGCTTCTTCAGTTTCCGTAATCTCGCTCATTGTTTACATATAACAGGTTGGCGGTTGGTTCCGCAGTCGTCAATTAGATAATATTTACAATATTCTAGTGCATTTCTGAAACTACCATTTTTTTATTCTCCTAGGGTTATCTTATGCGCTTAATTTTCGTTGATGTTCTTGGAAGCAGATGCTGAAAATTACTTTGTTATTCGCAGTGTACCACTGTACCAATTTCTTACGTGATCGTACGTGTTCCTAGTCCGAATTGGCCAGTTTTTTTGACAATGCTATTCCTTGCCTCCTTTGGCATTTCTCCGAAGATAATTATCTTGACGTTATCTAACATTGAATAAAGCATTCTATTTTTCTTCCATTCATTGTGCTGCTGGTGCATACAAGATTATGATATATATTTCGAAAAAATGTTCTTTCAGTTTAACTACAAAAATTCACTCAGTACCGTCAACTTTCGGAGAGAGTTTTCTTGGCCAAACCGAGAGGAAGACACTTAAACATATAATGTATAAGAGTTTATGTACCAAAATCGCAAAGAACGAAATAGAATTATTGTACTCCACTAGAGGTAAAAACTGCTAATGTATCTAGGAAATGCAATGAGGAAGGTTAACTTGGAGAACCTGATACAGAACAGATATAGGGAATGAGAAATATGGAAAATCGGCATCTAACGTATTTGACTGGCCTGAGCGAGTGGCAGAACGAGGGTTGCGTGCTGTAAAAGGATAAAATGTGCTAAGAGCCACCAGGGATAGAAAGACGTGTAAGGCCATGATCGCCTACGTCCTGAAAATACAATCACATAGAATAAGAAGGAACATTACCACAGATTACATTTCGTATATTTATCCAGTATCTATCCAAATCCTTTTACCTTCGCTTGTCTATAATCATGTTTGTCACTGACGAAATCTTCAGAAAGATAAAGGCAAGCAGCGCAAAACCTAAAAAAATCATGTCTAAATCGTTAGCAGAGACTTGACCGGGAGAGTTAGCAAAATGACATAAATTACTGAGAACAATACATGACTGGAAATTTTGCAGACGACATGAAACATGAAAGAATAATCATCAATGTCTTATATCAAAATTTTCTGTTATCCAGATATAATATTTAGGATCTCAATCATATATATTTTTCATTCATTTTAAAGCCTAACCTCGATACAAAATAATTTCGAGGTAATAGACTGTGAAGTTAGCAAGTGACAGTGATCACTATAGTATTTGGTTTAGTTGAAGGGAGATTTTTTTGTGTAGTGGAAGTAAGTATTGGTAAACTATTCTAGATAATGCGATAACAAACGTAGAAGTTTGTCACTTATCCCTTTAAGTATTTTTTATTTATAAAATATCTAGACATTTCTCATCAACAAGATATATACACACACACAAGCATGAATACCTATATGCACACAAAAACATACATAAACGCTCACACATGTACATAATTAGTAAGGAAAATGTGTGTTTTATCAATGCAGATTTTATTTAATCAAGGCGTCTTTGAAGTTTCATGCAGGGATTTTTGGGTTGTCTTCATTTTTTAATCTTGATATAGAACACTTATGATCAAACCTGCTGGCCTTAAAAGCCTTCCTATGTGTACATTACCGTGAAAACAACAATTTTGCCAGTAAGCATCAATAGAGTTGAACAGTATATAAGTATATATATATGCACGTATTATATATATATATATATATATATATATATATATGAATACATATATGAATATATATATATGAATATATATGTGTGTGTGTGTGTGTTTGTATGTGTTTGTACACATGATTGCATGTATAAATCGGTTATTGTGATATGTTTTCTGAAAGTACAACATCGAGATTACACAAAAAAATCAATGTTAAATGTTTGCTTTGGACATAGAACTTAGAAAAATGTCTTATCTTATAAAGCTCCTTCATAATAGTGACGTTCAAAGGGATTTTCTTTTATGAGCGAGACATCAAAAGAAATATCCGTCAGCAATTTTTTTATCGATCCCATCTTTTTTTTTTTTTGGCCTTGAAATACATCAGAGATTCATTTAATTATAGCCCTAGCCAAATAAAACACGCAAGTTATTATAAGATTATATAAGACAAAATATACAAGTATAATTTTCTGTCCGTTAGCAGAGTGTTCTACGCTAATGGAGACATCACTTATCCATTCTATAACAAAAACATTGAATATTGCATGATTTGCTTTGTTTTTTTTTTTCATCCGTGACAAATGCGATGGAATATTAGTGTTTAGAGGCAATTAGATATTAACAGATCGAACATAAAGAAGAATACAGTTACATAAGTTATATACAAATATTATCTATGAAAAAAAAGTATAACAACTATTCCTAACCCCTGTAACCGAACGTTAAGTAATATTCTCTATTTCATATTTGAAGAAATTTGGGTATCACGCAACAAAACATAAATGTTTGAAATACACATTTAAAATTCTTTTTATTTTATTTCTGAACGTTTTTCAACTCATGAAATTTCTCAGTGATAGAGACAAACGAATATCTGTGGACGCCAACTCAAAAGGATTTGAAGAATGTAGGATAAATTTTCATCAAAAGTTCTTATGCTTCCCTAGTTATTTTCAGAGTGTTGAGGATCATTGTCATGTTTTATGTTAATGGTTTCTCTTTCTGTTGAAACGGGAAAATCCTGAAGTAATGTCACATTTAAACGACCTGTTTGGTGAAAATAAATATCTGCATCGAGTTTCCTTTAATATTCCAGCTTCTTATATTGGAAGTTCATTGCATATTCCAACCGATACAAAGTAAGAACTTCTTTGTAAGCAAAGCTGATTGTAATGTTGGCACTGTTTTCTCACTTGTGTTTGTCACTGTCATTTCCGTTTTCTCTTAGCATAGCAAATAACTTTCTTCGCCTGTAACAACGAGATAAAATAATAAAAGTTTGGAATTCCTGCTTAAAGACTGCTGCATATGAAGGAAAATTGTGATCAGTTCAAATATGAAAGGCTCTTAAGGAATATACATTTCCATTTTTACATAGGCTTGGAAAATGCCAATTTTATACTTGAGATTTTTGCGTCAAATCGCTATTCCTTTGATATACAGGCACTTCACAAGCATTTACTACATTGTAAATTTAGATTTACTACATTGTAGAAGTGTTTTAAATTATGCTTCTCATTATAAATTGTTCGGAATTTTTACAGAACGCAATGTATAATATGCTCCTTGTCTTACTCTATAAACCCTTATGAGTTTGAACGACTAAATATCTCATAAATGAAATACCGTTCCATAGAAATGTTGAAAATGTTTATATTGTTTGAACTCATTTCCGAATATTCATTGCCACGTTTACAATGTTTCCGCTCTTATATGGCTAGACCTTCTTCACAAACTAGGTGTTTCAAACCGGAACTTTTATTTCGATCACTGGTGTATATTATTCTCACACCATGTGTGGTACAACTTCCAGATATTATATAGTTATTTCCGCTAAACCAATCATAGATTAATATTCATAGATTTCATCCCGTTG